>CM040119.1:28519122-28902724 GCA_022559845.1 Amorphophallus konjac | reverse complement strand
GATATAGAATCGATCCCATACTCATCGAGCGAGTCCAATCGCCTCTCACTCATAAGAGATCGACAACGAGCTTGCACAAGACACATGCAGACTCACCATGCACTAACACACGTATGCAAACCACACAAACAATCGACTCAAAACACACCACACAAACAAACCATGCAAAGAAAACACACTGACTCATATATGACCCTAGACTTAAGATGGTAACATGAAGCCCACTAAGTGGCTGCATCTTGGGCTGTGGCAGACTCCTCTAGAGCTTCCACTTCATAGTACTCATCGGCTAGCGCCTGATCGGCCTCATAAGTGACAAGTTCAAGCTCAGAAGGTAAGGCCTCTTCAACCCCTAGGGCTAGTGTGGCACGAGTGGGACATTGGTTGGCGATGTGGCCAAACCCATGACAATGGAAACATTGCAGCCGTGATCGACTGCTCTCTCTGATAAGAGGGGCCTTACCCTTATCCTCCCGACGGGTAGGGGTTGTAGGCAACAAGGGTGGAGGTGTAGGTGCCGTGGGCAACAGGGGAGGAAGTGTCGGGGCCAAGGGACGGGCTATGGGTGTCGGGAGACGGGCAACGGGTGCCGGTGGTTGGGGTGGAGGTAGATCCCGTGGTGGGGGAGGTCGAGGTCTATGAGCGAAGTGCTCCTGATGGGCGGGCTCCTGAGGACGAGCCAAGGGTCCCCTCAGGTATGAGCTTATGGAGCCACGGGAATCACTACGGGGAGGAGCGGGGCCCCACCGTGGAATAGACTCGAACTCTCCCTCGAATTGCTCCATCTCGAGAGCAACTTGATATGCATCCTCCAACTTGTCCACCTTGCGGCGGAGAAGCTCATACCGTAGGTGCGGCCGTAGACCACGCCGAAATCGGGAGACGGTGAGGGAGTCTTCCTCCTTGGCATCACATCGCAAGTAGTATTCATCAAATTCGGCGATGTAATCATAGATGGACCGGTCTCCTTGAGTGAGACTTTGCCACCTCTCTATGAGACGCTGGCGGTAGGAGGTAGGGAGGTACTTCTTCCTAAGCTTCTCCCTCATCTCGGTCCACGTATCGATCGGAGGTTCATGACAATGAAACAGCAGGTTCTCCACGTTCCTCCAATAGGTTTGTGCTTGGCCTAAAAGTTTCATCCTGGCAAACTTGACCTTCCGTTGGTCCGACATCTTGAACCACTCAAAATATCCATCCATGCCAGCCTCCCAATCAAGATAAACCTTTGGGTCTAAGGACCCGTCAAAGGTGGGAGGGTCTGCCCGAGCGGTCCTAAGGGCCCGCTCATCCATATCTTGATCATGGGTACGCCGTGTAGGGCAACGATCACGACCATGTCCCCGATGCTCGTTATCGGACTCATAGTCATGCACCTCGGGGATTTCACGCCTCCTAACACCTACCCCTTGAACCCTAGGAATCGCGGGTTGATGAACCGGCTCCGGTTGACCTTGTGTAGGTGGGAGGGGTGCCTGGACTGGGGCACTTGGGTGTGCCTTGGCTGGGTCTCCCTCTAATGCGGTAACTCTCCCGACTAATCCCTGAACGGACTGGTCTGACCCGTTGGCCCTATCCTCTAAGGCCTTCATCCGTTCCTCTAGGCGGGTGCCTAGGCCATTCACCTGAGTACTCAACCCTTCCATCCTATCCACTCGAGTACTTAACACATCCATGCGATCACTCAACCCATCCATTTTCCCCATAAGAGTTCGGAACATTGTGGCAACTTATCGGAACTATAGACTCGGGATTCTGCCATAGGTGGTAGTGGGGGTGAGTATTGAGTGCCTCGACGAGTGGACATGCAAACACACGGACTAGGAGACACCGACTAATGCAAATGCACACTACAAGATGATGCACCTAGACTTAACCAAAACTCGACACGTGGCGGAGTTAATCGATCCGAAGATCACTCGCGCAAGTGTGCGGCCTTCCCGATAGGCGTAGCCTAACGTTCGGACAACACCTTTTGATATACCGAGTAAAGGGATGTAAATGCGACCCAAAAAGACACTTTTTTTTTGTTTTAAAACAATGATGACCCTAAACACGACTTAGACAATGACTAATGACTAGACGTAAATGACGCTCTTTTTTTTGTTTTTGATTTTAAACACCCTAGACTCAAACTCTCTCTGATACCAAATTGATGCGGGACGGACCACGAACTCGACACCAATTGGATATGCGATCCTCGGACTCTAGACGAGCTCACGATTGTCCCTTAGCGAGGGAAGCGTCGGACGTGTGCGGTTGAGAAACCGGCAGATAGCTAGGGTGGTCGGCTCTCTCTTGTGCCCGGATCGGGTCACGGGACGGTCACGCTCTCTCTCGCAGCAGCGATGATATCACAATATATAGCGAGCTATGATCCTAGCATGATATCTAGCAGCGGCATAAGCAAGTATATATGAATAAAGCAAATGCCAAGTGTAGGGGCGAACACGATACCTCCACGCTCTCGGGGTGGGGAAGACGGACCCGGCCGAACTCGTACTCCCGGACAATTAATACACAACAATTATAGAAGTGAATATTTCTACCCACTCTACACAGGGAGGTAAAGGGCGACACAAGTGGGTCCAGGGGGGACCGATTTCGGGTTGACGGGTGACTTCTCGCGAAGCTTCGGCGGCACACGTACTCACGGCCGTGGGGCCCATGTACTAGTCGGAGGGGCAGTGTGGGACCGGGCAGCACCACTGTAGTGGGTACGCCTGGAGGGGTGCTCCCCTAGGGTGGCGGCGCGCTGGAACGTCGGTTGGAAGCCGGGCGGCTCCGATTGTCACCCGTCGGAATAATCGGCCACGGACCTGCACTTACTATTTTCAGGCACGCGACTCGGCGAGATCGCTCACTGTGACCAGCACCGATGTTGGAATGCGACGAAATTAGCGCCGTTGGAAAGCTGCTTCGAAGGGCTTCGACCCTATGGGATCACAGAAAAATCACCAGCTCTGTATTTCTAGTGGACGAATTTTGAAGGCTGCTGTTCCCCATTTCAGATCTGCTCAGGCAGAAACTGATTTTTCAGAGAGTTGGCGTTGACCGGGAGGTAGACCTCCGAATCTGAAGTTGGGTTCTTCAGCAACGTTGTATAGGTTCAAGAGAGAAAACCAGAGATATTTTTAGATCTGGAAAATATGGAAGTTTGGATTTTCTAGAGAGTTTATACTGGAAAAGGGTCGGATCTGGACTCAGGCAGATATAATAGATTTGGGAACTTGGACAAATTGTAGAAAATATGTGGAGGGCTTATGAAAAAGCAAGAAAATTCGTGGTGACAGGGGAAGGTGGACAGAAGGTCTAGTAAATTTGGGAGCTCCTGAAAAAATCAAAAAGTGGTCGGGAGATGGAAAACTCAGGGTTGCTATCACTGTAGATAGGAACCTGGCAGAACTGGAATGAAAGGTTGGACGAAAATGTAAAAATGGATTTCGGAGACTAGAGGCCAAACCAATTTTTATGGAGGGAGGTGGGAACCTCTGGAACTCACCCTAAAAATCCCAGCTCAAGAAGATCTCGGAGGTATGAGCATAAATTCGTGGAAGATGCTACTATCCTGAATGGACAAAACTCCGACGAAGGCTTTGCGGCGGCTCGATGGCGGCACGAACGGCGGCGGCGGCATAGAAGACAACTAGAGGTAGAGGGGAGGGGATAGATGAGATACCACTATAGAGATGGGGTTGGGGAAGATGAAACCAGAGGGAGAGAGGGGAGGGGCGCAAGGAGCTTCAAGCTTCCAACAATATTTTCTCTTCATTAATTGTTCCAAATGGGAAAATACAAGCATATATACTAAATGGAAAATGACCTCAAATGCCCCTATATCTAGGGTTTAGAACTAATTAAATGTTTCAAACAAAAATAAAAATCCTAATTACTTCTAGTGGAGGGGGGCGCCCCCTTGACCAAGGGGAGGTGGTAGGTGGCCAACATTGGACTTTGAAATCCACTTGTCCCCCATGTGGCATATTGACATTCAACCCTTCTAGATGACCACCTAGGATGGTTGACCAACCCCACATGGCCTAGGTGGACCAATGGGAAAGGGCTGGGGGCCCCCTTGTTGGACCTATTGGTAAATTACATAGAAACTCACACAATATAAGGGAATGACGCATTGGCTTACAAAGCCTTACAATTACGCATATACTTTCCCATGGATATAAAAATAAACTAAAGGACATAAGTGCAAAATAAAATGTACATGCTCGGCGTCGATTCCCATCAGCTTCTATTAGCCGAGCTTGATCTTTCTCATCTTGCCTTGTGGCATTGTTTTGAGGTTAAGTTGTGGCTTGTGCTGTGCCTCTTGGCACGATGGTTTGCACTATGACAGCTTGTGATAGGCTGTTGGTAGGATCGGTACTCGAGACGTGATATATTGCAGTTTCATGAATTGTGATGGCGCCAAGAGTTGTGTTGAGATGCAGATGCCGAGTGATTTGTGATGCCTGCGTGTGTTGTGTTGAGTGCACAGCGGAAGTGTGTGGGCTTATAACCCACAAGTCGAGGATCGTAGGGTTGGAAGATTCTGACCAGCTGAGAGGATTATTTCCTCGGTGTGACATTGTCTTGGCTATGTGTGCCTTGATGCTGTTGGTTGCCGTCCCATTGCTTGAGACATTGTGGTTGTTGGCACTGGCAGGTTTGAGAATTGGGGAAATATGTCGACGAATGTGCTGGATGAGTACCCTTTCTTTTTCTACATTTTGTGGAAGTTGTGCCCTCAGGACGTGATCGTGGTCCTAGAGATGCATTTTCTAAGAGGTTTGTTGTGGGTCCTTGTTGGTAAGCTGTGAACAGCTAGTACATTTTAGCCATGTGGTCAGCCATGATTATACCTTGATGTGACCCAGTTTGCGGTTATGTCCCGTGGTTCTGTGTTGAGAACGGAGCTGGGGATTTATAGGTGTTATTGTGTGTTGGTTTGTTGCTTGTGGTCAGCTTGGGAAGAGTTCCCTGTGAGTCTGAGTTTGGAATTGTGTGGACCGAGATCTTATCGGTTGGTTTTGCTGTACTCTCCTGAGATGGTAGAGTTGGCATGAAACTCGAATCAGATGTAATGTCTGAGTGAGGATTGACTTGATTGTGTTTGTGGTCCAGTGGTGTCATTGGCGTTCTGCATGCCAGTTTCGATTGTAGTTATGGCACAGAAGCCGATGAGGTGGAGCAGTCAGCTGAGATGATTGTCTTCCTCGTAAGAGCTGATGCTTGTTTTGTCTGTAGAGCATGAGATTTTTTCGGTGACTTTTTCTTGGCATGGGTCGTGTCTCCTTGATCTGTGAGATGATAGCGATGATGCCATGATTTTAGAGGTGCCAGACTTGCGTTCCTTTCTGTGCCATGCTTGTTCTATGGATCGGTGTGCCTTGAGATCCGAAGCATGATGATCTTGCCTGTGATCATGGTCTAGCAGTGTCCCTCTGAATTATGTTTTCGAGAATCGTGTCATCATGTTTTCATGTGTGGAGGTTTGGCTGGAGCTTGGAGAGCGTCGCCAGCTGTATGGGTTGTTCTTCCCTATTCCCTGTTGGCTCCTTGAATTTTTAGGATAAAATTTCTTAAAGGAGGGGAGGATGTAATACCCTAGATCCTTCAGATCGGAATAGGAGTGTTTTCGGAGCGCTTTCGTGGGTCTCGGATCGTGTTTTACAATCCACTTGGATTTTTCCCCTATATAGCTTGCGGAATGCCGTGGAGGGTGAACCATTGAGTTTGGAGACTCTGGGACACTGCAGGTGCATTGTGCTCTTTTCGAGGATCGAGGAGGCTAATTTTATCTATTTTTCTGAGTTTATGGAATTTCGGGCCAAAAATCAGATTTCAAAAAAATTCATAATTTATTATTTTCCTTTTCTTTTTAACCCTCACCCTCTCTCCTCTCTCCCTCACTCACGTTTCACTCTCTCTCTCTCTCTCCCCACCGTGCTCTCCCTCTTCCCCTCTACTCCGGGCGGTCGACGGAGGAGGTGCTGGACGAGGCGGAGGCACCGTGGAGACGACGAGTGGCGTGGATTGTGCGTGGATCAAGACGGTGGCTTGGCACGATCCCATTCGTGGATTTGAAGCCTTGGCGGTGTTCGTGTGATGGTTTTGGCATTTTCGGCTTGGGAGATCATCGGCAAAGGTAGGGCGATGGATTCCTCACCTCTTGTTCAGCGTTTCCCTTGAATTTCGTGCCGATTAGTGCAAGTTTGAGCAAAATTTTCATTTTTAAGGGAAAATGCATGTTTTGGGGGTGCGCGATGAAATCGTCGTTCTAGGCGATGATTTTTGATTCAAATGGTAAATCTTGAACCCCCAGCTTGTCGGGATTCGATTCCCGTCAGTTTGGCTATAATTGCTCGTGATTTGGGGCTGGTATGAGGCCGGATGCCCATGTGAGCCATTTTGGGTTGATTTATGGAAATCTCCCGTTTCTTTGGCGTTTTGTGATTTGTTTGATCCCTTCCGACTTGTGGAAGGTTTATATAGAGTCTATTGTTGTTTCCCCATCATTCTGGGACAATTGGGGCGTGGAACGATCGGGTATTGTCAGTTCCTACGGTTTTCGCACCAAAGTGAGGTAGCGGTCGTACCAGAGACCGCTACTTGAGAAGGCGGCCCTGGGAGGACCGCTATCTGTAAGAGACGGTCCTTGGGAGACCGTCATCTAGTTCTTAATGGTTTTATGTTGATTTTAGGTTGCGATCTTGTGACCGACCGTAACTTGGTAGTGGTGGCCCTTGGGCGACCGCCATTTGGTTTTTAAGTCAGTTTAGGTCTGTTCCTAGTTGCGGCCTTATGGCTGATCGCCTCCTTGAAGTAACGGTCAGGCTAGGACAGCAACCAAGATGACTTTTTCATGCATTTTCAGGGGGAAGTTTGGAGATGGCGGTCTTGCCAGGACCGCTACCTTCAAGAGACGGCCATAGGAAGACCGCCCTCGGCAAGAGGCGGCCTTGGCCAGACCATCTCCTGCATGTTCAGGTTCTACAAGTAGCGGCCCTGTTGAGACCGCCATTTGCCTGGGCTGTGTGGTAGCAGCTAGGGAGATGATCGCCACCTGCCCAGAGTGTTCTTTTTCGTTGGTTTGGCTTCCGGTTGGCTTGGCTTCAACCCCTTGGTTAGCCCATGGTCTCGTGGATATCTTGGATATCCTGTGAGGGCTATGACCGTGTTATAGGTTGTCCGAAAGTGCCGTGTTATTTCAAGAATTATTTTAAGAATCGATTGGTCACCGGTCAACCCGGTTGTGACCCAGTGGTTGACACGTGACCTCGTGAGTGTCTCGACTATCCCGTGGGGATCGAGACTATGTTTTGGACGCTCGGAGGTATCGTCTTACCTCAGTTTACGTGCCTATATGGTTCAAGGGCTTTGGTGATCCCTCATGTTCCGTGTTTTTCATTATGTGGAATTGTGAGTCTGATGAGCGGCTAAGGGGCCGAGGACTCATTATTGATGGTGTGGATCTGACTGTTCTGTGCTGCTTCCATAGTATGTTTTACCATGGTCTTGACTTAGGGACTAGGCTGATTGGCGGCATGTTATCACTTCGTGCGATGATCTTGACCTGAGTCATGTGACTCAAGGATCGTTATTTTAGCAGGTCTAGTTGGTTGTCCTGAGTCTGGTAGCTGTATGCTGCCTTGTATTCAGTGGTACGTGCGACGGGTACGTGCGTGACCTTTCCGTACTTCATGTTTTGAGTCTCTATGTCTAGTGAGCATCCACTAGTCGTAGCCTGACGACACTTTCGTGTGTCGGCCCACCTGGGAGTGGTGGCGGGGCAGTTCCCGGTAGAGATGGTTTGTAGGCTTGTTGCCATAGGCCCCTTGTCTAGCCGTTAGAGTTCGAAGGGAGGGGAAAACCAGCTAGAGGCCTGGCTCAAGATAATGAGCTTGTGTGTGCACACGTGGTCAGGGGCGTTGGATCAGCGCCGACGGGCGTGACCCTGACTAGTCACTCGTTAGTTGGTACTTGGTTCTTGTTCAGTGTCTCAGTTACCGCATTAGAGGTGAGTGAGAGACACCTGAGGTGCAGTGTAAGACGTCAGTGGATGCATCTGGTCTTTCTTCTAGTGAGGAGGTACTTCTGTCACATGACACATGATTCTTGTGGCTTGTATGGTTCTCGTGAATCGCGAGCCTTTGTGATTCTCTTGATACGTGATTTTGTGTCCTTTCGACACTACAGTCTAGGGTGCCGATAGAGAATTATCGTGGTTCTACCCGTAGATAGTGTAGGAGGCACGACATCGGAGTCATGACCGTACCTTTGGCCGTGTAGGTCTTAGTGGTGCCTTTGTCTATTTCTATAGGCCTTGACGATAGAGTTTCATGGTTTATCGATGGTTCGACAACTCCTGACTTTGTGAGATCGGGGCTTGTTCTCCAGTTTGCTGTTAGGAGTAGTTTAGAGGGACGAGGTTCTATCGACTGCCATGTTTTTGTGTAGTATGACTGTTCTCCTCTTTACTCTTTCTATTGCTAGTCCTGCTACTGCTTTTGTTGTTTCGCACTGCTGTTACTGCGTTTGTCTCGTGGTAGGGATCTGTGGGACCCCTACTGAGTCAATGAGACGAGGCTCACTCCTGACTTTTCAGGTGTAGCTGTTCTTCCTCGTGCTTCGGTGGGGCAATGCGGTGGTTCTTAGTTGCCAGCTTTGCCAGTGTCAGGCTTCCCCCGACTTGAGAGTGCATTTCTCTTTCTTGTTAGACTGTACCTTAGTTTGACTCGACTCTGCTAGTTCTGTAGCTTTAATTGTTTAATTGAAAATGTAATTTTATTTCTGTTAATGTAACAATCCTGATCATAATTGTATAATCGTTTACTACTTTATCTTGAAGTTCAATATACTCCACACACACCGTTTATCCCTTCGTAGCCTTACAGCTCTTGGGAGGCCTCTCATGATCCAAGTGGTATCGGGTTTACCCGATATCCGGATGCTGGGTCGTCACACATCATGTCATCTGCAACTTCTTCCTCCATTTCATCACCCACCCGCGCGCATCATGCTCTTGTTACTATTCCCAACGTCGCCCATTACCAACCCTTTAAAATCACAAAAGATAACTATCTCATGTGGCAAGCCCAATTTCTCCCTCTACTTCATTGCCATGATATGATGGGTTTGATCGATGGTACTGATTCATGCCCACCCAAGTTTATTCCTGCCCCCACCGCCACCGACTTCACCTCTACCTCAATGGAGTCTTCTGCAAGCATCAACTCGCAGTATCCACATTGGGTAAAGTGAGACCTGTTGCTTCTCAGCTAGCTTTCTTCCTCTCTCTCTGAAGAACTTTTCCCCTTGCATGGTGGTCCGCCTCCGCACTTCAAAGGAGGCTTGGGACGCCCTGGAAACAACATTTTCATCCCAAGCATAGGCTCGAGCATTGGAACTCCACTCTGAGCTACGCAGCATCACCAAAGGTTCTCTCTCTGTTACTAACTATCTTCGTCAAGTCAAAAAGATTGCTGATAATCTTGTTGCTACTGGCCAACTGATCCCTGAAAAGGAACTTCTTCTAAATGTCCTTGGTGGCCTTGGATCTACCTATAAAGCATTTGTCATTGCTGCCACTACTCGGTCTCCTCCCATGACTATTGAAGAACTCCATGGACATCTTCTTGCCCATGAGAGTTGGCTTCTTCACCAGTCTAAACAAGCTGTGGTATCTTCTCCCTTTTCCACTGCCAACGTCGCTTCCCGCAGCAATTGCAATCCACCTCTACTTCCCACACCTGAGTCCCAGTCCTTTGGCTCAGGTCGCAATGGACGTACTGGGCGCAGTCGCGGTAGCAGTCGCGGACGTAGCAGTGGCCATGGACATGGCAATCAATGATGGGAACCATGCCAGATTTGTTATCAATATGGACAGTCTGGGAGCATCTGTTATAAGAGGTTTGATTACTCCTATGTACGTTCCACCCATGACGTAATATTCTAACTATACTCCATATGTGCCCACTGCCCAATCCCTACCACCGATGCCACCTCCTCAGCTTGTAGCTTATTATGGCACTCCCTACCAAATGCCCACTGTGTAGTCAAATATGTGGTATCCATATTCGGGTGCCACACACTCTCATTGCTGATCTACAGAATCTAAGTCTTCATCACCCGTATACTGATTCCGATCAAGTGCTGATGGGGAATGGCCAAGGTTTGCCCATACACCATATTGGCTCTGCTACATTCTCATCAATTGGCTCACCTATTCACTTGCACAACATTCTTCATGTGCCCACTATATGCAAGAACCTATTATCAGTGCACAAATTCACTACTGACAATAATGTGTATTTGGAATTTCACCCTGATTCTCTATGTGTTAAGGATCGTCAAACGGGGCGTGTTCTTCTCCGTGGCCAGAGTAAGCATGGACTCTACCAGCTGCATCTTGGCCATCCCGCCTCTATAGCCCAAGTCCATGTGGGCGAACGAACTTATATACAGACATGGCATGAGAGATTGGGGCATCCAAATATGAAGATAGTGTAGCATATTTTACGTCACTAAGGTCTTCCTTCTTCCACAAATAAGATACCTTATTCGTTGTCTGATGCTTGTGTAAGGCCTAAGAGTCACAAACTACCATTTTCTAATTATGTGTCGCGCTCTACTGTGCCTTTGGAACTTATTTTTAGTGATGTGTGGGGTCCTTCGCCTATTATATCACATTTGGGTCATCGATATTATGTTCACTTTGTTGATGATTTCACTAAATACACTTGGGTCTTTCCTCTCAAATCCAAATCTGAAGTATGTGCTGTGTTTGAACAATTTTGTCGTCATGTTGAGCGGTATTTTGGGAGGCCGATTAAAGCACTTCAATCAGATTGGGGAGGTGAATATCGTACACGCTCCAAATCTCTTGATGCCACTGGGATTCTTCATCGGCTTTCTTGCCCGCATACTCATGAACAAAATGGGTCGGCGGAGTGAAAACACCGGCATATAACAAAAACATCTTATGCACTGTTGAATGCTAGTTTTGTACCTCTACAATATTGGGATGAGGCAGTAGCTACGGCTGTATATCTCATCAATCGGATGCCGACAATTCTGCTACACAATCAGTCACCATATGAAGTACTCTTTCATTGACAACCACATTACTCATTTTTAAAGGTATTCGGCTGTGCATGTTATCCATTTTTGCGCTCCTATGCTCATCACAAACTTGATTGGGGATCCGAACTATGTGTATTTTTGGGATATAGTGCATCACACCATGGCTACAAATGCCTTGACAAGAACACAAATCACATATACATTGTGCGACATGTGCTGTTTGACGAGGCTCGCTTTCCTTTTCAAGAATCAGTTTCTCCTCAGTGTTCCTCTATTTCTCCTACTCAAGGTGTTCACATACTCATTCCTGCCATGCATTTGTCTCAAACTGTTGCACCACAGTAGCCCAACCACACGGTGACACCTGCACCCCTGACAACTCTAGGGCCAGCAACTATAAAACCTGTTAGGTCCCTTGGGTGCAGCCGGGTCTAGAAGGGGGAGAGGTTGAATAGATCCGGTACAAACTTTGCCCAATTAAAAACTTAATTGATAAGAACACAAACTACTGCTAGAATGCAAAAAGAGCCCTTAAACCATAATGCACAACGGATCTAACTAAGGCAATTCAAGACAATTACACAATACACATTTCACAAACTATTGGGTTCTACAAGCAAGATGGAGTCGACGCAGTAGACTACTAGCGTCGATGTAGCCTTCTTGTGTTTTCAACAGATTGACTGATCTGTTGCACAGCAAGCTCCTGATGAAAGTGTGAATAGAATATAAGTATGTATGACCACCGAGCTAGCTAAAGTGTGTGTCTAGTGTCCACAAACAAAGTGCAACTTATGAAGATCTGAAACATGCAAACACCTGCGAATGGGGATAGAGGATAAGGAGCAATTGCACACAAAACACAGCCCACTACACATGGATTTTTAAGGTGGTTCAGTCTGTAAATCCGCAGACCTACATCCACCCCTCACCAAACCCGGTGAGACTTAACCGCTGACACATAGCTTGAAACCGCTGACACATAGCTTGACGGGGGACACAGCCCCAAACCACTGACACATAGCTTGACGGGGGACACAGCCCCAAACTGCTGACACACAGCTTGAACATGAGGACACCGTCCTCCCACTGATTCACAACTTCACCACAGGGACGACGCCCCACATACAAACACACGAGATTTCTGAACACCCAGAGAATCAGAGGAATCAAACATAGAATACAGAAAAACGAAGAACCCAAAAGAAAAGAACAAAACAAAAAATTGTAGCTTAGAGTAGAGTACAGGGGCTTTGGATTTAATCCATAAGTCTCATCTGAATCAGATTGGAAATGAAACTTCTTGGCTACTTGAACTTCTATAGGGATGCTCTCTCTCTTGGACGAGCTCTCTTCTTTTCTTTCTTACTTCACAACACTAGTTTTGGTCGGACCAGATGCTGGGCTGCTAACACTCTTCACAGATCTTCTTTGGATCACGTAGGCTATTCTCTCTGGCAGCAATAGCTCTCTTCATGTAGAGAGCTTCATATATATAGAAAGCTGGGTAGAAACAATTCCCTCCAGAATCTTGCAATCTGATTGGCTGGAATATAAAAGATTTGTTTGACCACTGACCTCCTTTTTGATTGGTCCCCAATATCTGATAGCAGGATCACCAGAAAAAATAACCAAACATGAATCTGATTGGCCCAGAAGTAAATAGGATATTTCTTCTCTTGAGCGCTTCTTATTTCTGTAATCTGATTGGTCCAGCAAGGGCACAGAAATTTCCCTCCAAGATCCTCCATTTGAATTATAGAAAAGGAAATGATGCTTCTTGAACTTGGGGATCTACCAGATCTTCTTTCTCATTGGCCCAGGATAGAGGGGCACAGTCCTCTTGTCCTTGGTACCTTCCTTGGACTGAAATCCCATTGGTTGACTGTAAAATGTATAGTACAAGAAGAACTGACCTTTCCTTAATCTTGTAGCTGCCAAAAGGTTTCTCCCAAAAAGGTTGTATTGCAGCCTCATGATGAAGAGGACAGTCCACTATCCTAGGAACTTTCTCATACCTCAAAAGATGTGATTTTGGAGGTTTGCGATTCCTATTTTTGGCTATTGGATCCTTTTTCGAACATCTATTATTTTGATAGAAAATAGCCTAAAATGGCTTCTGGTGCGTCGACGCAGCCATGACCTTGCGTCGACGCGGCTTCATGATTCTTTGAGTTGCTGGCGAACTAGACTTCGTGGTGTCGACGTGATATCCCTGATGCGTTGACGCATCCTTTGTGAAGGCTCTTTGGAAGTGCCAATGCGTCGATGCCTTGAGAACATGGCGTTGACGCAGCCTTGAGAGAATAACCCGTATACGGGTTCTGGATCCGCAGTGTGCGTTGACACACTGTAAATCCTGCGTTGACGCAGCTGGTGACCACTGCGTTGGCGCATCCAACTATTTTTCGCTGCTTGACTGCTGTTGGAGCTTTGATGGCATCGACAAATTGTGGAGGTGGCGTTGACGTAGCTAAGGCCGCTTGTTGGCCATATCAGTCATTTGTCTCCCTTGTAATCTATTTTTTACCCTTAGTAGTCATTTGTCACCTTTGTATGGCATTGTCACCTGTGTATGGCTATTTGTCACCCATACTCAATAGTTTTGTCTGCCTTGATTTTTTCATTTGTTTGAGCAAGAGGGTAAACTCCACTTGGCTTTCTCTTTTTAATTTCTTTCTTTTTGCATCACCCGCCTCGGTTTATGTGCATCCAATTACCTCGATTTCTATGCAGCTAGTAATGTCTTAGCTTCTAGGAGCATATTCCATGTAGTTTGTTCTGCCAAGGTCCTCTCTTCAAATCTCAATTTCCCTTTCTTGAATTCTCTCAATCTTTGCTTGCACATATCGTGAGTCTTGAGTCTTTTAAGCCTTTTGGTTGATCTGCTTCACTATGATCTGAACTGAACATGATTTGATCTGAATCTGAACATGTTGACATCATCAAATACATGTGAGACTCATAAATAAGTCATGGTAAGACATCATCAAAACTAGGGTCACAACAAAACCCACTCTTTTCACTACTCCACAAACCTCCACCTATGCTGCCTCACCTATTGTACCTACTCAGGCTGATCAACCAAGGCATCCCATGGTGACGCGGAGCAAGGATGTGACTCGTCATCCAAAACTCTATGCTGCTACTCGTCATCCCTTACATGCTGCATATCTCCATACGGATGATGAACAAGAGCCATCCAGTTACACACAAGCTTCTCGCCACATGGCTTGGTGCAACGTCATGACAGACGAATACAATGCATTGTTTAAAAATGGCACATGGCAACTAGTCCCTCGTCTACCCACAATACACGTCATTGATTCCAAATGGATCTTCAAATTAAAACGTCGAGCAGACGGATCTATTGAACGACATAAAGCAAGGTTAGTAGCTAAGGGTTACAAGCAGCAAGAAGGTATTGATTATCACGACACTTTAAGTGCAGTTGTGAAACCCACCGCCATCCGTCTTGTGCTTACCTTAGCTACTTCTCTTAACTGGTCGATTGAACAATTCGATGTCTCTAATGCTTTTTTGCATGGAGAACTGAAGAGGTCTTTATGGCACAACCACAAGGGTTCTCAGATCCGCTTCATCCAGATTATGTATGCCATCTTCGAAAATCCTTATATGGACTAAAACAGGCACCAAGGGCATGGTTTTGCCATCTCAGCAATAGCCTTTTGTAGCATGAGTTCACTCCTTCCAAAACTGATATGTCTCTCTTCATTTACCCCAAAAGGTGTTGTTATGTACATGTTAATTTATGTAGATGACATTCTCTTCATAGGGAATAGTCCCTCTGCCATGAAATCTCTTATTGCAAATCTGGGTTAGATTTTTGTACTTCGGGATCTTGGTAACTTCATTTCTTTCTGGGCATTGAAGTTCAATGTAGCTTAGCTGGTCTTCTCTTATCTCAACGCAAATATATTGTTGATTTGCTTAAACGCATAAAACTTGATGGACTGAAACCAGTTGGGACACCTATGGCTACATCACCACCCTTATCATGTTGTGATGGATCACCACCTACAGCAGATCCCACTCTCTATAGAAGCATGGTTGGTGCCCTACAATACCTCACCATGACTCGCCCAGATATAAGTTATGATGTCAACCGGGTATGCCAATATATGCAAAATCCGACTGAGACTCATTGGTCAGCTGTGAAACGCATCTTGAGTTATTTAAAAGGTACAATTGATTATGGACTTCTCCTTCTGCCAACATCACAACTCCGAATACATGCGTACAGTGATGTGGATTGGGCTGGAAACCATGATGATCGAAAATCAACTGGTGGCTTCCTTATTTTTCTTGGGCCCACTCTCATCTCTTGGGGTTCACGTAAGCAACGGACGGTGGCTCGATCTAGCACCGAAGCTAAATACAAGTCCTTAGCTGATGCAATTGTAGAAATCACTTGGCTTCAATCTCTACTCCAAGAACTTCATGTGACCTTATTACAATCACCCATTTTATGGTGTGATAATATTCGAGCAACCTACCTTACCGCCAACCCCATACTTCATGCTCGAACGAAACACGTGGAAATTGACTTCCACTTCGTACGTGAAAAGGTGGCTGCCAAAGATCTTGATGTCCGATATTTGACTAGTGAAGATCAGCTGGCTGATGCTCTCACCAAGCCCTTGCATGCACATCATTTTCAAACTATTCGTGGCAAACTCAATGTGCTTCCCACCACGTTCAGTTTGAGGGGGGATGTTAAGGACAATAATTTGTCATTATCCACATAGTGTTCATATTAGAACTTATCACTTTGTTGTAACTTTTGTTACATGTATCGTTGTAACCTCTCAACAACTCGTAATCTTATCACTTACTCAATATCTATACTCACCAGGAAGGACACGAGGGCAGCACGTCCTTTCCTTGTTTTTACACTAACTTTCTTGTGTCATCATTTGCACATATGGCTCTCTATTATTGAGTCGCATGATTACTCAGTGGAAGCACATAAATCTGTTAATTATTGACATCTCTCAATAATTCTCATTAGTTTTGTTTGCTTCTTGGTGTCTTAGGACTTGTTTGGTAATTAAATGGGCCATAGATTATAGCCTAGGAATCTTCACCTATCTAAAGTTCTACCAAATGTCTAAGGCTACGTTTGGGAAGGCCGGTTGCTTATGGCTTCCCTAAATAATCTCATCACCGTACAAATGTGCAGGTATTGTCTGATTCCCCATCATTTAAAATCTCCCGAAGCAACTCTGAGCTTGCTTTGACATATTTTGATAAGTGCATATTTGTGTGTCCGATTCTCTCTCCACTGCCATAATTTGATCTGCACAGAAGCCAACAACCAGTGTAACATTTGGTGGAGATTAAATGTTGTTGCCAGATTAACTTTAGAAAGTCACGCCGGGGGGTCTTCCCAAACGTGGCATTATGTCATATTAGATTATTCAAAAGTCATAATCTAATTTTTTAGAGAGAGATAGGGTGAAAAGACTCCACTTTTCATAATCTCTCCAAAACTTCTTTTCATTAGATTATTTTCACTCTAAAAGATTATGAAAAAAATCATAATCTTATTGGATTTTCAAACAAGGCCTTAGATTACGTTTGGGGTTATAGAGATTCCAATCATTTGAATTCTTGACAAAGTTTAATCGAACGTCTCATAACCTAGTTTAAATTTTAAAAGCGAGAGATGTAGAGATATCAACGAATTAACTCCCTGCCTTCACAAAAACAGGTGAGAGTTGGATTATGGATATTTCTTGTGACGAAAAATCCATCCGGTGTCAGACGTGTACTGTAATAAGATTATGTACAATGTTCCGTAAATGATTGTGCTCTCAAAGGCAGTCTTATTTATTTTAAGTACTCATCAATAGTCATCATTCACCCGTATGATGTGACTCCATTCTCTCGAAGAAGAAGATGATGACCACGCGACTTGTGTACGTGACACTGGGCACCCCCCCCCCCCCTCCAAACTTGGTCATTGGATGGATCACAATGGGCAAGCTGCCTGAGCCTCAAGTCTACAGTGGAGATTCTAAAAGAAGTCCTGAAATTTTTGGAAAGAACTTTCTGAAAAAAAAAGGAGTCTTTTTCCAAATAAATGTGAGAGATTGTGTGTGGGTGTTCATTAGATAGCTTTATAGAACAGTCTCCCCTGAGAGGCACAGCATTCAGCATAATACTCAATCTAATGAAAGAGGAGGTAAGCTTATCATCCAATATCCATTCACACCTTTGTCAAGATGACACACTTACATGAGCATCCCAAATCTCATCTCCCCTCCAGAATGCACACAACCAGTGCAATCCCCTTTTCCCTGGGATTTAGTAGCAGATCCAATTGTGATAGCAAGCTCTAATAATCACACCAGCAGGACATTGGATTTATTGAGGTACGAAGAACAAATCACCCCACAAGAGAGTTACAGTGCTTGGAAGTATGAATTAAAGACACCCTGGCCCTGGGAGTACTCTTGCTTGAATCAAGGTCCCCGTGAGCAAATAACAGCACAAGGGAAGGGAGGGGTTCTCATCAAACCGAAAAAGGCAGAACGTCCCTCATGATGAATATATATGTAGTATAAAGTATCATTTATGTACAATAAAAAAAAAGAAACGAAAGGGAGGAGGAGTTGCTCTTCTGACTCTCCCTAGGTAGTTATTTGATAACTATATGTGGTGGCTGGATGCTGAACGGCTCATTGCAGCCATCCCTTCTTCAGCTTCTGCTACAACACCATCCAAAGAGCCAGGGAAATCATGGGCCAAACCATCCACCCTCGAGGAGGAGACTAATGGGAGCTCCCCATTGGAAGCTAATTTCAGAAGCTCCGCTTCCTCGAGGCCCTTCGCTGGTCCGGCGGGGCCGCACCTCTCTCCACCGTGCTTCGCCATTGCATCCTTGAACTTCTTGATCTGAAGGAGATCCACAGGAGGAGGAAAGCACCGGCATTAAGTCTTATAATACTGGAGAGGTTAATCTGAATACTAAGATCAGCCAGCTAGCTAGCATGGGGACATGTACGGAATCTGGAAGGTAGAGGAATCATTTGATGATTAAGATCGGTGCATGCATGCGGTAGTGTGATCTTACAGTTGCGTTAGTGCAGCTGAAGCTGCACACCCGGCCCTGGGCTCCTCTGTAGAACCGGAAGAAGGGGAGCACATGGACGTTGAGGCTGTAACACATGGATTTGTGTTCCTCATAGTTCACCTTGAGGAACAACACATCCGGATTCGAGTCTGCAAACTGACAGATCTGGAATGGAAAAGGGCCAAGTATTGTAAGATGGAATTCCCTACGATTAATGCCATACTACTCCGACTGTGCTAAACAAATGGGCATGAACAGAGCAGGCTCAATTAGCTGACCTTGGGATGCAGGGTTTTGCAGCCGCCGCAGCCGGGGGAGTAGAAGTCGACCACGACGAGACTGTCGCCTGCGTTGCGCAAGGAATCCACGAGCTCCTGGGCAGACCCGATCTCTATCATGTTGGGCGCCGCGCCCTTCTCCCACCACCTCATCGACGGGGGAACACAGAAGGAGGTGGCCTGGGTCTAAATTTTGTTCACAAGAGAAGCACAGGATGGGTACGTTAGATTACGGGAGAGGGAGACAGAAAACAGAGAGACTTGTATGAGGGGAGGGGCTTTGCTTACGATATGGACGGCGAGATCCCTGGCAGCCCAGCCGTCGGGGCCGGCCTGCGTCTCTCTGATCACCACCTGTTCGCCTTTGAACTCCCTCTTCAAGGGAGAGAACCCCAACGACGACGGCGGCCCCCCGGCCAGCGGCTTCTTCTTGTTCCATCCCGCTACGCCGGAGGAGGAGACGGAGAAGCCCTTCCTCAAGCTGAACGCCATCGCAGAGGAGGTGGGTGACAGAAGAGAAGGAGAGGGAAACCCAGTTTGGGTGGGAGGAGGCAGCTCGGTGGGGAGAGGGTGGGAAAAACGAAGGATAAGCGATGAAACGAGAGAGATTTGGCGGGCGACGTCGCTGTCGGCTTCACGAAGGTGGGGGGTGGAGAGTCTTCTTATGCACATGGAATGCAGGAGGTCGCGGACGAGGAGGGGAGGGGTTAAAATGAGGTGGGCGGTGGTGGTGGGCGCGCGCGAGCGATCTCCCGCGTCCCCCTGTGCGTCTCTTCCTTTCAACACTGCTGCACCCAATTGCTCCTGTTGATGTACACGGCGCTTCCGTACGAGTTCATCCCCCCTTCTACCTTCTCCTTTACAACGACAGTACACCAAGAAGAAGAAGAGCGCTCTCTCTCTCTCTCTCTCCCCCTTCGTGTATGTCCCGTGTGGGACGACGATACCATGCAACTTCCCCCTTTTGTGGACACCTCTTCCTCTCCCGATCGCACTGTTTCTTTCTCTGTTTGCTACCTAATTAAAACAGGAGTACTTCAACAGGAGGGGGGGGGGAACTCTCCCTCTCCACAGCGAAGAATAGCAAAAGCTTCGTGCTGGAGCAGCGGGAAAGGAGAGAGAGAGAGAGAGAGAGAGAGAGGCAGAGAGGGGTGTGCTACTACCTGTTTTGGGTATTCACATCCACCCTGGACAAGAGAAGGGAAAGAAGAGCCAACACACGTTAGTTTTCCGGTTGTGTGGAGCTCTTTTGTGTGGTGTATGCATCTCCTTCCCCTCCACGGAGAAATCACACGGCGACAGCGAAGCACGTCCAACTTGTCGCCGTCCAAAACCGGGTCTCCTTCTCTTGTTGGTGACGGGGATCCTCGTCAGCTTGAGGATCGCACGTACCAACACCCAGCAATGGAAAGAACATGTGCTTCGTATATGTTCGGTGGAGGGGAAGGTGGAATTCTCGTGTACGCGTTTCGGCAATGGCATATCTTGATCATCCTCCCATAGATTGTAAAGTCTTGACATTCTGACTCTAAAAAGGCTGTATTGTCGTGTACCTTCTTTGGGCTTTTGCCCTGTGTCTCTGTTTTTTCTAATAAGTACTCAGGCTCAATCGGACAAATATTTAGAATTAATCTCTCCATATGGCTTAAGTCATTTTCCAGATTAATAAGGAGAGTTCGCGTCCGATTCTATGTATCATTCTGGAAATAGTCACAGAGACCGCATGATCTTGTCAAGAGAGATTTTTTTTTCTCGATACATGGTCCATATTCCTCAACTCTGGAGAGACTGAGTGGTGCCAACCAAGTCCAACCCTTCAGAAGAAATTTTCATCCTTTTATTTATTGTGTAATCATATACCTATATCAATGCGTCCTCTATTTTGATCAGTTTTTAGAATAGACATGGGAGACCAAAAAGAAATAGAGTTAGCCCGTAATAAAGTATTTTTTTATTATATATTTGCAACTATATCCCCTTTAAACTAAAATAGTGTCAAAAGTAAGCCAGTATATGAATAATCTCTATTCAATATACGATGAATATTCTATTTTTTGTTTTGTTTAAAATTAAGAACACTACAAGAAAATACACATTTAGTGACGGACAACATCCATCACTAATCCCTCGGTACTCTGTCGTAAAAAATATGTCGTTACTGATGGATTGGCGACGGAATAGCGACGCATACCCTCCCCACTAGAGAATGATGTCCTAGAGATGATTTTTTTTGTCATTTATCCATCGCTAACTATAATTTATCGACGTAAATTTTTTGTCGCTAATTCCTCGCTAAATAGAGACAGATTAGCGATGGATGATGTCATCTCTAAGTATAATTATTCGTCGCTAACTTTACTTCGTGTAGAGACGGATTAGAGACGGCCCATTTTATGTCGCGTTATTAATCCGCCGTTAATCCATCTCTTGTTTATGACTAAATAGAGATAGATTAGCGACAACTTTTGCCGTCTCTAAGATTTCATCGCTAACTTTACTTTTGGTAGCAACATATTAGAGATGGACTCATTTCCATCGCTAAGACATTTTATCGCTACTTCACTGCTAATCTACAGTATGTCTTCTATGATTCCACTTAGCGACGGATTAGCGGTGGACCCGCCCACCACTAATTATTTTTTTATTTTTAAAATATTTTTTATTTAAATATAAAAGAAACATGTTTACAAAAGAAATAAAAAATCTTACACGTCAAAACACACAAGTTGAAAAGAAAACTACACACTTTCATCATTAAAATAACGTCCAAAATTCTTCAAATATAATGTTTAAAAATTACAATTTGTTTACATCATTATTCCAAAAAAATCAAGAAATATATGGTGTTCTCTCCACATCATCGTGTCACGCCCCGACGCGGAATATCGAGGGCGCGACGAGTCGTAAACAAGCGTGTCGATCAGAGTATGTACAAATTCATTTCTAAAGACAGAAATGAATGAGAAAATGATACTTTTATTCCATCAAAATAAAGTTTACATCACTAATTCATAAGCCATAAAGTCAATTACAATATTCAAAGTCCAAAATACATCATTCTTGTAAAAATAATGATGATCTACATAAACCTGGATAAAAAGGAAAATACTATTTCACTCTTGTCCATTCCCTTGTTCAATGTCATTTCCTGCAACAATTAACCGAAAACGTAGGGTGAGCAATAAGCTCAGTAGGATTTTATATCTCTAAGAGCCAGACAATCTTAAAATATTTAGCATGTTGAACCTTTTTCCAAGTTGAATCGGGAAATGTTTAATCATAAAATTCGGGTAGAAATTTGTATAAGGAATTTCAAGTAACAACAAGATAACAAGATATTAAGAGAAGTTTTCAAGTAATAACCTTTGAACAAGTAAAGAATTTCACGAATTTGGCCATTTCACGCAAGTCAAGTAATTCATGTAATTTTTCAAGTAGTCATGTAAACAAGTAAACAAATATAAGTAGTGGAATGCCGTATCAAATAAATCTATCATGTACTTCGGTGTAATGCCATACCGTTAGTCAATCAACTCCCATAGGCACAAGTACTTTTGGGCGCTCCCCATAGGATCAGACCGGGCCCCATTAATGTCAGGCATTGAGTCATATGGATCCGAAGATCTCAAGTACGTTTAGACATCCACTTAATGTGTATATGGCCAATGATTTTCAAGAATAATGCTGTTTGTAAATAAGCACAGATTTGGCAAAAATTCAGAAGTTGTAAAAAAGTAGATAACAATTTTAAGATATCATGTTTAACGACATTAAGTCGTGGAGTTCAAAAATGAACAGTAAGTAGGAAGAAAATTTCAAGATAGTAGATTTATTAGAATTATTTTAAATTTCTTAGCTTAATCTCAGAATCATAAAACATCAAGTTTTTGTAGAATATATATATATTTATGAATTAAAATCATGAGATTAGATATTAGTATTTAATCATACATTAAATAACAATATGATAAGGAAATAGATTTACCATGTCGAAAGTAGTTTCATACATCAATATAATAGAAAATACCTTTTTACATTCTGAAATAATTTTCATACATCACTATGATAGAAAATAGAATAGTTATAGGTCGAAAATATGTTTACTGTCTGTGAACGCGCTATAGCTCAGGGTCGCGTTCATACAACATATATATAAATACAGTATACATATACAAAATATTATATTTTAATCTCCAAAAATTTCAAGAAAAATTTTAAGAATGCGCTATAGGTAGCTGGCGCGATCTTCAAGAAGGCGCTATAGGTGACCGGCGCGTTCAGGATCATATATATATATATATTTAAAATTTTTAAAAACTAGATGAAAGAGATGGGTTCTGGGTAAACCATAATATATATAAACACCTAATATATATATAAACACCTTATGTATATGTATATATATTAGAAGTATTATATTTTTGACCCCTGATCATTCGGGGTTAATGGTCTGAACGCGCTAGCATAGACTAGCGCATTCTTGAAGAACGCGCTAGGTACGTATAGCGCGATAAGGAAAATATTATTATATGTATAATTTGAAATTTGGTGAAAAGGGTGGGGTCTGTCTGAACGCGCTGGGTCGGGTTGGCGCTTTTAGAACGCGCTCCTGAAGAGCAACGCATTCTGGTTCCGAGACCGAAACAGAAAAATCAATCAGTAAAATGACCATAACTTATTCATTTCCCAATGGAATTTAATAAATGAGCTATCAATAGAAAGAGCACTGAGAGATACATAAGATAGCATGCTTTAATTGAAGTTTAGCCTGAGAGACACCTACCTTTCATTGGATCTAAAGAAATATCCCAAATATAAGAAAACCTTTTGATCTTTCAAATCCTCCTTCAAATCCTCACCAATCCTTGCAACAACATAACCTTAGCCTCCAGGGATGATTTGAGGGTCGAATGAGGTTCTATTTATAGTCAAAACTTGATCAAATTTGTCAAGATTCCTTATCTAATATTGCCAAACTTTTCACTCACGAATTAGAAGAAAATTTTAATTTTTCTTCTTAATCTAGCCTTCATTTGGTGTGAAACTAGTGTAAAAATAGCTGGTCCAAGGTGGGCTGTTAGGTAAGGGTTGATTTTTGAGCCAATCTTCTAGAAATGGAGTTATTTTAATCCCTTAAATTACATATTAAACACATGTTACGAATTTAGGTCAATTTAACATTTAATAAATCCTTTAATCCATTAATTCAACACATTATGGATTATCCAATGGGCCAATTATAATCCTAATCCATTATATGGACTTTTATTGAACTCCATATGATTTATCTAAGGTTTAAAGCATTTAATCTCTATTTACTTCTAGTTAATTAAAGTAAATTTAATAAACTAGCTTATTTCATATAATAAAAATATAATTTAATTATTTCATGAAAATTTTAATTATATAATGAAATTAAAAAATTTATTTCTCCTTTTTAATTATCGTGTTTCTACACATCGTCTCCCTCGTCACCATCACGTAGATGTGTAGTAGGATCCTCCTACATTAAAAAAGAAAACAAAAGAATATTAGATGTGCATATATGAATTTGATTTTAATAAATGAATTGAAGTTAATAAATTATTAAAATTAAAATAAGAATTTCTATTTGGACTTCGTCAGTTTTCACATGTCACTCTCACCATCGGACTAGTGTTGACACCTGTTTTTAGCCTATAGGTTGAGCCTTTCTCTTATTACTGATGTCCCGAATTATCTGTTGTTTTTGGAATCTTCGTTGATTAGATTATGAGCCCATTTTTTGTTCATTTTCTGACCCATTTAACCTTTAAGGCCATGTTCCATGATTTACCCATTTTCGGCCCAATTTTCATCATCGCGGTTGGTCCCCGGTTGCGTTCATCCTTGTCACTGCCGGACGATCATCTGCGCTCTAATTAATCCTCATTTTTCATAGTTTTTTTACATTTTTGCCTATTTTCCTAGTCACGGCCAGTCGCACGACTGCGTTCATATGGTCGCAGTCGCGCGATAGAACACGTTCTCAGTCAGAGTCCTGCTCGGCCCGAACTTCATCTTCTTCGATCGAGAACACTCTAGAATCCTATCACAAGCCTTCCACTCCGAGGATTTCATGCCAGATCGGTTCCTAACCCTTCTAGGGGCCTTATCTCATCATTATCTCATCGATTTATCTCCCAAAATCCTATCCTTTTAGTGATTATCCTCCAACTCCGACCTAGGGTTTCTAAGGTCTATAAATAGCCTTCGATGGCCATGAGCTAAAAGGGGGAGGCATTTTCTGATCTGGGGCAAAGCCATGCCACGCTATCGACTTACTTCTTCGACCCCCAATCACCAGGGAAGTACTATGTGTTCATGTTCTTTCTTCTAGGATTCTTCAATCTCTCCTCTTATGCTTTTTATCTCCCTCTTGCTATCATATCATCTCTTGCATGTTGCATACACTCTTTCTCTACTAGTCTACCGCATTTCTATCATCACGCACACACACACACACACACCGCTATTTTTTGTTCCCTTCTACAGAGGTTAAAACCCAACCTCTCTGGTGCGTTCTTCCCTCTTTATTTTAATGTTCATATCTTATGTGGGATTGATGCTACACTTCTTTATTTCTAATGAGTTTTTATCTCTTGTTGCTTTGTTTCACAGGACAGGCAAGCTTAGGACGTGAGGCCTTTACTTTCTAGCCTATTGGAAGGCGAGGAGGAGAGGAATCTCAATTTTCCGCATCTCCGAGTTGAACGCAGTGGCAAAGTGAGCCGCGTTCTTCCTGTCACGGTAACGCCTTCGACCGTGTTCTGAGCCAGTAGTTTTCGGTCTATTTTCTGGCTCTCTCCATATTTCCAAGGTACGTGTAATGCCCCGGGTTTTACGGATCTGGATCCGTGGGTTTCGGATCGCCTTTACTTGTGTTTCAGATTTGAGTCCGATCGAGCTTCGGACTATTTTATCGGATTGTCGGACCCACTGATGGTGTGCCCGTGAGTTTCCTTGGGTCCGTGGTGTTGTGTGGAGCACGCCGGTAATTTTCTGTAATTCTCGGAGCACCTTTGTGGGTCCCGGGTTGCGTTGTGGGTTTTACGCGTATTTTCCGTCTGTCGGACCTTCGGAACCCCGTATAGGGTGAACTGTTGCGTTCTCCGACGCCGGGACATTACCACAGTGATCAGCGTGTTTCGAGGATCGCGGGGGTGTATTTTTCTATTTTTTTGGTATTTTTTAGAATTTTCAGATTTTCTATATAAACCCCCTCCCCTTTTCTCTCTCCCCATCTCTCATTTCTCTCTTCTCTCCCTCTCTCTTCTCACGCTCTCTCCTCTCTCCCTCTCTCTCTGACGGCTAACGGGGTGGAGCGCGGGCGAGGTGGGGACGGCGCGGGCGAGGCACGGGCGAAGATGGATGAGGATCGAGGCGGTGGAGGCGCGGTGAAGCTCGGCCGCGGGTTCGTGGAACGTCGAGGCTTCAACGGCGTTTCCCTCGCGGATCAGCGAGCTTGGGGCGCGAAATCTTCGGTGGAGGTAGGGAGATGGACCCTAGCTCGTGCTTTCCCTTTCCCGCGAGTTTTGTAGGCCATGGCGAGCTGAGCGGGTTTATTTTCGCATGTTGGGGAAAATCTATATTTTTGGGGAGTGAGCCGGATCTCTCGTTTTACGACATTTTTGGCCGATCCAGGGGTTTAGATGCATGCCTAGGAGCTTGGGGATGGATTCCCCTTTGTTTCCCCATCGCCCGAGGGTGATCGGTGCGTGGATCGGATTTTTGGTTTGTTTCCCGTCATTTCACTCTCGGACGGGTGTGACGGTCCTTCCAGTGACCGTCACATGCTGTGACGCCCCAGGGAGGGTGCGTCACAGGGTCCTGTAGTGTCGGCAGGCGTCGGTCGCTCTGGCGGTCTTACGATAAACCGCCAGAGGGTATGACGTGCCTGGGCTCAACCGATACGTCCATTTTCGTGTTTTCGCTGACGCGCCTAGGTAGGACCGTCAGAGCCTTGTGAGGCCCCTTCATGGGACCGTCAGAGTTGACGCAGCCCATTTTATGACGCGCCTGGGTAGGACCGTCGGAGACTGTGATGCCCCTAGAGGTGTGCGTCACAACCTGTTTTCTCTCGTCTTCTAACGCACCGGGTTACATGCGTCAGAGACGGTGACGCACCAGGGCTGGCGCGTCTCAGACCGTGACGCACCAGGACTAGCGCGTCACAACCGGTTTGTACCGAGCGTCTGACGGCCCTTTGTTGGTGCGTCAGAGTGGTTGTGACGGTCGAGGCTTGGACTGTTATAGACTGTGACGGCCCAAGGTTAGACCGCCAGGCTCTATGTGGCGCCGAGGTGAGTTTTCGTGCTCTCCGCGTTCGTTTCGCGTTGTGTAGGTCCCTAGTCAACCTGGTCGTGACCCAGTGGTCGACTTGCGGTCTTGTGAGTGCCCTAGACACCCGTGGGATTCTGTGTCCGTGTTTTGAGGGTGTCGGGAGGACCGTGCTACCTCGTTTAGCGTGCCCATGGGTTTGAGAGTCCGGGTGACTCCTCACGTGTTGGGCTTTTGTGTTACGCTAGACCGAGTCATCGTGTATCGGTGGGGGTGCGGTGGGGTCTCTCCCCCGCATGCCGTGAGTTTTTCTGGAAGATGATTCCCGAGCGGGCCATGTGTTTGGCCTTGGACTGAGAGTCCAGTTATCGGCGTGGCAGCTTATGCGTTACCCTGGGAATCATGCTTCTGTGCTTTCTGTGTGGGCCATGTGTATGGCCTTGGACTACGAGTCCAATTGCCAGCCTGGAGCTGGAGGGTTCCCGCCTTTCCCTGAGAGTGGGATTTGGTTTGACAGCCTGTGAGCTACCTTGGGAACCGTGTTTCTGCGTTTCTGCGTGGCCCGGTGTGCGGCCCGTGGACTGTGAGTCCCGTTTCTTCTCCGACTGTGGTCACCATGCGACGGTGCTGGTACGTGGGATGGTCCCCGTACTTTGTCGGGTTCGGACGTTGTTTTCCGTTGACTTAGGGTCTACTCTCTCAGTGACCCTCCACTAGTCGTAGCCCACCAGTATGCGTGTGCTGGTCTCACCTGGGGAGTAGGTGTACGGGCACACCCTTAGAGGATGATTTTTAGACTGGTTTCCGTCGGGCCCCTCGTCGGTAGCCAGAGTCCGGCTCCAGGGGAAAACCAGTTAGAGGCCGGACCTAGGACGCATGGTCTGTGTGTGTACACGTGGTTGGGGGCAGTGGACACGCGCTGATGAGCGTGACCCCAGCTAGTCACTTGCTTTGTGGTTACTTGTACGGTGTCTCAATTCCCGCTGGACCGGCGGGAGACACCTGAGGCGCGGACTAAGACGTCAGTGGACGCATTCGACCTTGCTTCCAGTGGGAGGTACTCCTGTTCTGGACAGAGAGTGACAGACTGTTAGTTTCCGTGACTTCGACCTTCGGGTTTTCGGTCGTGTTGACCGTTGAGTTTCGGTTGTTTCGCCATGGTGCGTGTGTCGGCTTTCGCATCGTGATTCTAGTGTTAGTGGCTTTACCGAGGTTGCGTCTTGTTGTGCGGTACCCGCGACCGGATGGTAGGGGTTGCACTTTGGACAGTGTGTCTAGGTCGGCCGTGTCCTGGGAGACAGACCTCTATGGCGTGGTTGCCGTGGGCTTTTACTTCGGTAGGTGGTACTAGTGTGGTTCGGTAGCCTCGACTGTGAGATCGGGGTGTGTTTTATGGTACAGTAGGAGTAGTTGTAGTGCCAGGTTTTGACCGGCCACCAGGTTTACTATTCCTGCTATTACGGTTGCTCTTGTAGCTTTCCTTTCCGCTACCGCCATTGTTTCCGGTTGGGGTTCCGCGGGATCCCTGCTGAGTCTCTGTTTTGGAGACTCATTCCCTGCCTTTCAGGTGTGGCGGTTCTTCCTAGAAGTTCGAGGGCGCGGTGCGGAGGCTCTCAGTTGTCAGCTCGCTGGGCCGAGTGTTCAATTGGCATGTGGTACGTTTTTACTGCTTTAGACTGTACTTTCTGTTGGATTGGACTCTGTGTTGTAGCTGTAGTTGTTTATTTATTTCTGTTAATTGTTGATTTGTCCTGCTTTATTTTCTATTTCTTTGTGCCTCCACACTCCTTTTAGCCCTTCCGAGCCCTCCCGGCTCGTGGGCTGCGGTTCGAGTCTCGAGTTATCGGGCCTTCCCGGTAATTAGATTCTCGGGTCGTTACAGTACGCAACATGGTTACCAAGTTCTGTTCGTCTTTTATGCTGTTATTCCTTGGTGGCGATCACGGTACGTTCTATCTCTTCATCGCCCCTCCCATTTTCTTCACATCACCTATTCTTTTATTGCTTTGCTTTGTCTTTTGGGGAGCCATTTATGGCTCACAGCTAGTATTTCAAATTTTTGACCTTCCGAACCTGACATCTTGAGTTTAATTAACTTATGAGTGATTTGAACATCATACTCAAACTGAGAATCCAATTTAGATTCTGCCAGTTCTCACAGGTCACTCTTACCGCTCCGGTCATGTTGGAATAATCAGCACACCGATCGGGCTAGTATTTTAAAATTTCGACCCCCTGAACTAGACTTCTTCAGTTTTAAACTAACTTAATTCATAAGTGGGTGATTTGAGTGTTGATATGAGACGATGCTCGTCGTTAAAAATATCACGCACTCAATTTCAAAAATTTCGCACTCACACAATAAAATTAAAATTTGAGCATTGTGGCAAGTACGGGTCGATCCCACGAAGATGCTAGAATTTTAAGGTTGAAAATTTTGTATTTTTTAGGAAAAATTGTTGAATGATTTTTGATGTTGGAATTTAAAATTACGTGAAAAATAAATTTACCTAAAGAAATTTGGAGGGTTAAAAAAGAGAAATATAGAGAGAGAAAGGAAGAAGAAATAGAGAGAGTGCTAGAGAGAGAAAATAACACCAATTTAATTTTATTGCTCAAAAAAAATGTTTACAATATGTTGAGAAAAATAAAAAGTACAACCTAAGTAAAATCTAACTAAACTAAAAATAAAGGAATAGGGAGAGGAAATAGCCATGATTAAGGTGAAGACGCCGTCACCTACGCCTTTGAGCCTCTGAGAGCCACCCAACTCGGTGTAAATGCCGCCATGAGAGAGACCCTTAGAGAGATAGATTTAGAGTGAAAAAAATAGAAATAGAAGAGAGAGAGAGAGAGGTGGTAGTGGGAGTCAACAAAAAAAATTAAAAAAATAATAATGAGAAAATTTGTGTGCGCGTGTGTGGAGTAGAGAGAGACAGAGAGAGAAGAGTGAAACTGAGAGGGGGAGAAACAGTGTGGAGGGAGAAGAAGAAAGGAGCAGAGAATAGGAGAAAGAGGGAGACGGTGGAGAAGAGAGAGAGGGAGAGAAGAGAGAAATAGAGAAGGAGAGGGGGGAATGCAGAGAGAAGAGGAAAGGAGAAGAAGAGAAGAAGAGGGGAAGAGGAGAGGAAGAGAAGAGGCTTCGGTGGAGGAGAAGAAAAGGAATAGGGAGGAGAGAAAAGAGAGAACGAGAGGGGGATGCGGTGGAGAAGAAGAGAAAGAGGGAAGAAAAATACGGAGAAGAAAGCATGGAGAAGAAGAGGAATGGAGAAGGAGAAGAGTAAGAAGAGAAGGAAGGGGAAGTGGTTGCGGGGATCAGAGAAAGAAGAAATGTGAGAGAGAGAGAGAGAGAGGCAAGGGGGAGTAGGGGTGTCGGTGCAGAGGAGAAGAACGGAGGGAGAAGAAGAAGAGGAAGGAAAGGAGGAGGGAGAAGAAGAAGAGCAGGAAGGGGGAGAAGGAGAGAAGATGAGGAAAGGAGAGGGAAGAGGAGAGAGTGTTCTGCGAAGGGGAGAAAAGGAAGAAGAGAGCGTAGGGAGAGGGAGAAAGAGAGGAGAAGGGAGAGAGAAGAGAGGTAGCAGAGAAGGGGAGAAAAGAGAATGTTGGGTGTTGCATTCCCACATTATTTTTGACCTTGGTTTTGATGATAATAAAATATTATGTGTTTGTGGAGCAAATATTTATCATGCTTTTGGAAAGGCTTAAAATGTCCAATGAAAGTACTCACTGATGTGAAAATGAATATCCATCACTTGGAGTTTCTTGTTGTTGAGTATTTGGAAGGATTGGTAAATACAAGAATATTTTTTTGTATGTTTGAGCTTCCATGGTTTTATACTCGAATGCATAAGAGATTTAAAGTCTATCAAATGCCAAAGATGGTGGTTCATGTTTTACAATTCCATTTACTTGTTGCAACGTGCATTTGAATGTGTATAGATATGGAGTTTTATGTGGAAGAATCAAGTTAAGGAGAACTCAATTTTTGATACATAAACTAACTTGATGTTTGTGTTTTTACAGGTTCAAGGATGGTTTTTAAACCCTCTCATGTCAAGTGAACAATGGTAATATCTAACCATTTCTTATGCTTGATTTGAATGAGTTTTGAGAAACTTGTTGATAACTTACATGTTAAAGGGTAATTGTGTGGGTTGTTTTCAAGAACATCTTCCATGAGATGTTATTGCCTTGAATGAGTTTCTTGCATCTCTAAGATGAGATATTTGAGTTTTTCAAATGTGCTTATGTGATTCTCATGAAACTTGTTGAAATTTGGTTTGAATGGTCCAAATACTTTTTTAAATGCATGATAATTATATCATGATTATTGGATGTGTTTTTGATGCTTAAACTTGACTAAAACTGGTGTTTTGTAAACCCTCTCTGCAGGGGTCGACCCATGGGGTCGACCCTTAGAGTTTCTGGATGGACAGAAACCAGTTGTTGCATGCTGGGTGCATGGGTCGACCCATGGGGTCGACCCCTGGAATCTGGGGTTTTGTTTTCGCTATGCCAGTCCTCTGGTTGCCCAGGGGTCGACCCATGGGGTCGACCCATTCCGGCACGGGATTCTCGGGAGCATCCAAAACCCAATGAAAACATGTGTAAACTTTACCAAAACACCCCCCATTAGTTACTAATCATGTTTAGGTGTTTCTAACACACTTTGGGAGGGTTTTATGTGTCTTTCCCCACCCCTCTATATATATCATTGTGAACTCTGAATTTGACAAGAGAGAACCCTAATGTGCTATCTTTCTCTTATCTTGTAGGTGAAGAAAGGGGGAAAAGGAAGGAGGGGCTATTGCAAGGTAGATTTCATCTCCAACAAAGCATTTCTGGAGATTGTGGAAGAAGAGAAAGAAGAGCGGATCGACGAGAGGATCAAGAGGAAGCTTGAATCACCGTCATCCGACCTCCCTCCGAACCGGGAATCAAAGAAGATCGTTTTCAGCCCTTTCTACATATGGAGATTCATTTCTTCACTCTTTTCTCATCTATTCCAGTCATTTACTCTTCGTTTATGAGCATGTATTGAACATATCATTTATTTCTGAACTTTAACTCTGTGTGTGGTGAACCGTCTACGTACGGTTGTGATCATATCTTGCCGCGAGTGTTGCGGTGTGTGTGTGTGTGGATTGATCCCGCTGTTGGATCGTTGTGGAGACGAAGTCTCCGTGTGTGTTGGAGTATATTCTCCGTGTGCTTCGTTGTGAAGCAAGTGAAGCCTCACCGGTTCGGTGAGGGGTGGACGTAGGGAGCCCGTCGTGGTCCCGAACCACCTTAAAATCTCCGTGTCATGTGGTTGCTTGCTTGTACATTTTATTATTCCAACACATTCGAGTGTGCTCGGAGAGATTGAGTGAACTAGATTTATTTCTGTTAACTTGCTTTCATCAATCTCATTAATTTTGCATATTGTTGAAAATCTGTAATTTCGTGTGGGGGACAATTCAACCCCCCCTTCTTGTCCGCGTACATTGTTATCTGGGCCAACAATTGGTATCAGAGCCCGGTCTCTGATTATTTTATCAGACCTCACGGTCTAGAAGTAAAGATCATTTCATGTTGGATAATATGGATTCAGTTCCTATTTTTGATGGTTCAGATTTTAGTCTCTGGCTGGGAAGAATATGTATATTCGTTAACTCATATGATCCCAAGTTGTGGAATCTCATATCTCATGGTCCGTATGAATTGCCATTGGACAAGTCCAAATGGTCTACTAAACATAGGACCAAAAGTGATGATAATTTTGTCGTCCTGAACTTATTGAAAGCTGTAGTTGACTCTAACAAATTTCCGTTTATTTCTGATTGCAGCTCAGCCAAAGAAATCATGGATCAACTGATCAAGTTTCATGAAGGTGGGCTAGAGGATGCTTGCATGATGGCTAATAGCAAGGATGATCATTCAGGCCTAGAATCCAAGGAGGTATCTTCTGACTCAAATTCTGATGATGAATTAAGTTTTGAAGAATTAATGGATGTCTATGATGAGTTGCTTGAAAAATATAAAACAATAAAATTTGAAAATTGAAAACTCAAAAAGAAAATTGAAAACTCGTGTGTTGATAATTATGCATGTGAAAAATGCATTGAGCATGAAAAATCGATTGAATCTCACATGTTTGTTGAAGAAGAACTCAAAGAACTGATTGAAAATCTTAGATCTGAAAACAAATCTTTGTTAAATAAAATTTCAGAACTTCAACATATGGAAAAAGATAATGAAAATCTGAAAGAATTGAATGGTGCTATGTCTGAAAAACTCTTATCCTTGAAAAAGAAAAATGCATGTCTATTGACAAGTCGGATAAACTGAAGGAACTTAGAGAGGAAATAGAAAGCCTTAGAAATTTGAATGATAAATTTGAATCCAATGAAGTCATGGGTAAAATGGTTAATGATAATGTGAGTTTTCAAATGAAAGAACCTGAACACACTTCCATGAGAAAAAATTTATTTGACAAACTCCAAAATGAAAACACTGCTTTGTTAATTCAAATTTCATTGCTTGAAGGAGAATTGAAAAGTCTTAAAAAATTAGAAAAAGGAAAATGTGTGATTGATGATGATTGTGACAAACTGCATATCCTTGAACAGGAAATTGAAAGTCACAAAAGTGTAAATCTCTTGTTGAATGAAAAAGTCACTTCCTGTGAAAAAGAGATTGATGATCTTGAAATGCATATTATGTCCTTGCAAAATGAAATCAAAATTTTGAATGAATCATTGTCTGTGCATGATAAAGGAGATCAAAATCAGAAAAATGTTGATCATCACTCTTGTGTGCATGAAAAACTTCAAACTGTCAAATATGATCATGTATCAAAGAAAAGAAGAAATGTTTCATGTTACTATTGTGGACAATATGGTCATGACATGTATGACTGTCTTCTAATGAAATCTGATGATGAACAAGCATTGCAGTCACAAATGTAAATTGTTAATGAGTCTAAAGATCATGTGAAAACCACTAGGAAAATATTCAACTCTCATTGCTACTACTATGGATTACATGGTCATGTCTTTGAACATTGTTTCACAAAGAAAAATGATGATGAATGGTTTGTTAAAAAGAATTTTTCATGTCATTACTGTAGAAATTTTGGACATGTAATGAATGATTGTTCTGTAATGAAAAATGATGAAAATGGATTTTTGAAGAGGAAATCTTCTTACTGTTTTTATTGTGGAGAGAATGGTCATTCTATGGATGACTGTTATACTAGGGTATTTGATGATGAATGGTTTGCTAGGAAAAATAAAAAGAAATCTTTTGTTCATGCTAGAACTAACCCCTCGGGACCCAAGATGGCTTGGGTACCCAAAACTTTGAAATGAAAATTCTACTTTGTAGGGGTGCCTTGAGACCAAGAAGATGTTGGTAAATAATGGCTTCTCAAGGTAAAGGTAAGAGAGCTCAAGTTCTGAAATCTTGTGTTGAAAAATTCAGGTATAAACTTGGTTGGATCTCGTCATTCGATCCACTTTGATCATGCAACTACCTTTTTGTTGATTTTGGTTGTGATATAGAAGAATTTGTAGTTTAGATAAGTGTCTTATTCATAGAGTCTTTGATACACACTTTTACTTCCTTTTGCTAATAACAATTCAGTCCTTGCATACATCTGCATTTGCTTTATAAAGTTGCACACATGAGTTTGCACTTCTATGAGAATTTTGTATACACTTGCATATACTTTATACACTTCTATGCTTGAATGCAATAATTGTTCGGTATCTCAAATGGTGAGATGTGGAAGGATGGATTACATCCATCTGGAAGCTTTCACTATACGTGAGGTGATCTTCGGACCTATGTACTATGCTTCGTACCGAAAATCATATTGCTTGAATTAATTTCCAAAATCCTTGCTTGCTTGCATGTATATATCTCTAGATAACCATTTTCTTGAAAATCTTCTAAGACCTCACCTCCTTGATAAATAAATTACAGTGTTCTTGATCTTTTGTGAACCATGTCATATACAAAGGAGGAGGACTTATTTCTAACTGTGCATACACTTAGGGGGAGTCATAACTATGTTTAGGTAAATTCACTTTCTACATTCAAAATAATTACACACATACTTTGTTCAAAAATGATGCATATGACTTTGATTGATAAGGATTTCAGAAATTCCTTTTAACACTTCAAGGGAAACAAATTTTTACATGAAAATTAAGAGAATCGTGAGGAAAAAGCTACCTACCCCGCAAGCTTTAATAAGTGGATTGTCTAACCAAGTAGCCGGGAATCTCCACTGAAATAAATGAGGAAACTCATGTCGAAAGGTGAAATAAAAATTCACATTGCATGATGAATCCTAGTAGCCGGGAAATCCCATTGAGACACATGAGGTGACTCGCGTCGAACGGTGAAATCTAATAAAAGAAAAGCATACAAAAAGGGGTTGTGTGAAGCTACCAAAAGTCGAGGATCGAAATAGAAGTGTATAAAGGAAATAACCCTCTAGTGTTTTCTAGAAATGCTGTTCATATCCATATAATTTTAAAGTTCATTGCTCATTTAAACAAATTTTAATTTTAGGTATTATTGTGATGACTGTATATCTTGAATTTGTTCTTATCATGGTCTATGTAGTACCTCGAGCATATGCATGCACTATCTTTTTTGATTATGCTTCATGTCTCACATTTCGGTTTAGAATGAACTGTTCAGTCGTTATCCTCTTACCCCACTGAGGGGGAGTAATATAAATATTTGTTTGCTTGACTCTAATGCTTGCTTGCTTGTCTGCTAGCCTACATAAGTCATGTCATACTTTAGCTCCCATAGATGCATCATTAGATCATACATGTTCATATCAGCTTAAATAACCCTTTTGTCAATCTGTTTTTGTTCAAGACAAAGGGGGAGTAAAGGTGCACATAATGTTCATATCTATTTGGAAGTTCAGAAGTTTTTGTGCATATATCATGTTTCTTTGACATGGTTGGTTTTCATACTTTTTGCTCTAGCTTTTGTATTCGCCATTTTTGATTATGCCAAAGGGGGAGAAAAATATTTAGATTGCCATAATATTTTGTCATCATCAAAAAGGGGGAGATTGTTGGGTGTTGCATTCCCACATTATTTTTGACCTTGGTTTTGATGATAACAAAATATTGTGTGTTTGTGGAGCAAATATTTATCATGCTTTTGGAAAGGCTTAAAATGTCCAATGAAAGTACTCACTGATGTGAAAATGAATATCCATCACTTGGAGTTTCTTGTTGTTGAGCATTTGGAAGGATTGGTAAATACAAGAATACTTTTTGTATGTTTGAGCTTCCATGGTTTTATACTCGAATACTTAAGAGATTTAAAGTCTATCAAATGCCAAGATGGTGGTTCATGTTTTACAATTCCATTTACTTGTTGTAATGTGCATTTGAATGTGTATAGATATGGAGTTTTATGTGGAAGAATCAAGTTAAGGATAACTCAATTTTTGATACATAAACTAACTTGATGTTTGTATTTTTACAGGTTCAAGGATGGTTTTTAAACCCTCTCATGTCAAGTGAACGATGGTAATATCTAACCATTTCTTATACTTGATTTGAATGGGAGTTTTGAGAAGTTTAGTTTTAACTTACATGTTAAAGGGCTTATTGTGTGGGTTGTTTTCAAGAACATCTTCCATGAGATGTTATTGCCTTGAATGAGTTTCTTGCATCTCTAAGATGAGATATTTGAGTTTTTCAAATGTGCTTATGTGATTCTCATGAAACTTGTTGAATTTGGTTTGAATGGTCCAAATACTTTGTTAAATGCATGATAATTATATCATGATTTTTGGATGTGTTTTTGATGCTTAAACTTGACTAAAACTGGTGTTTTGTAAACCCTCTCTCCAGGGGTCGACCCATGGGGTCGACCCTTAGAGTTTCTGGATGGACAGAAACTAGCTTTTGCATGCAGGGTGCATGGGTCGACCCATGGGGTCGACCCCTGGAATCTGGGGTATGGTTTTCGCTCTTCCAGTCCTCTGGTTGCCTAAGGGTCGACCCATGGGGTCGACCCTTTCCGGCACAGGAATTCTGAACTCGTCCGGAACCCACTCTAAACCCTATCATACTTGACCAAAACACCCCCATTAGTTACTAATCATGTTTAGGTGTTTCTAACACACTTTGGGAGGGTTTTATGTGTCTTTTCCCCACCCCTCTATATATATCATTGTGAACTCTGAATTTGATAAGAGAGAACCCTAATGTGCTATCTTTCTCTTATCTTGTAGGTAAAGAAAGGGGGAAAAGGAAGGAGGGGCTATTGCAAGGTAGATTTCATCTCCAACAAAGTATTTTTGGAGATTGTTGAAGAAGAGAAAGAAGAGCGGATCGACGAGAGGATCAAGAGGAAGCTTGAATCACCATCATCCGACCTCCCTCCAAACCGGGAATCAAAGAAGATCGTTTTCAGCCCTTTCTACATATGAGGATTCATTTCTTCACTCTTTTCCCATCTATTCCAGTCATTTACTCTTTGTTTATGAGCATGTATTGAACATATCATTTATTTCTGAACTTTAACTCTGTGTGTGGTGAACCGTCTGCGTACGGTTGTGATCATATCTTGCCGCGAGTGTTGCAGTGTGTGTGTGTGGATTGATCCCGCTGTTGGATCATTGTGGAGATGAAGTCTCCTTGTGTGTTGGAGTATATTCTCCGTGTGCTTCGTTGTGAAGCAAGTGAAGCCTCACCGGTTCGGTGAGGGGTGGACGTAGGGAGCCCGTCGTAGTCCCGAACCACCTTAAAATCTCCATGTCCTGTGGTTGCTTGCTTGTACATTTTCTTATTCCAACACATTCGAGTGTGCTCGGAGAGATTGAGTGAACTAGATTTATTTCTGTTCAACTTGTCTTTCATCAATCTCATTAAATTCGCATATTGTTTAAAATCTGTAATTTCGTGTGGGGGACAATTCAACCCCCCCCCCTTCTTGTCCGCGTACATTGTTATCTGGGCCAACAGAGAAGAGGGGAGAAGAGGGCCGTCTGCAGAGGGAAAGGGAGAGAGGATTTTTTTCCCTCTCGTGTGCGGCCTTCGTGGCCTCTTTATAGGCCTTCACGTATCACCGATACGTATCCAACCAAAATAAGGGAACCTATGGATTCCGCTTCCATTGTAAACACGAAGGCTAATTTCTCTTTTTTTTCTTTATGTTGTGAAATCGACGCTGGTGTCATTATTTCAAATTGGCGTCAAGGCTGAGGACGCTAATTTAATAAGTGGACGTCCACCCAGATGGACGTTATTTCTTTATTCCAGCATTCTGCTTCAAATAGCCTTCAAATGATGTCCTTTCGAAGGATCGTTATTTTATAAATTGACGTCAAAGACAAAGACATCATTTTCTAATTCGCGTCCCCTTGTCTGATGTTATTTCCTACAATCAAAAATAAATTGCAAAAAAAATATTTTTGTAAAGATATTAATAATAATAAAAATGTAATTATGCAATTTATCTTTGTTATGCATTTATGATCTGACATATTTATTTTATGCCTCAAAAATTGATTAATTTCATGTAAACTCAAATTTAATGTGAGATTAAAATTAAGTATAAAAATTACATAATTATTTCCATTAAAGCCCATAAATATGAGTGTGACATAAATAAATACATAAAATTAAATACTTATCACACCCCAACTTACTCATTGCTAGTTCCTTAGCAATGTAAAATAATTAAAATTTTAAGACCTATAAGAGTTTAGAAATCCTTATACCATATTTCCAGATCCTCCGTAGAATCAACCTTGGATTAGAATTTTGGAAATGTTAAATCACACTAGCCTTAGATTTGGAAGTTAATGCACATAAGTTAGAACACACCCAAAGTTCCATAGCACTTGTGCCCGTGAAATCTAAATCCGTAAGTGGACAATTGCACCCTTCATATTGCTATTCAAGCTAGGTGTCTTTCAACTCTCCACATGTTGGAGATCAGAACGTTGAGTACGGTAGCTTTCACTCTGCCTGATTTTTCTTCTTCTTTTTTTTTCAAACACATGGTGCTGCACATCCCTTCACCATTTGACGCGAACCTCAACTATTGCCTAAGGAAAAGCAGGCTCGGTTACTAAGATAAGGGGCATTCTCTATGATTTTTATTCTTTTTTGCTATGCTTTACACGTATTTGTAGGTAGGTAGCTTTTTCCAAAATTATCTCTTCACTAGGAAATGTAGAGTATCTGACACCACATTAAATAACATAAGGCTTATCTTGCTTACTTCATTAATATGCAAGTGATTTTTTTTTGAAAGTGCTAATAGACTTTAAGATATTCTAAGTCAGTTTTCCTAGCTAGATATTAAAATTATCCATCATCATGCTTCTTAGCCTCTTATATTCCAGATTCTCTTGTAATAAAAGCTTGAATCATGAAAACTCAGTTGGGTATATTTTTATGATAACAACATGGATTTTTATTGACAAAATGATAAGAGAATGGAAAAAATCATGGAAACAACAGGTTGTATAAAATGCAGCATGAATTTCCTCACCCCAACTTGAATGACATTGTCCTTAATGAGATAATCAATACAAAGTACTATATCAAGAAATAAATTATGGTGGGAAGGAAATGTACAACCTGGGGTATGTGGGCGTGGCTTCCTCATGGATGGTTGCACGTTGATGGCAGTGCCTTCACCATGGCTACACCTAAGAACACACTAGAAAACAAAGCATTAAATAAAATCATTGGGTTGCCTCCCAACAAGTGCTAAGTTTACCGTCTTCAGCCAGACATAATAAGACTCCATAACCAACGTGTTATGTTAAGAATAAGCCACCACGTTATCTTATCTTCTTTTAAGTTCCAGTATTTGTGCCATTCGAAGACAAGATTAAACATGTACGCACTGGGGCTAGAAGTAATATGTGTTAGGTAGAAGAGTAGATCTAGAAGGGGGGGGGGTGGTTGAATAGATCGACTGTCTAAAAATAGCTCCGTTGGCTAACTCAAAAACACACGAGAACTTGTTCAGGAATACGATCAAACATGAGATCTATCCTTGAGCAGGACAGCAACAGAAACACTTGTGCTGTCCTTGGAGCGTGTATCCTCAGTGCACAAAGCTACCCAAAGTCAAGCGTGTGTAGAGAAGGGAAATATCGGATGCAGTAAGTAGTGAAAATAGTAAGTTGTGAGTGAAGGAAAAAGAAAAGAGATCCAACACACAAAGACCAAACTACTACATAGAGTTTTTTAGGTGGTTCGGTTGCAGACCTGCAACCTACGTCCACCCCTCACTAGATTAGTGAGGCTTCACTACTTGCAAGTAACACACACACACACACAAGCGGAATCAGTATGCAAACAACCGCTGACTAACAACTTGAGTTGAGGAACATCCTCCTCACACTGCTGCCTTACAACTTGCAACAAAAAAGAAACGAACCCAAAGTAGGGTATCAGAGAACAGACACTGTAGACAGATCAGAAGTGAAAACGAGCCGAAAACAAAAGAAGAGAGAAAAAAATGATAAAGCTTAATGTTGCTCTAGATGAAGATCTGAGAGCTTTTCTGATAAACACCCACAAGACTCTCAGTCAAGTCTATAAACCCGCAGACCTACGTCCACCCCTCACTCAATCAAGTTAGACTTTCTCCGTTACAACTGTAGCAACACACACGGGGACAGGTCCCCAACACACTGCTGATACACAGCTTGAACGAGGAAAAACTTCCTCACATACTCTTACCACTCAGAGTGCAAACGTGTACAGTAACCTGCTGTACATAACCCTGATCGTGCAATCTAGCACGATCAGAAATGCTGCTTACCAGCAGCACACGAGGAGCACGCTCCTCACACTTTGGTCACCTAGAGCAACCACGTGCACAGTGGAGTTTTGTGCACAAACACCTACAGTCCTTCCTAGCACGGTCAGACACAAACAAAGCTTGATAAAGTGATAAGAAAAAAGAAAAATACAACCAAAGAAAAGAGATAACAAGACTTAGTAATACATGGTTGTGAAGAAAAACACTGTAGCTTCTGAAGAAGCACTTTGACTAAAAATCCGATGCTCTACTTTCTAGCAGCATGTTGTTGAGCTCCTCTTTCCTTTCTCTCCTCTTTCTTCTCCGCCAAGTCTCTTCTTCCTCTTCTCAGATGCTTAGGGTGGCTCACTGCTTCTCTCTTTCTCTGGACGAGCTAATCTTTTCTCCCTCTGAATTTTTGCTCCGTCAACCTTCACAGAAGGCCATCGTGATATATTTATAGGAAAAGGATTAGATCTAAACCCTTCATCTTGGGAGATGCAATATGGGTCGTTCAGACCTTTGGAAGAGTCAAGAACCAGGTACTAAGGTGCTGAAATCAATGGCCACATATTGGCCTTCGAATGAAGCTCACCTCACATGACTAGCAGATAAGAAATGTATAATATTCTATTTCCAAGCTTTTTCTGATTGGTTCAAGTCAAAAGATAGAATATTCTATCCTAGGATGTTTGCAGAACTGAGGCACGTGACTTGAAGGCTTGTGCCAATGATTGGTCCTTATACTATGTGCCCAAGAGGGACCCACTTAACATTCGCAAACCTCGCCTGCCGGAGTGAGTTGACTTGGTGAGTCGACTTGGTATATATCTTGAGTCGACTTGTAGTTTGATCATTTGCAAGTTTCACACTTCTGGCTTTGTGTGAGTCGACTTGGTATTAAGGCCAAGTCGACTTGATCTTTGAGCACTGTAGGAATCCAAGTTTCTGATATGCCTTGAGTCTACTTGGTGTTCAGGCCAAGTTGACTTGGTCTTAGTTGCGCTGCTGCTGGCCTTGTGCTTGATGCTAGCTTGCTTGTATGTTTATCATGCAAGTCGACTCACCTTGAATGTGGGTCGACACACTGAACCTTGGCTTTTGTTATTGCTGCTTGATTCTGGTGTTGCTGCTGTTGCTGTATGTGTATGGCAATATGGGTTGACTCACTTAACAAGTGTGTCGATGCACTTCAATTGGTTTAACGAGATAGCCCTCTCTGCTAGCATGGCCTGGAGCTTCAGATGAGTCGATCCAGTTGGCCTGTAGGTCGACACAATGGTCCTCATATGCTTTAGAGTCTGTCGACTGAATCTATCGACTAGAACAAAAAGTTAGTCAACTTGATTAAAAATCTGTCGACTGATTTCCATATCAGTCGACTGAGTTCTGGCTAGGTCGACTGAATTTTGTATAACTTCTACCTATCTTCGTTGCATCAGTTCAGTATGCTGATTAGCACTTAGAGTAAGTCAGAAGCCCTTTCTCTCTGTCCAAGTCAACTGATTTTACCTTGTTCTTTCCAAGTTGACAAGCTCTATGCTCAAGATGAATGGTTCACCTTAGATTGATATCTTTGATATACTGAACTTTTTTGAGTCTGATTTTGAGCCTGATTAGAACTGAACTTAGAGAGAGAAAATTAGACATTAACATGATTTTATCAATGAAACTATTGTTCAAAGAATCTTATCAAACAACACACACACAACTGTCCATATCCACATATCATGAAGTGTTGTGACACACAAGTGTCCATATCCACATATTATGAAGTGTTGTTGTCATCTTTCACATATCATGAAATTCAATTATCATCGAAATCACACGTAACACAACACGGAGTGTGGGGGTAAATTCAAATAATATGTCAGAAATCAAAAGAAATTTAAGCAGGGCAAGGCCCCTGGCTCCGCCACTGACGTGTAGGTTGCATGTTCTCACGTCCTCCTTTCTTATCTGATCTCATTGCTTTCGGGCTGTCTTTTCACATTTTTTTGGCAGCGTTTACAGCCACCTGCATGGCTGGATCCAAACACTTTTGAAGCTTATCATGTAACCAGAGAGTCTTAAGAAAATGCCCAGGATGTTTATTCTGTCAACTTTGAAGATTTGGAACAATTTTAATGCATGCTTGATCTTAGCTATCGAGGTTGGTACTATGTCATGTTTTAAATAAATGGAAGCAGTTTTCATGCATGCTTGATGCAGCTATCTGTTAAGGTTGTTACAGTGAAACCCCCATCCCATCTCATACATGCATCATAAACAAAGACGTTGTTGTTATCTTCAAATGGGGTGAAGAATATACGGCAGTATTGCGTATAAATCTCAAAGATGTTAAAAATTGCAAATAATCCAGACACTGTCATCATAAATAAAAGACAGAATAAACTAACTTCATGTGCACATTTGTAATATCGTCCCTCTAGATTCTTTGCAGCTTGGCTAGTGATCGGTATATCACATCGATCACGAAGGTAGCCCCACATGTGCACCTTAACGTGGGGGGCCCCTGTATTCATTAGAAACTTATTTTTCATTGTTCCCTCCTATTTGTTCTTAGAATGGGCTCAGGATTAACTCGGATATCCCACCCTTCTCCGGTTGCGCAAATTTCATATTCTAACCAATATCCGGGTTAAGTGTCGGCATCCGAATTAAGGGCCGATTAAGTTGTTCGAGACAAAAGGTAGAATAAATTAACTCCAGTTATGGTATCTCTCGATCAAAGTAAAATTACTTATTTTTTTAGAATAAACTAAGGCCGATTAAAGCAATAACATGCAAAATTCAAGTTGTGCAATTCTGTTCTATCTTGGGAAAGCAATATGGATGATGCAAAAGATGAGATTTGTTCCTGTGAATCCATTAGTTCAGGCATACGATGCATCTCCATCGTTCGCCCAAGCATGTGCCCAACTGATCTAGGAGGTTCAGAATAACGTTACTGATTTTTTTGATGGTCTCAAGGGGGATGAAGGGGGAAAAAAAACCCAAGCACACTTCTCCCAACAAAGAACAAAGTGCGCCATTGATGAACAGGCCCACCCAGTAGATCCAGTTGCCGGTGAAGTAGCCACTGATGACAGTTGGGCCAAAAGAGCGGGCAAGGTTATTCATGAGCTGTTGTTGCTGTTGCTGAAGGAGCTGACTGTGCGGATGTTTTCACCGATGCTAATCAATCAAGCCAACAGTGGTTGTGCTTCTACTTCGGGAGGAGCATCTTGGGGGTGGTAGTGGGAGAGTAGGGCAGGTGGGGGGGTGAATTAAGGCAGTCTGTCAGATTTGTCAGATTCCGGGGGATGATCGACTCTTCACCGTCGAGCCGGATTCTGAGGTCTCCGACCAATACCGTCTTGCCAGAGTTAGAAATAACTGGGGAGGCGGTAGCCCTACGTCGACGACCGCCATGGTGCTTCTTCTGAGGGGCCGAGGATGTCTCAACGCCCACATGGTGCACTGTGAAGACTTGGTATTTGATTGCGAGAGGTGTGATGCCTCCGGCAAAAATGGAGGTGTTCGATGCCCGGGGTAAGATACCCGTCTTGGACCTCGACCCTGTTATTGAGACCCGCGACTTGGAGGGTACAGAAGTTGTCTGAGTATCTGGGACGCGGGGTTTTGGACCCACGCAAGGAACTATCGAGGTGGCCTTCAATACTTGCAGTGAAAGGCCGATAGCAGGGACTGGAAGGATTGGGACCTGCACACTAGTGGTGAAGCAGGTTCTTGCTGGGGTGACGAGAAAGCGACTGTGCTGGGACGAGCCTAGCTGGGTAGCCGCCTTAGGTAAGTTGGTCGCTATTGCGGTGACCACGCCTAGAAAGAAGGGTGACCCTACGACTGGCTCAAAGGTGCCGAACGCAATCGGCGTTGTGAGGTAGTCATGCTGGGCGTGTGCCTCAACCACCAATGGACCGTAAGTGACGGAAGCCATTAGGTACTAGAATAGGTAGTTGACTGGTGAGCTGTAGGGGTTCAGACCGCTAGAGCCGGAACTGGAGGAGCTGGAGCTGAGGAAGCTTGAATTGGAGGAATTGGGACTGGGGGGAGCTTATATTAGCCTCGTGGATGCTCGAGCAGAAGTGCCTGGTGACCCTCCACTACCTCTCCTATAAGAAGGGAGGAAGACATCACGAACTTAGGACGTCATCACCACCTTTGCTGACGAATGAAGAAGTCGAGACTCGTCCCACCGGGCGTGCCACTTTTTGTTTTAACTTTTTTTCTGCGGGTTGGTTTTTTTGAGTACTCTCTCTCTCTAAGTCTTCCTTCTGCTTGGGGAGTTAAAAATGAGCTCAAAATGAGGAAGGAATGGCTGCTGATCGGATTCGGGATTCTGCAGGAATTGGCGTCGGCCACAGTTGTCGGCAATTAATTAGCATCAGGAGGGAAGTCGCCAATTTTAGAATTAAATATGGAAAGTTCAGAAATTACAAAAAATAGAAATGAATTCGCGTCCAGGGGGACTGAGGCGAATTATTAATTTTTATGAATTTTGATCAGAATTAAAAGCCCAAAGCATAGAAATGAAATATGCGTCCAGGGAGCTGGACGCGTATTTAAATTCACGCCAAAGGGACTGACGCCAATTCAGGATTATTTTTGGATAGTCAAAAAATACCAAAAATCGGAAAAAGAAATCGCATCTACCAAGATGGACGCGAATTAAGAAATTATGGGCTTTTGGTAATAATTTAAAGGCTCAAAATAAGGAAAGAGAATTAGTGTCCAAGATGTGGGCGTTAATTAAAGAATTAGCGGCTGTGTGGGGAGGCATCAATTCAAGAATTGGGGGTGCAAAATAAAGAAATATAATTAATGTCAAAGCCACAGATGCCAATTAAAGAATTTGCGCCTTCCTACAGAGGTGTTAATTCTTCAAGAAAACAAAATTTGGCCAAATTGATGAAGAAAGTGAATTCGCATCCACTTAGGCAGACGACAATTTAAAAATTAACACCTTTCCAAAAAGGCGCTAATTCCATATGAAAGCGAGTTTTACACAAAAACGGGGAAGAGAGGAATTCACGTCCATCATTACGGACGTGAATTAAAAATTAACGCCTTTTTACATAGGCGATAATTCAGCTCGAATGTGAATTTTGGACGAAAAAGTTGATGAAGAGAATACGTGTCCATCCCTCCGAACGTGGATTTGAAAAGTTGGCGCTTGCCTAGGAAGGCGCTAAATCTTGAAAGAATTGACAACTTCTGAATTGACGTTGATTCAAGGAATTGGCATCCACTAGGTCTGACTCCAATTCAAAAAGGCTCCGAAAAATTTGAGAAAAATTCAAGAAAAATTAGAAAAAATGGGAAAAAATAGGAGAAAATATGGGAAAGTTGAATAATCAATAAAAATGAAAAAAACACTCAAATAATCAAATTTGGGGGCCAATTTAGGGCATTACAATGTGATGGGAGATGTACTCAAGATGATGTCAATTTTGGTGTGTCTGCAACTGCCCCGCCTTAGTGTCTGCTTTGCAAGGGAGTGACACGGAGTGGAATGGAATGGAACAAAATAAAGTGTAGTGAAATGGAGTGGAATGAAGTGGGAGCGAACTGAAAAGTAGATGTCAAGGTGTGATGAGATACGCGATTAACACCACCTGATAAGAATTGGTTCCAAAGTTCAAGATGAAGCAATCTTGAGAGGGTTCAATGAAAGTAACAATTAATTGGATATAGAAAGGAGTGTGCATGTGGGCATGAAGGAAAGGGAAAAAGGCAATTAACTTCCAACGTGGTGGAAGTACCCCAGGTCGCAAACCTATTGGTTTCACCATTGGACATCATTTATCAGTCAATGTGGACGTGCTGCAGCCAAGGAAGATCTAAGGGAAAAGATTGAATAAGAGGAGAGAAATCCAAACAAAGAAGTTTTCAAGGAAACAACCCAAAACGGCAACAAGGTGAACTGAGGACTCAATTCGGAATGGAATATCTCATATCAAAAAATTAATAATCAATTGACTCTCAAAATCGAGTTATAAGAGGGATTTCCAATGTTAATTCAAAGTCCTATATGAATGCACGCTGGGTGTAAAGAGAAAATATAAAATAAATTAAAATAGAAAGTAATCATGGATAATATTGTTAAGCTACCAAGACTGAGTCAAGATACCAATTTTGTGAGCTGATACTAAGCCGAAGTCTGTTTATCTACATACCAATTCACAAAAGGGAACCATCGTCCCCAGTCTTGGACGGGTCAACTGCCTATCCGTGTGACTAAGATTCCTCTAAAATTATCATCATTTTTGATGAAGGAGAACTCAAATTTCAGATTTATCAAAGTCACAAGGTTCTTGATATAATTTAATAGCGTAGATAATATATATTAAAAATGCATACAAGGAAGATGGTGAAGGCAATAAGCATGTGGGAACTAAGAACTGCAGTGCAACATAATGCAATCACTGTGGGACTAGGATGATGCCCGAACGGTGGGACCAAAGAGCTTCTTTCCTGTGCTCAAAAATTGTCAGCCAAGATATCATGAAACAATAAGCAATGAATAAAGCAATCATAACATAGCATGAATATGGAAAGCATAGTATGAGGATTTATAACCATCAACTCATAGCAGGAATAGCGTCAAAGTATGGCATGGAAACATAGAGGCAAACATTCAAGAAATCAGTGTTCATTGTTAAGACCATGAGGATGACAAACTTGTCCAATGATTAGAATTTGGAGTTGAATGATTAGTATCAAAGTGATGCCCAAAGCGGCAGGAATAATCAAGTGAAATCAGCAAGAGTTAATTAGAAAGATCTGGAGATGATAGCTAGTGATGCCCAAAGTGGCAAACCATGGAGGTAGTGATCATTGTTGAGAACATATGGAAGAATCAAAAGATTGATGTAATTAGAAGGAGAGGACTCATCCTATGTTCTTGATCCTTCTTGCAGAAAGTTGTCCCTGTGAGACACCATCTGGATAAACAGTCAATAGAAATACAATGCAACTCTTTTTTTTGGATTTTGAGAATATGCATATTTTTATGGGTTTTGAAAAATATTCAATTTTTATGGATTTTTTGAGAATATTCAATTTTTATGGATTTTTGAGAATATTCATTTTTTGAATTTTGGAAATATTCAAAAAATGAATTTGGAAATTTCATTTGAAAATTTTAATTTTTTTGATATTACTAATTGCAACACCGAAGGGTGTTCAAACCACTGGCTAGTGTTGATGGTTTTTTTTGTTGTATGATGTGATGATGATGGTGGAGTATGTGGAGGTGAATATAGTGGTATGCGAGATATATGTGAAGGTGTGTGAATAGGTAATAACATAACTCAAACAATCACCAAAATCAGAAGCATGGACATGTCATCAATGTTCATGAGGAAGAAAAATAAAAACACACGCCGGGGTGTGGAGCAAGAGAATAAAATGAAAACACACACCGTAGGTGTAGAGTAAATAAAGTAAAGAGAAAAACAAGCAAGATGATAACAATGATGAACAATACCCAACTAAGGAAGTGTGATCGCCACCATGGTAACTAAAATAGCAAAGCTAAGATAAATACCTTAAAAAGAGGAGGATGAAACACCCGCCCACGGGAGATGAAAACTAGAAATCTACGCCTTCTAACGGTCTAATCTTAGGCCGCGAGCGATCTAGAAACGGCCTTACGATAAGCCGCCAGAGTCTTGCAAATGGTCCAATGTAGAGCCGCCAGAGCACACGGAATAGCAACTTGGGACTTGAATCTCCACTTCTCCTAGTCGGCCAGAAGAGATGGGCCTCGTGCTAGGAACCCTGTAGACCTACAAAAAAGTGTAGAAGCACAGAGTAACAACCCAAATTAGCCCTATGACAAATGTAGCAACTATAATGCAAATAAACTAAAGTGCATGCAAAAGGAAGGGTGGATACCTGGGAGGTGATTTTTTAACCCCTGTGGGGCGTGGAAAAGATGGGAGGATGTTTAAAAATGATGCAAAGATGCTAGGAACGTGGAAGAAGAAGAGGGGAGATGCTTGTGAATGCTATGAAGAGGGGGAGGAAACTAAAGAAGAAAATAACACTATTAAACCCTTGGAACTTAATACTCCCTGGACTTGAAAGCTAATGGACGTAGATAACACTTCTCTTTGATATGTACTCGGTCCAGAACGCGGCAGCACCTCGACGTAAACTCCAGAAATCTCCTCCTCTACCCATGAACTCAAGGGTTTTATTTATAGACCCTCAAACTCTAGGTTCGAGTTGGAGAGATTCCAGCTAAAAAGTAGGATGAAACCTAGCAAACTCTTGAAGATAATACTCCCAAAAATCCATAGAAACAAACAAAAACTTCTAAGGATCTCTATCGAGAGAGAAATCATCAAATCAAAACTCTAATTCGGCCACGGCGCAATAGAGAAAAGACAGTTCTAGCAGGACTCTCTGTCTGCACAAATGGTCCTACGATAAATCGCCACTTGGAACAAACGGTCTAAGGATAGACCACCACCCTCAAATGTTCACCGAAGGATAAGGTCAACGGGCAAAACTTCGTGAATAGGACTCAGGAGCCAAGAAACGGTCCAAAGTAAAACCGCCACAATGCCTCAATGAATAAGAAAAGATAAGACTGAGAGAAAGGTCATTGGCTGTGGACTCTGGCGTCAGCAAATGGTTTATAGATCGACTGCCAAACGTCATCAAACGCCCATTTAATAGACCGCTAGAGATAGTGGTGTGGCAAAATAAATGAAAGCCCTACTAAGCTTCAACCCACGGAAAAACAAATGAGGAGCGAGACCCAATCAAGGAGAATGACCCATGAAATGAGCCTCAGAGCTGACCAAGATGGCTTAATAAATGGCATATAACTTGGAGCATCATAAAGATAAATAAGGAGACGACCCAACTCATTGGTCATAAAATGGGTGTCAATAGCTAGGAGTCCTTGTTTCTTCCCCTCTCGCCAAGAACTGCCTAAAGTGGAGTGTGCATAGGAGGTGGCCCCCTATAGTCGACTTCCCTTGGTTAGCGGTGCCCCTACTAAGGCCATACCTGAGAAACACTCAGTCTTAGAGGGAGAAGAAAATAAAATTTAGGATAAGCCTAACATGAGTTAAGAAGACATTGGGTTGAACGTCTTTCCATAGCACAACCCCTAGAGATTCGGTCTGTTGCGTTGGGGCATTTTGTCATATCATCGAACCTTAATTCTCTTTTAGGCACGCATATAACCGGGCTCATAACGTCCCGTGGGGAAACTATACTGCCCTCTTGCCATGCGATATTCTTGCAATTTCTTTTCTTCATTTTTTTTTGTTTATCCTTTGGACTTTGAAAGATATTGAAATTGAATCATTGAGATTGAGAATAAGGTCTTAATAGACTGCCCCTATTTGAGACTTCCTCTTGTCGGGGTGTGCTTAGGTTAGTTGTCTTGCCCAGAATACCTCTACCCTCATATTTCAACCAAGTAGAGAAATGAAAAAGATCTCGTGCCCTCGAGCATGGCCCAAGTAGCAACGGTGTTTAACAAGAAAGATAGCTAAGGATGCCGTGAAGTGTGTGCGGTGCCCAGCTAAGGGTTTCCCTTAATGAACGGGGAGGGAATGCCGAACTCCTAGCGCGGAGTTCTCATAACCAAAGGTGCCGCAATAGCAAGCCTAAAGACTCTTTTTAGTCATTGACTAAAATAAAAACCTAAGACTAAGCCTAGACTACCACTCTTAATCATGCTAAGAAACACTTCATTTTGAAAACGTGCATAGAGAATGAATGAAGTAGTGAAATCATGTATACTTACGCAAATGAATTACCTTGCGACCTTTTTATAGAAGCAGCTACCGGAGGCAATATTGATCAGCATGAGATTTGTCTTCCTCTTTTGGCAGACAGGGGGACAAGGATTAGAAGTGGCTTAACCAGAGAGAGTGGTAACTAGACCAGACTCAGACGAATAAGGAGAAAAGGAAAAGAGGTGAGGGCTAGAACTCCCTCACTAAGGCCCATAGACCCTGATCACTTGAAAGGTCTATAGAAGGAAAAGGGAAATTAATGAGAGGAGTGAGGACTAAAGCCTCGAAAATAGTGGGAGAACAGGCAAATGCCCAAAGTAGTTGATGCAGAAGAAATTGGGTTGGATCTAGGATCGGGAGGAATTAGGAGAAGACATTGGTAAAAGGATAGAGGTGGATCCGGGGGGTCCGGAGGCAAAGGGTGAGAATCATGGGAGAAAGAATCCGGAGCATCCGGAGGAAGAAGATACCAAGAGACGCGATGCCCATAGAAGAGGTATAGGAAAAGACGGTTCCAGAGGTCCCGGATGAAGGGAGTTGTTGGGTTCGTTGCGCTCCCTCTTTGTCTTTGATAATGGTTTTGATGATTACAATATATTGTGTGATTTACGTATGAATAGAAATGGAAATATTGTGTGAAAGTGTTATGGAAAATGTCTGTTGTTGCTTCATGAACTCACATGTTGCTATCTTACCTTGCAGGTTGCTTTATTTGGAGCACTTATCTGAATACTATGTTTCTCATGATGAATTGTCAAATGGTCTGCTGGATTGTCTTGTGTTGAGGTCTGAACAAGAGCAACTAGGTTTTCCTTGCTTTGGACTGAACTAAATGAACTTGTGTTCATGAAAGTTTGATTAAGAAAGACTGAATATTCTTTGAATGGGGTTTATGGACCCTTTATTGGTTGGTTCTTAAATGGACTGTATGTGCATTCCATATCTCTTGATGAAGTTGAGTAAAGATGTTTAGTCTTCTGAATAGTTTTCAAGGAATGAGTATGAATTCTTCATAGTTGAATTTTACCGTCAATGGAACATTTGAGTTTCAATTAGCATGGATTGCATTTGTTCTATCTATGTGAACAGATAGAGTTCAGTTTTCATTGACTGAACTCGAATTAATTGGACTGTATTTAAACTTGCTGAACTGGACTTAAATTCTTGGATCTATAATGCTCTCAGATCATAGGATAAATGGTAACCGTTTATTTCTGAATTTGTTTCATAGGGCCTTGAAGGGATTGATGAATTCAATTCAGAAATGGATTGCTTAAATCATGATTGATGTGTGGAGTTGCATTTCCATATATTATCTTACAGGTTGAATGGCCATCTTGAGCTGTAAATGAAATGCTTATATAATTGATCACTTATGTTATTTGGATTGTGTAAGTTTAATTTGGCTTGGACTGCATATGATATTCATGTGTGTGATTCAATATCAAGTGATCAAGGTATACATTTGCTTGAGTTGGAAATGGCTTTCCATGTCTGAATGTACTACTAATGAAGTTGCATTTTAGCACTCCTTACTGCAGGATGATTGAGATAGTTAAGTGTGCAAAAATGGTTTGAAAATGGATTCTTCAAATGCACTGACTGATAATTCTTATGAATGTGAATCTCTGGAAACTGCAGGTTCTAAACTTATCCACAAACCTCGAAGTCATGGTAAGACCTTCTTATGAATTTGATTCATTGTGTCTTGATTGGGGTTGAAGGCCCTTTCATGGTTTTGGACTTATACTGACTGCAATTCAATGTGGCTAGATTGGCTTTATTGCATATGACTATATGCTTGTTTTTCATGATCATCTAGTGATAGTGGTTTGCATATCTTGTTTCGTTTTCTTCAAAATGAACCCAAGTTTGGGTGTTGGTTCTATGACTCTCCTTGCATGCTATTCTATTGAAAAAATCATTTTCTCAAATGGGGTTAACTTGGCCTTGATAAATTTATATGGTTTTTGGGCTTAACATTGCTGCATTATGCATTTCTCTGTTCTGGAGCTACACAAGAGTCGACTCCCAGAGTCGACACTTGTAGCCCAGCCTGCTATTTGAGGCAGCAGGTTGCAAGTGTTGACTCTGAGAGTCGACACCTGCAGGCTGAGGGCATTCTTTTGAAGTAGACAGAACTCGTGATAAAAAGTGTCGACTCCAAGAGTCGACACTTTCACCCACGGTCCTATTTGTTATTAACGGGACAGAACACAGCATAAAAAGTGTCGACTCCTTGTGTTCCGTGTGGATGCCTGTGTGATTGTCCATTTCCTCTATCTACATTCACAGGTCAATTATATTGGTTTTTATTCACTGCATCATCGCACATCGCTTCATCCGCTATCCGTGTTAGGCATAAATTTATTTGTTATTTGCATTATTAATCCGTGTGAGATCAGAAAGATCGAGAGAACATTTTAAATCTCACTTGAGTTTAGGCTAATTAACATAGTTAATTTTAATTCCGCTGTGTTTAGTTTAGATAGTTTTTAAAATCTGACATCTCGGCTGGGGGACAATTCAACCCCTCTTCTTGTCCGCCATCTTGTCTGGGCCAACAATTTGTATCAGACCCCAGTCTTTGATTTTTATTCAGCGGACCTCACGGTCTAGGAGAAAAGATCTTTTTATGATGGCTAGTCTGAATTCAGTTCATGTCTTTGATGGTTTTGATTATATATCTTGGATTGGAAAACTCTATATTTGGATTTCTGATATTAATCCGAAGTCGGCTGGGGGACAATTCAACCCCCCTTCTTGTCCGCCATCTTGTCTGGGCCAACAATTGGTATCAGAGCCCAGTCTCTGATTTTTATTCAGCGGACCTCACGTTCTAGGAGAAAAGATCTTTTTATGATGGCTAGTCTAAATTCAGTTCCTATCTTTGATGGTTTTGATTATATATCTTGGATTGGAAAACTCTGTATTTGGATTTCTGATATTATTCCGAAGCTTATGAACTTAATTACTCATGGTCCTTATAGTCTTCCTAAAAATGAGTCATGCTGGACCGATGAAGACAAGAAAAAGAATTCTGATAATTTGTTTATTTTGAATGCTCTTAAGGCTACAGTGAACACTGATGTATTTCCTTTTACTTCTTCTTGTAGGTCAGCCAAAGAGATCTGGGATGGGCTAAGAGAAGCCCAAGAAGAAAGCCGGAATAGTGAGTGCCTCATGGCAAATAATGGGATTGAGCGTCAAAGTGAGGAGAGTTCAAAGGTAAACTCTGACTCCGATTCTGGTGAAGAAGATGAGCTTAGCTATGTTGAATTGGTGGAGGCTTATGATGAACTCGTTGAAAAATATAAAATAGTGAAATCTGAAAATAGAAAATTGAAAAAGAAAATTGAAAACTCATCTATTGATAAATTCTCATGTGAAAAATGTGATGAGTTTAAGGAATTAGATAAATCTTCCATGCTTGAGGTTGATAGCTACAAAGAAACAATTTCATACTTGAGAAATGAAAATGAAACCTTAATGGCCAAAATTTCAGTTTTTCAATAAATAGATAGAGATAATGAGAATATGAAGGAGTTGAATACTGCTATATCTGAAAAACTGCCCCTTCTTGAAAAAGGGAAATCTACTCTGAATGTTGACAAATCTGAAAGGCTAAAGGAGCTAAGACATGAGATAGAGAGTTTTAAGATCATCAATGATCAAACTGTTGAGTTGGAAGAGGAGTTGAGAAATCTGAAGAATGATTTGCCTAAGTCTGTCGACTCAAATGAAACAATGAATCCAATGTCTAGTCAAAAAGTGAGTTTTCAAAAGAACGAACTTGAGCACACCTCCATGAACGGAAATTAATTTGAAAAACTCCAAAGCGAAAATAGTGTTTTGCTAATTCAGATTTCCCTGCTTGAAAGTAGATTGAAAAGTCTTAAAAAATTTGAAAAAGGAAAATGTGTGATTGATAATGATTGTGATAAATTATATATTCTTGAACAAGAAATTGAAGGTCACAAAAATATTAATTCTTTGTTGAATGAGAAAATTACGTCATGTGAGGAAGAATTAATTAGTACTGAATTGCACATTTCATCTTTGGAAAATGAAATCATGAGTTTGAATGAGTCCTTGCTTTTGTGTGATAAAGAAAATCTGAAACATAAAAATGTAAATGATCATTTTTGTATGTATGCAGAACCCTCAATTGTTACACATGTTCATGCATCTAAAAAAAGAATGAATGTTTCATGTTTTTATTGTGGGGAATTTGGCCATGAAATGTATGATTGCTGTTTGATGAAACTTGATGATGATGAAGCATTGAAATCAAGAATGAATACAGTAGATGGTTCTAAAAATTGTAAGAAATCCACAAAAGAAAATATCAACATTCTTTGTTTATATTGTGGGTTACATGGTCATGTTTTCGAAAATTGTTTCACAAAGAAAAATGATGATGAATGGTATGTCAAAAAGAATTTTTCATGTTATTATTGTGGTGAACTTGAACACATGATGAATAATTATTCTTTAATTAAAAATGTTGAAAAATGGTCCATGAACAGAAAATCTTCTTATTACTTTTATTGTGGCAAGAATGGTCATTCAATGGATGATTGTTCCACAATGAGAACTGATGATGATTGGTTTGCAAGGAGATACAAGAATCCATATGTTCGTGTTAACACTAACCCCTCGGGACCCAAGATGGCTTGGGTACCCAAATCTTCAAAATGAGAATCTGTTTTGCAGGGGTGCCTTGAGGACAAGGAAAATGTCGATAAATAAAGGTTTCTCAAGGCGAGAAAGAAAATGATTTGATTTTGAGAACTTATTTTGGTTAGGTCTATTTTAAAAAATATGAAAAGGTAAAATTTGAGTTTGGAGAAAAATCTTACAATTAAACAGTTGCATTTCTGCTTCATTGATTTTGACAACTTTTGAAATGTTGAGATCTTGTGAGTTTCATGATTAGATGACTTGAACACTCATCTCTACACATCTTATGAATAACTTTAGTTTTTAAATGCTTTACACTGCACATAGAGTCCTTCATACTTTTACTCACATTTTACAAATAATAGTTCATTCTGGCATTCATAGAACACACGCTTAATTGCATGATACACACTGCACATATCATACACATCTTTGCATACTTGTACATAAAGAAAGTCTTTGATCATCTGTTCGGTTACGTGCATATACTTAACATATTTGTGTGCTTGAATGCCATGATTATCCGGTATATCAAATGGCGATTGTGGAAGGTTGGATTTTGTCCAACTGGAAGCCTTCCCCATGCTTGATGGTGGTCTTTGGACCTACGTTCTCAGCCAAGTACCAGTAATCAACTTGTGTGAAAACTTTACCTTGATGGATGTTTGAGTGTATATATATTATATCGCCCTTTCTTTGAAAACATCCTATGACCTTTTTCCCTTGCTAGATAAAATTGCTTTGATTTAGACATGTCTGTTTCATGGCATATATTAAGGGGGAGGTTTTGCTCATAACTGTGAATACACTTAGGGGGAGACATAACTGTGATTAGACTAATTCATGTCTTACATTCAATACAACCACCCACACACTTTGCACCTTTTTGAGATAAATGATTCAATCTAATAAGGAATACAGTTATTCCTCTCAACACTTTAGAGGACTCTTAAATCTCTACATGGAAATCACATGTCTCGTGAGGAAAAAGCTAGTTGTCCCACCAAAAATCTGAATTAGTGGAATGCGAATCCGAGTAGTCGGGAATCTTCCCTGAAACAAAGGAGGAAACTCGCATCGAAAAGTGAAGCTAATCCACTATTAAAATAAGTGGGTTTGACACTGAGTAGCCGGGAAGTGCCCATGAGACAAAGGGTACAACTCGCGCAAAAAGTGAGAAAATCCAGAATTAAGATAAGTGACAAAACTGAGTAACCGGAAAATGTCCCTGACACAAAAGGTACAACTCACGTCCAAAGGTTAGTCACCTTCTTGTGTTTTTTTTAAAAAAATATATATATATGGGGTCATACGTAGCTACCAATACTCGAGCATCGTGTATGGAAGTGTATGGAGGATAGATTCTTTCCTGTGTTCTTAAGAAAACATGTTTATCCATACTATTTTGAAATTCATTGCTCAATTTTTACATGTGCACTTTGGGTTTGATTGTGTGAATGTACTTTATGAATCTGTCAACTTTCATGGTTTATGCAGTACCATCTTTATGTAAGCACGATCCTCTTAGCATTGTTCATGCACATCATGCTCCAGAATCAATAGCACTCTTCTTAAACCTGTCCTTAATGGACTTGTTTGCTTTTATATCTTATTATGAATGCTTGAATGCTTGCTTGCATGATCCTTTTTGTTCATATTAGATTGCATCTCACTTAGATGCATCTTTAGGTTATACTTGTAAATAACAGGTTACATAATCCCATTGTCAGTCAGTTTTTGTCTATGACAATAGGGGGATAATAATATGCTTTTTAGCATAACATCTGCATATAGTTCAGCTTTGTTACACTCCGTGGGCATAGTTTGGTCATCTTGCATATAATTTTGAACAAAAATTCAAAAATTACGCATTTGCATATAACTTTATCATCTTGCATGCTTCATGTCAAATGTCATATCTAGCTTGGTGTTCACGGTTCATACACCTTCCTTTCATGGTAGGTGAATTACTGAGTTCGTGCGCTTTTCAATCTCATTTCATTTTTGATTGTTCTTCTACACCCCCACTTTCTGATAATGTCAAAGGGGGAGAGTGTAATGCCCCAGATTTTTTAGATCCTTGTTCATGGGTCCCATATCTGGTTTCTTGGAGTGTCCATTTTTGTTGCGTCCGAAATTTCATTTCGGACATATTTCGTGTTCGGATCGGCGCGATCCGGAGTTGTTTCGGAGGCCCGGAAGCGTTCTGCGGCTTTTCCGCATGTGTTTTCCGATTCTCGATGTGTGTTTCGGTAATTCCTTCGGAACCTCGTTGCGAGTGAACCGGGCCGTTCACCTAGGTGAGTGTGGTACCGTTGCGATCGGTGGGTTCCGAGGATCGCGGAAACGTGATTTTTCTATTTTTTTGGTATTTTCTGGAATTTCTGAATTTTCCTATATATAACCCTTTTCTCCCTCTCCCCTCTCATTTTCTCTCCTCTCCCTCTCTCTTCTCACGCTCTCTCCTCTCTCCCTCTCTCTCCGACGGTCGACGGGGTGGAGCGTGGGAGAGGTGGAGGCGACGCGGGCGAGGACGCGGGCGAGGATGGGTGAGGATCGAGGTAGTTGCGGGCGCGATAGCTCGGTGGATTCCGAGATGGCGTCGTTAGCATTTCGGGCGGTTTTTGGCGTGGATTAGTCGCTTCGGTGCGCGATTTCTTCGGTGGAGGTAGGGTGACAGAACACTGCTGCGTCCTGCTCATTTTTCCTGCCATTGCACGTCGTTCGGCGTGGAAACGGCTATGTTTGGGTCTGTTCTAGCGAAACCATGGTTTCGTAGGTTTCGTAGGGTCGGTCGGGAAATGGCGACGGTTTCCAGATCGGTTACTGTCAACGGATTCCTTGGGGCGAGAGCGTTCTTTTCCCCCTAATTTTGTCTCGATTGGTGGTCCTGTTGGACTGGTAGAGCTCCGGGAAGCTTGGAAACCCTTTTTGGGTAACTTCGGTAGAATCACCCATTTCTCGTGATTCGTGTGCCATTTTGACTCCGGTTGGAGTCCATGTGATTGCCAGGGTGGTTGTGGCTGTATCCCCTTCGTTTCGGCACGAACGGGGCGTGGAAAGGCCACGATCGGGCGACCCCCTGGGTTCACCCGCCGTGACAGTTGGGCGGTCGAACCAGGGCCCGTCCATCGTATGGGCGGTTTCCTTTGGTCCATTTATCTCCTCTTGGTTTTGGGGTTGTGCGGTCTGGTGATAGACCACACATGGGATGTGCGGCCAGGTGAGGACCGCATGTCTCCCTCATGGGCGGCTGGTCCCCAGCCGTCTGTCCTTCCGTGGGCTTGTGCGGCCAGGCGTTGGCCGTATATCCCCGTTGACCCTTGGTTAACAGTGTAGTGTCGGTTGGGATGTACGGTTTGGTCAAAACCGTTTTGACCGGCACTGGAGTAGGTCGGTTGGGTTGTGTGGACGATCCTTGGACGTACATCCCCTTGAGCAGTCTAGCCCTAATCGTCCATCCTCCATTTGGGTTAGTCTGATTAGGGCCTTGTGCGGCTCCTGCCTGACCGCGTGTCTCTTGAGCGGCTGTGCCCCAGCCGCACATCCCTTGAGCGGCCCAGGGTGAACCGCACATGTGCCAGTCTAAACCGATGTTCCCGTTTTGACCGATTCGAGTCCCGGGTGTGTGGTTCTCGAACCACGTGCCGACCCATGGCCTGACGGATGTTGTGCACGTCGTCGGGGCCAGGTGTCGTGGTACGTTGTGGTCCTGGGGGTGTAGCATTCTCGACTCGTGTCACCGTGTGTTGGCGTGCGGCATCGGTTTCTCCGGAAAGCGATTCCCGAGTGGGTCCTGTGTGAGGCCTTGGGCTACGAGCCCAGTTGTCCAGTCTGGGGCTGAAGGCTTCCCTCTTCTCCCTGAGTTAGGCTGCAGCTTGGCGGTGTGCGAGTTGCCTTGGGAATCATGCTTCTATGCTTTCCGAGCGGGGCGTGCTTGTGGCCTTAGTTTCTTGAGTTCCCTTCCCGAGGGAATGGTCTTGGCGGCTTGTGAGCTACCTCGGTACGCGTGCTACCATGGTTTTAGACCTAGAGATTGGACTAGATTGACGGCCTTGTGCTGTTGCGTGCGACGGTCTTGACCTCGAGTCTTCTGACTCAAGGACCGTTGGCTGTAATGCATCTGGAGGATTGCCCAGAGTCCAGTGGCTTAGCGTCACTTGGGTTTTATCGACTCTCGCGTAGGGTGTGTGCGTGGCCGTAGACTGTGAGTCCCGTTTCCCCTCCGACTGTGGCCACCGTGCGACGGTACTGGTACATGGGACGGTCCCCGTACTTCGTCGGGTTAGGACGTTATTTTCCGTTCACTTGAGAGTTTACTCCGTAGTGACCCTCCACTAGTCGTAGCCTGCTTACACGCGTGTGGTCCCACCAAGGAGTGGTGGAGAGGCTACCCTTAGAGACGGTTTGTGGACCGGTTTCCATCGAGCCCCACGTCTTGCAGCCAGAGTCCGGCTGAGGGGAAAACCGGTCAGAGGGCCAGACCAAGGACGCGCGGTCTGTGTGTGCACACGTGGTTGGGGGCGGTTGGACCCACGTCGACGGGTGTGATCCTAGCTAGTCACTTGCTTTGTGGTTACTTGTTCGGTGTTCGTACCTTTGGTAGGCGCTACCACGTCAGGTAGTTCACCTGTGGTGCGGTGTAAGACGTCAGGGGATGCTACCAGCTGTGCTTCTGGTGGGAGGTACTTCTATCGAGTCGGGAGTGACAGACTGTTAGTCTCTGTGACCTTGACCTTCGGGTCTTGGTCGTGTTGACCGTTGAGTTTCAGTTGTCTCGCCGTGACGCGTGTGTCGGTTCTCGTGCCGTTAGACTAGTGCTAGTAGCTTTACCGAGGTTACGTCTTGCTGTGCGGTACTCGTGACTAGGTGGTCGGGGTTGCACCTTGGACAACGTGTCCAGGTTGACTGTGTCCTGGGAGACAGGTGTGGACACCAAAAATTACACACACAGATATCCTGCTCGGCCCAGCATCAACAACGGCACCGAGTGAAGAAGCCCCGGAAAGACTGGTCACCCGGACTCCCCAAACAAATGCACACATTACCGTGAAGCCGTCTCCGGAATTACGACAGCGAAGAGAAATCAACCACCAAGAGCTCCACAATCCATGGGCCTCGAAGAAAATTAAATGGGCCACAACTCGTGCTCACAACGGGCTCAAAACTGCCCATTTAGCCCTTCAGCGACGCCCCTTGATGCTTCAGCAGCACGCCCCTGGAGCCTTTCAGCGGCACATCCCCCATGGGCTTCAGCGGCACGCCCCTTGGGGGTCTTCAGCGGCACAGCCCCTGTGGGCCTCAGCGGCACGCCCCTTGGGGGTCTTCAGCGGCACGCTCCAATGGGGCTTCAGCGGCACACCCCAAGGGGGGTTTCAGCGGCACACCCCAATGGGCTTTCAGCGGCACAGCCCCCATGGGCTTTCAGCGGCACAACCCCAAGTGGGGTCTTCAGCGGCACGCCCCTTTGGGTCCTCTACGGCACACTCTTTTGTGCCCAACGGCACGCCTTTTGCCCTCTTCAGCGGCACGCTTGGGCAACCTTCAGCGATGTGCCCTTTTGGCCCTCCCTCGGCACAGCGCTAAGGCATGTCAACGGCTGGACGACGTGGTGCCCATGCCCTACGCATCCTTGGCACGCAGTGAACCCTCTGAGGTGTCAATCAGGGATTGGGCCACACAGGCTATTCCGCTGACATCCAGGACGGGGGGAGTCAAACCCCATCATGACAGAGCTATTTCCCGCCTTCGACAGCCGTGCTCAAAAGCTCCCGCTGCTGGGAGTATAAAACCACTCCCATTCGAGAAAAGAAAAGAAGGGTGGGGAAGAGACAGAGACACGCAGAAGAGAAGAAGAGAAGAAGAGGAAGAGAAGAAACGAAGAAAGAAGATGAGGGGAGGCTCTGCCTCCCCCTTTCTGCTGCTCCGTCCACCCGCCACCGCCGTCCGCGCGAAGAGAAGAAGGATAAGAAGAGAAGAAGAGGAGCTCGTCGCTCCACCTACCACCACCGTCTGTGTGAAGAGAAGAAGAGAAGAAGAGTGGGTGGAGAGAGGGAGTGAGGTCCGGGAGGGGAGGAGTCCACGCTCCGTTCCCCCCCCACTGTATTTTCTTTTCCTCATTCCTTTCATTTCTTGTTTTGCCGTCGTTGCGACGTATTAGCCCCCTTGGGGCACTCCTCTTATGAGAATAGAAGTAGAAGTCTTGCAAATATTTTTTGGACGTCTTCCTCAAACATTTCTCTCGTGTTTGCATCCTTCGGTGTTTTACGTCCCTTTCCCTTTCTCCTTTTGTTAGGGCTTGCTTCCCCTTTGGCATTTTTGCCTTCGCTCACCCCTGCATGCCCTCAGCGGCACACCCCAGCCGTGCCTTCAACGGCACGCCCTTGGACACCTTCCCAGGCACGGTCCTTTGGACCCTTGCCCGGCACGCCCTGGCCAAGCCTTCAGCGGCACACCCTCCTGTGCCCTTTCCCGGCACGGTCCTTTGGACCCTTGCCCGGCACGCCCTGGCCAAGCCTTCAGCGGCACACCCTCCTGTGCCCTTCCCCGGCACGGTCCTTTGGACCTCTGCCCGGCACACCCTGGCTAAGCCTTCAACGGCACGCCCTCTCGTGCCTTCCTTGCCCGGCACACTCGCCCCTCCTTCTTGCCCGGTGCACTCCCTCTTTGACCAGTCCTAGGAGTAGTCTTCCACTCGCCGTTCCCTCCGAGTTTTCCGAGGTTTATAAAGGTGTTGCCACTCTCGAGCACCCACCTCCAGTTGTCGGGTTCCGCCACTCCATGTGGGCGCGTTCCCTATATCTCCCTTATGCTCGGGTCAAGGGGAGATGCTGCCGAATTTTTGTTAAGAACGATAACACATTAAAAAGGCAAAAGGAGGCAACAAACGAACAAAAAGAACAACGGTAAAACACTTTAACCGAAGCAAGGGAGCCTTAATCAACTCAAAGAGAACCAAACCGAACGACAACTAGACAACTTGAACATCCGTCCCCACAAGAGAAAGAATGAAAGATAATCAAGAGAAAGAGAGAAACAAACACATGCACACTTAATAAAATCAGAAAAGAAGAAAAGAAAAGCCTTAAAAGAATTAGAGGGAGAGTGGGCCCTCATCGGTACACCCTTTTAGCCCCTCAGTGGTACACTCCCTCAGCCCTTCAGTGGCACAGCCCCAGGCCCTTCAGCGGCACGCTCCCAGCCCTTCAGCGGTACACTCCCTCAGCTCTTCAGCGGCACGCTCCTGCTTCAGCCCTCGGCGGCACACTCCTTGATCCTCCAGCGGTACACCCCTGGCCCTCAGTGGCACACCCTTTTGACCCTCCAGCGGTACACCCCCTAGCACTTAGCGGCATACTCCTTGGCCCTCCAGCGGTACACCCCCTGGCCCTCAGCGGCACACCCTTTTAACCCTCCAGCGGTACACTCCCTGACCCTCCAGCGGGAGCGGCACACCCCCTGGCCCCCAGCGGCACACTCCCTTGGCCCTCAGCGGCACACTCCCTTAGCCCTCTAGCGGCACACTCCTTTGGCCCTCAGCGGCACACTCCCTTGGCCCTCCAGCGGCGCACTCCCATGACCCAGCGGTACACCTGAAATAATGATATTAATAAAGATAATAAGCTAAAAGAAAACATAATAAATAAACAAATAATGATACAAAACTTAAATAATGATAATAATAACAAACTCAAAAGAAAATAGAGAAATAATAGCAAACAATAATGTTAAACAACAATAATAAATGATAATAAATTCAAAAAGGTGAATAAATAAATAAGAATGATAAAGAAATAAGCAATAATAATAATAAGCTTAAAAGAAATAATAATAATGATAAATCGATAAATAAATGATAACAAAAATAAATAAATAATAATAACGAACTTAACAAAAAATGACAAGTAAATGAATGATAATAAAACGAACAAAAATAATAACAAACCTAATAATAACAATAGTAAATGAATAAATCACAAGAAAAATGAATAAATAGTAATAAAGAATTCACTCAAAGATATGTATAAATTAACAAATGATAATGATAACGTTTCTTGAATAATAATAAAACAATGGGATCCGCTTCGCAGCCCCGTCTCTCCCGTGACCCGGTGCCAAAGGAACAATGATGTCGCCCTTCTAGGTTGGGCCTAAGTCTTGGGAATTGTCCCGAAATGGCCATAGCCCGACCTCGCCTCGGGCTGATATTCTGATTAAACCGGACTTATTTCTCCGACCGGATCCCTTCCGAGCCGCTACTAAAATTGCCGCACGTTCGGCAGACATTTGAACGGATTCACCTCGATTCCCGCCACGTTCTTATTACAGACCTACGTCCAAACATGAAAAGGCACGTGAGCGACCTGCATAGCCGGTGGCTCCTACCCCGATATGGTTGTGAGCCGGCATTGATCCGGGCCAATAGCTCATCAATTCTGACCCGTTCCTATCGGGATTCGTTCCCGCCCTTCCATTGAAATTACCATAAACTCGGCATATATATTTGTACGGGGTTGTCCCTGCCCGCGTCGCACTTTCAATACGGGCCCTTGCCCGAACATGAAAAGGTCGGCAAGTGACCGACAGGATCCAAATTAGAACGAGACGGCTCTCGCCACCCCTGGACTCCTTCCATGGTAATATCAATAAGACCTCCGCGGGCCACACTCAGACCTCGGGCCTATCCCGATCATGGTCATCGCCTGGCTTATATCCTCGGTCTACAGCCCGCTCCTTTCGAACATATTTTCGGTTCTGGAGTCTAGTCCCGGGACTCTCCCCCGTTGCTCTCCGGCACCGAAAATATTAACGTTGCCCATGCGAGCCCCGTTTGGACCACGGGAGGCGCCCCCAATATGGTCTTGACTCGATCTCGCACCGGGCCAATAAACTCGCTGGTTTCCTGCTACACTAACTGAGATTTAACCGAATGTTTTCAGTATCTCGAAATAATGTATTTGCCGTACCCCGGCGTACGTATGTTTCAGGTCCTCCCGTGACGATTACAATATTCTCAAGCCGGACTCCCGTCCGAATATTAAACGGCCTCCCGAATGACCGACATGTTTCGAATGCCCGCTTCTCCGGGCACAAGGCTTTTCAGCCGATTCAAGGGATATTCCCCCGTTGCCCCTTGGCACCAGAAATATTAATGACGCTCATGCAAGTCCTATTTCGGCCGCGGGGGGCCCACCGCAGTATGGTCGCAGCTTGCTCTTGCACCGGGCCAACAGATTTACTGGTTTCTGACCACTCTGACCGAGGTTTAGCCGAACGTTTTCCGTTCTTCTGAACAATAAATTGCCATATCCTGACATACATATGCTTCGGTCTTCCCGCGACGATCGCGCTTTTCCCGAGCCGGACATTCGTCCGAATATTAAATGGTCAGCACATGACCGACATGACCGCGAATGCTTTCTTCTCACCCTACGGGGACTTCGATACCTCCTAATAGACTTTTCATGCAATTAATTTCTTGGCCATGAGGCCCTGAATCTCAGCGATTAATCAAGGGTGTTCCCTCGCATGGGGGATGTAAACGACACCATGACCTTTATGGCGCGGCGGGTTTTGGTCCCGACACGAACCACACAATCGTCTGACGAAGTCAGATCGAGTGCACCATGGGCTCTTCGGAGCCCGAATAAATTGTCACTTTGTGACTGGCACGTCCACGCACTCAATAAACGAACAAACCAACAAGAGAATAATAAGTGAAAAAAAGTGCGTCCACAAGTCTGGCACGCCCGGTGGGACCGAAACCACCCTTCATCTCTTCGCTGGGATTCAGGGCCTCATGGCCCCCCCTAATAAACGATGTTTGCCTGCTTTGATGAATTGCAGGTGCTGTCTTCGCCAGCCCTATGGGGAGAAAATCCAGACTCGGCGCAGCTGCCTTCGCGGCCTCGAGGACGCTGCTTCGAAGCATATGCAGCTTCCAGGAATCATGGGGGGCTGTTATAAAAAAGGGGGAGAAGAGAAAGAGAAGAGAAGGGAGGGGAAATCAAGCCCCCCCATTTCCCTCAAGAAGAAAGAGAAGAAAAGAAGAAAAGAGGAAAAGAAGAAAAGAAGAAAAGGAGAAGAGAAGAAAAAAAAGAGAGAGAAAATAAAGAAGCAAAAAAAAGAAGAGAAAGAATTGGCAAGAGAGGGTTGTACGGCCACGTCCGTCGAGACCCGTGCTGAACAAAGATTACCACTGTGGGGTTGATGCGGTGGAGCGAACCACTCATCCCCTCCCTGAGGGGGTGAGCGCTCTCCTGCACCTCCACCCTGGTCAATCATACAAAAAAGAAGAGAAGAAAAAAAAAGAGAAAGAAGAAAAGAAGAAAAGTCGGCCAGCATCGCCGACCAAAAGAGCAACAAGAAACCCGGTATCCCGCCCGACTCTAGGAGGCCCTGAGTCCGTGGTGTAATGACCCGGCCCGTTCCTGCTTCCTGCTGCCTCCGTCCGGCACAAAACGCCCCCCCCCCCCGAGTGGTTGTTAAAAGACCCAGCGAGCAACGATTGTAGCTTGGTGAATGGCTACCCGCTGTGGGGAATGCTTTATAGCAATGGGGCCAAGCACGGCCACCACTCCCGAAGAGAGCATGCACATACCCCGCCATGGGGGGGATAAGAAGAAGAGATATACCACGCCATGGGGGCATAGGAGGCAAAAGAAGATATACACCCCGCTCTTGGGGGCACATGAAGAGATTCTACCCCGTCCGGGGGCATAACAGACAACAAAGCTACACCACGGCTCAGGGGCCTTTGAAGAAGAGAACATACCCCGGTCCAGGGGCATAGAAGCAGAAGACATACCCCGACTGTGGGGCACATGAAGAGAAGCACACCCCGCCTTGGGGGCATAAGAAGCAACATAGTTTCACCCCGATCTAGGGGCATAAAGAGCAAAAGAATACACTCCGACTTAGGGGCGTATGAAGAGAAGCATACCCCGCTCTGGGGCATAAGAAGCAGAGCCCACACCCCGGCTTAGGGGCATTCGAGGAAGAAATATACCCCGGTACGGGGGCATATGAAGCATGCATCCACCTCGTCATGAGGGTATAAGAAGCAAAGACCATGCCCCGCCACGGGGACTAAGAAGCAAGAATTCACCCCGGCCCGGGGGTACACAAATAAAGAAGCAAACCCCGACTTAGGGACATTAGAAAAAAGAAACACACCCCACCCCGGGGGCATAAAAAGCAGCATACACCTCTCCTTGGCAGCATATGAGGCCAAAAAGTATACCCCGACTCGGGAGCATAAGAGACAAAGGACATACCCCGAGTTGGGGGCATATGAAAAGGAACGCACTCCGTCTTGAGGGGCGTAAGAAGAAGAAGGACTCACCCCGCGTGGGGGCATCTGAAGTAACAAAACACCTCGCCTCGGGTGCACAAGAAGCTAAGCTCACCCCGCATGGGGGCATGTGGGACACAGTTACGCCCCGACTTAGGGGCACTCGAAGAGAAGTCCACCCCGGCTTAGGGGCACAAGAAGTAAAACATGTCCCGTCCCGGACATAGAAGCCATAAGAGAATACACCCCTGTTCTAGAGGTGTTTGGAAAAGAAACACACACCCCCGCCGCGGGAGCATAAGAAGCAGGAGAATCCACCCCACTCTGGGGCGGAAGAAGCAGAAGAATTCACCTCGGCCTGGGGACACACAAAAAGAGAAACTCACCCTGGCTTAGGGGTATATGAAGAAGGAATGTACCCCGACCTGGGGGCATAAGAAACAAAAGCACATCCCATGCTAGGGGCATATGGAGAGGAATGCACCTTGCCCTGAGGGGCGCAAAAAGTATAAGAACACATCCTAGCATAGGGGCATTTGAAGAAGAAACATACCCCACCAGGGGGCATAGAAGTCATGAAGAATACGCCCCGATTTAAGGGCATTTGAAGAAGTCACATCCCGCCTCGGGAGCATAAGAAGCAGCAAGAATACACCCCGGCTTCGGGGTATTTGAAGAAGAAATATACCCTGCCTGGGGTCATAGAAGTCATAAAAGAATACGCTCCGATTTAGGGGCATTTGAAGAAGTTACGTCCCGCCTTGGGAACATAAGAAGAGAAAAATCGACCCCGACCTAGGGGCATTCGAAGAAGGAATACATCCCGTCCTCAGGGTCCATGGAGTAACATATATATACCCCCCTCCCCCCGGGGGGCATCTGAAGCAGAACACACGATATTCCCCGGCTTAGGGGAGCACGTGAAGAAAGGAATACGCCCCGATGCGAGAGCACATAAGCATAAGAAGAAGAGACTACCTCGGCCTGGGGTCATGAGAAGAAGCAGAGTTGCACCCCGGCTTAGGGGGCATATGAAGAGAAGTGCACCCCACCTTGGGGCATAAGAGGCAGAAGAATCAACCCCGACTCAGGGGTAACTGAAGAGAACTCCACCCCGGCCTGGGGTCATGAGAAGAAGTAAAATACACCCCGTCTTGGGAGCATATGAAGCCAAGAATCACACCCCCGTCCTGGGGGTATTTGAAGAAGAAGCCCACCTCGCCTCGAGGGCCTGGAAGCTATAAAGAACACGCCCTGACTCAGGGGCATGCAAAGGAGAAGAACTCACCCCGCCCCGGGTGCACAAGAAGCCAAGCTAACCCCGCAGGGGGGCATGTAAGACACAGGTACGCCCCGACTCAGGGGCACTTGAAGATACGTACACTCCACCTTTGGGGTGCAAAAAGCAACATACCCCACCCCGGGGGCACAAGAAGAAAACACATCCCACCTTGGGGGCGTAAGAAGCCAAGAGATGTACCCCGCCACGGGGCAGTAGAGGTAAAATGCGTCCCCCCCGGGGGCACATAAAGCAACATACCCCTCGCCTCGGCAGCATATGAGGCCAAGAAGCTACATCCCGTCTCGGGGGCATAAGAAACAAAAGATATACCCCACGTCCGGGGCATATGAAGCCAAGAAACACACCCCCGTCTCGGGGGTATTTGAAGAAGAAGCATACCTCGCCTCGAGGGCCTAGAAGCTATAAAAAACACGTCCCGACTCAGGGGCATATGAAGAGAAGTCCACCCCTGTAGCAACTCGAAAATTTTTATATGCATTTATATATAAAAAAAGAAATAATGAAAGATGAAAATAAAATAAATTATGAATATTTTTCTGTTATGCAAACATGAGCCCTATTCCACGTGTTAACACAAACGGCGAGATTCACGATACGATTTCTAAAAGACGAAGACGTTGGCATCCGATTTTTATTAGCTTTAATCTAATCCTAATTAATGGATGAGGTCATTCCTACATCATTGAATAAATGAGGTCATGGATGAGGTCATTCTTACATCATTGAATAAATGAGGTCATAAATTATGTCATCCACATAGTGGAACAAAGTTGGTGTAATGGGGTTGGTGTAATAGTGGAACAAAGTTGGTGTAATGGGGTTGGTGTAATAGTGGAATAAAGTTGGTGTAATAGGGTTGGTGTAATAGTGGAACAAAGTTGATGCGGGACGAGACATGGACACGACAAGCTCGCGATCGTCCCTTAACGAGGGAAGCGTCGGACGTGCGCGGTTGAGAAACCGGCAAGAGCTAGGGTGGTCGGCTCGCACTTTCGTGCCCGGATCGGGTCACGGGACGGCTTCACTCTCTCTCGCAGCAGCGGTGATATAAAAATATATCGAGCTAGATATCCCTACACATGCTCTCTAGCAGCGGCATAAACAAGCATATATGAAATAAGCGAAATGCCAAGTGTAGGAGCGAAGACGATACCTCCACGCGCTCGGCGTGGGGAAGACGGACCCGGCCGAAGTCGTACTCCTGGAACAATTATACACGGATATTACAAAAATGCAACTCGCTGCCCACTCCATGCAGGGAGGTAAAGGGCTACACAATGGGGTCCGGGAGGACCGAATTCGGGTTGACGGGCGGCTTCTCGCGTTGATTCGGCAACACCCGAACACGTGACGGTGGGGTCCACGTGCTGTCCGGAGGGGCCGTGTGGGACCCGGTGGCACCGCTGTAGTGGTGGATGCTCGGAGGGTCGCTCCTTGGGATGGCGGCACGCTGGTTCGCCGGCCGGAGGCCCTGCGGCTCCGTTCGGCACCGGTCGGAAAACCCGATCGGAAATCTGTCGGTTCTATATTTTGGCGCGCGCTCCGGCGAGAATGGGAGCTGCGATAAGCCCCGATGTCGGATCGACACGAGACTGGCGCCGTTGGAAAGATAGCTTGAAGTTCTTCAACCTAGGCCCAAAGATCTGGCCTGGATCTGCTCGGATCTCAACTTATGGAATTTTCAATCTTCTGTTGTACAGTAACCGAAGACTCAGGCCTGTAGAGGACTTGACTGTTGATTACCTTTGACCGTGATGTGGATGTCCGAATTCGAAGATGTGTTCTTCATAGAAGTTGTTGGAAATGGAGTTGGGAAGACAGAAAAATTAGTTTGGACACGTTTGGATGTGTATATGATTTTCTGTGATTTGTTTACTGGATGAAGGTCGGTTCTGGGATCTGACAGAAAGTACTGTAGCTCCGGTAGAACATGAATTATTAAAAATAGGTAGAAGGATGATAAAAAGTTAAGAACAATTATGGTGTTAGGGGACGATGGACAGAACACCCAGTTAAATTGGGAGGTCTAACATAAATCAAAAGGGTGGTCGAAGGTGGAGAAATCAAGGCTACTGTCACTGTAGACAGTGACAGAACAGATCTGAGATTGAGAGTTGAACGAAATGGTAAAGATATGAAATGGTGGCTTTTGAACCTGGATTTGTTTTTGGAGAATGGGATAGAAGATAGGAACCAACCCTCAAAATTTCAAATCGATCTGAGCTCGTGGCTGGCTTCAAAAATTCACGAACTGCACCTCTGTCCAGTAGGACAGAAAACCGAAGACGATCCCGTGGCGGCTCGAAGGCGGCACGAACGGCGGCGGCGGCGGCACAAATGATCACCGGAGATAGAGGGGAGGGGATTGAAGATAGAACCACTCTAGAATTTGGGGTTGGAGAAGGAAGAACACTAGGGGAGATAGGGAGAGAGGGCACACCCTTCTTGCTTCAAGCAATTTTCACATAATTTCTTCATTAATCTCTAATGACACTATACATAGGCTTATATAGAAAATGGCAAGGGGTGGGGGGGCTGATAATTTCATGGGAAATATGTCATTTTCATCCCCCATGTGGTCAAAACTCAAAATAAATAAATTACATATGAATGGGGCACTCCTTTGACTAGGTAGGTAATAAGGTAGGTGGCCTACCTTTGAAATTTTAACCCCTTTGTCTCCCATGTGGTCAATTAGCATTCAAACCTTCTAGATGGCCACCTAGGATGGTTGACCAGCCCCACATGGATGAGGTGGACCAATGGGGAAGGGGAGGGGGCCCCCTAGCTAGACCTACTACACATTTGCACAAAAACCCACACAATCCAAGGGAATGACGCCTTGGCTTACAAAGCCGTACAATTGCGCTTATACTTTCCCATGGATATAAAAATAAACTAAAGGACACAAATGCAAAATAAAATGTACATGCTCGGCGTCGATTCCCATCAACTCTCCCCGGGTGGGAGGAACTCGACCCCGTCGAGTAGGGGTATGGATGCTCGAGTACTCCGGTGGATCCGTCACCGTGCCGAGTAGCGCGGGTATGCTCCACTCCAAGTGACCATCACCTGCTCATTCCATATATACTCGATATGCACGAACTGCTATGGGCTAAAGGTGGACACTCCGGGTGGGGCACTCTCAAAAGGGAAGGAAGCAGCTCGAAGACTCACTAGGAATCACCGCTGAGTCCCTGTAGGTGACTGATCCGGGTATAGATGTAGAACCAATCCCATACTCATCGAGTGAGTCCACTCGCCTCTTACTCATAAGAGGACGACAACGAGCTTGCACAAGACGCATGCAGACAAACAACGACACACAAACCACACAAACCACACAAATAAGAAACCGACTCATGCATGACTCTAGACACACCTATTGTTAGTCCGACCCGTACATAGGTGAGGGCGGACCAGGACACCTGAATGTGTGCCATGCATGCATGTTATGTAACCGGAGATGGGTGGTATGGAGAACACCTAAACATCCAAGTATGACCCAGTCATGCATGGATGGCCCTTTAGATTTAGGAGACTTGAGTGGGCTAGGAAAGCCGGATGTGGAAGAGCCGGGTGTAGGTGTATCGTGGACGGGCTTGGTGGGTATGGAGGACCCGACCCGTAGGAAAGGGGTATGAAGGTGGACTTCCCCGAAGAAGTGAAGGGAATATGAAGGGTCTAGGGATCCACTAGGGAAGGGGTCAAAGGGATCAAAGAAGGTATGACCCCTTATGGTGGGTTCCAACATGACATGGTCCCAATCGTGAAATTCTTGAAGGTGCGGGTGGTCACCTTTCTCCGTCATGGTAGATGGGACCGTGTATAGGAAATATGACTCCTCCCTCGGAAGCAAAGTCATGAAGTCGGGCTCATCCGGTAGCGGGAGAAGTAGAAGAACCTCCGTGGTGACACAACCCACGGTGCACTCGGAGGTAATGGACCCGAAGGCCGGATGGGTGAAGCTATGACTCGTGGGTTGGTCGAAACCTCGGGCCAACATATATGTCAACTGCCATTGCCAACCTAAACCAAGGATAAGGTCACCCAATGTGTCAACATGGTGACGAGATCGGAACATAGTATGGTAGGAGTTGGCGGTCACTAAAGGTAGGGTAGGGTCCATAGACGGGTAAGGGAGTGGGACCAAGCCATCCTTGAGCCAACTAAGAAGCGAACTTCAAGGAAATCATTAAATCTGAACCATTTTCATTGAATGGACAATCATCAGTTCATATAATAGAAAGCTCTTACACTGTAGTGATGTCTGTCTCTTGAACTTATTATCACACTGGAGGCCATTGAGGTTCAGATGCAAAAAGGACGAATGAACCAAGAAGAACAACACGACTCCCCCTAAGAATATGTAATGAAAGCACGCAAGGAGTGATGTTTGTAGTCACAAAGAATGACAAATGTCAATGAGAGGTTTTTTTGAACCATGCAGAGGTTGACCTGATCAAACATGAAATGCATGAACCAACATGATGAATATGAAACATATGCATGAATGCCTCATCAAGACAACTCCCCCTAGCTATATGGCATATATGCGACATTGACGCATGGTACTTGGTGGAGGTTAGTCCTCACGCATATTGAGTGCTTCTAGGCAAGCATAACCTGCCTTTTCATACATCAACATTTAATATACCATGGCCGTGCAAGAGTGAAATGATGTAAAATGATTCAAGCTAGATTGATGTTGACTCCCCCTGAGTACATGCAAGGGTTGGCAATGAACTATACAGCCTAAGAGTTATGTGAATGCACAATGCAATGAAGATGCTGCAAAATGATTGTGCATTATCATTTGTCTTCTAAACATGATGTGCATTAAGGTATGTGTGATTACAAGATGATGCAAACACAAATCATTCACAATTGATTTTGAACTGAATGCAACATGATGATGTCAATTGCTAGACTCCCTCTTTGAACAATGCTAATATGAATAACGAGTTGAAAATACAACCATGGTTTGCATCATCAAAACCAAAGTCCAAGCATTTCATGTGGCTGATAGCAAGACTTGTGCAACTCATTATCACATCAACTTCATCAGCATAACAAATTTTTCATGAATTAAATAGCTGAAATCAAGCATGGTGTGAACAATTTATCTAGCTCAAAAGTTCATCTCACACCATGGGGGTTTTGTATTTCAAAGAGCAATTCAGTTTGCAGAATCTAATGACATTGGGCAGACGTATGATGCACTATCTACATGTCAAGAGTAAACATGCAAGATGACTAAACTTAAATAATTTATGTACATACCTGTGCCTTGAGCTTTTATTTACCTTATGATCCTTTGTTCAGCTCCAAGGCATCCTGCACCCAAAATTCTCATTTGGAATTTTTAGGTACCCAAGATTGCTTGGGTCCTTGTGGGTTAGCAACATATTTAGCATCTTGGCCCACCTTTTTCAGGGTAATCACATCCTCCTCCTTCATTGTGAGGCAATCATATATCTCATGCCCATTTTTCCCACAATAGAAACAACACACAAAAGATTAATTTTTCTTTTTATGTTCATGTGCGTGTGCATGTGGATTATGCTTTTGTGGGTGAGCATGGGATTTACCTTTCATGGCATGAAGGTGATGCTTTCCCTTCAAATGCCAGCACTCTTGGATAGTATGGCCAGACTTACCACAATGAGAGCAGCAAAGAGAAGCATTTCTTTTGAAGGCCATGGAGAGTGTCGACCTGTTTGGATAGGAATGTCGACACTTCTGATTCTTCATGTGGTTCTGTATAGAATTCTGTTGAGCAAGCCCTCTACCAATGTTGACCTGTTTCTTTCCTTGCTCTTTCACTTGATCTCCTGCTCTAAGCTCATCATTTCTCAAGATAAAACAATCATGCACAGTGTGACCATGTTTACCACAATAATAACAATTGACATTCATTTTGTGGAAGGCATGGTATTTAGCATTGGATATGTTATGGTGCATGTTTGGATGAGCATGCTGAGTTTTACTTTTCTTTCGAGCAATATGCCCTTGTTGGTGACCACATGAAGTGGTGGCTTCCGGTGAGCTAGAATCTTGGATTTGGGCAAACATTGACAGGAAATCATTCAAACCTTGAATTTTATTTTCAAGTGAGGAAATGTGTTGTTTAGATTCAGCAAGGCCCTCTTCGCATGCTGCCAATTGCTCATTGAGCATGGCATTTACTGCTTTAAGATTTTCATTTTGTTGTTCTAAAGCATGCAAAGTTTCAGAGTGATCTTCAATAACAGATTTACCTTTTTCATGTGCAGCCAATTTTTCATGTAATTCTTCTTCATCTTTTTCATGTTCAATTTTCTTTTCCAACAACTCTCTATTCTCTTCTTTCAAAGAATCAATCAGTTTTTGTTCCCATTCAAGATCATCATGGAGACCAACATTTATGTTTCTCAAGAATGAACATTTTTCACAAATAAAATTAGCAGAGCATGAAACATAATTTTTATTTTCTTCAATCAACCTCTCATCATGAATAAGCCCATCGGCCATAGTTTGATCATTAGAGATTGCCTTAGGTTGGTTTTGAAGTTTTATTACAATTTCTTCCAACCTAGTGATTTCATCATGAAGATTTTCATTTTCATCTCTTAGACATGCAATGCTTTGTTTATGTGTGTCTAGATCAAAAGAGAGCTCTTCAAACGTAGAACACTTTTTACAAATCAAGCTTTCATGTTGGTTATTTTTCTTGAGATCCTTTTTCAACTTTTTATTTTCTGATATTACCTTTTTGTATTGTGTAAACAACTCATCATAGGATTCCATAAGTTCTTCAAGAGTGAATTCCTCGGAATCAGAATTTACCTTTGATGAGGATGGTTTGCTTGACTCTTCTACACGGTTGGCCATGAAGCATTCTTGTTCTTGTTCTTTTCCTTCATGGATTTTCACCAACTTGTCCAGTACTTGCTTGGCTGTGCTGCAGGAAGACACAATGTGAGTTAGTCTAATATCAATTGCAGCTGTAATTAAGTTATATGCAAGAAGATTATCATGGTGTTTGGTCTCATGTTCGGCTGATGAATCAATTGAATTTGATGGCAGCTCATGAGGACCATTGTATATAAGATTCCACAATTGTGGATCTATGGAGCTAACATAGATGAACATTCTTCCAACCCATGTAGAAAAATCTGAACCATCATAAATGGGCAGAGAAACCATCGAAGCAAGTGTAGCATGTGAATCCATCTAAATAACAAACACCGGGATCTTTCCCTGTAGATCGTTGGATCTGGGAATGACAGAGCCTCGCACTGATACCACTTGTTGGGTCCCGTGAGGTGTAAACAGATCTAGAAGGGGGGGTTGAATAGATCCTTTCACAAGCTTTGGCCTATTTAAAAACTCTTAGCTGGCGGAAGCTTAAACCACTCTTATAAAGTGAATGAATCACTTAGGCACAATGCACAGCGGAATTAATTAGAGTGGCTCAAATGGAAAGATTTGAATTACAAGCTATGAAACGTCCACACTTCTTTAAGTGAATTACAAAGCATAACACATAGATGAACATGCAATAGCTTACAACAACCGTGCGTGTGTGTGTATGCTATGTTGATCACTCAAAGTGCATATGTATCTGAGCAAGATAACCAAGTATGGAAGCACATGAACCTGCGAATGGGGTTAGAAGATATAGAGCAATCACACAAAATAAACAACCCACAACACAGGGATTTTTAAGGTGGTTCGGTTGCAACCCCGCAACCTACGTCCACCCCTCACCAAAACCCGGTGAGGCTTCCTTGCTGACATACAGCTTGACTCGGGGACACGCCCAAAACCACAGAACAGAGAAACCCCTCTTTCTGTCTTCACACAAAGCCGGCAGGGACGGCTACACCGCAAATCGGAGAACTCCCGATTGCCTTCCTACTAACCACCTGGTAGGGACGTCAACCGCAAATTGGAACACCCTCCAGTTGCCTTCCTACTAACCACCTGGTAGGGACAAATCACAACTTCAATGTTTAACAATATTGAAAGTAAAACAGATGTGAAGGAATTAAAACAAGAGATTGAGTAAGAAGGAATTGGCCCTTGTATCGATATGCTTTGTTGATCAGCAGCAGGGATCTCTTCTTCTTGCAAATCAATCTTCTTGTAATCACCCTTGAATGGATGATTGTTCTTCACGGAGTACTGTTCATGTGAACAGTAACTGTTCTTCCAATCTCCTCTCTTTGATCTCTTTGAATGGATGAAGAAGTGAATATATACTACCTTGATCCTTGCTTCCTTCTTCACAGATCTTGGAAGATGATCGCTTTGATATGAGCTTGAATGCCTTGGATTGGATGAAGATGTTCTTCACGGAGTACTGTTCACATGAATAGTAACTCGAACTCCTCTTGCTTGAGCACACCCTTGCAGCCTCCTTTGATCTCCCTTGTTAGCCTTGCTTGATTCTACTCTTCCTTGGAGGTTGCTGGATTGAGATATAAGCTTGAATCACCTTGAGTTGATGGAGAGGATATTGGATGTAGCTTGATCTTCTCTTGAATCCCCTTGAGTTGATGAAGAGGTGTATGGATGTAGCTTTGATCACCTTTGATAGCCTTGAATGCTTCTTGCTTGGTTGGAGGTTGCTTGGCTTCAGATCTGAGCTTAAATCACCTTGGAAGGATGAAGAACTCCAGCCCGTAGTACTGTTCACGGAGGTGCTACAGTACCTTCGAAATGACCTCTCTTGATTCACTTCATCAACTCCATCAACTAGGGTTTCTAACCCTCTCATGTTGGTTTTATAACTCTTGGAATGGTCCTTGGACACCCTCCAGACCAGATCCATAAATCATGGAAGATTAGGTAGGGTTTGATTAAACAAATCCATGGAAAGGAGCTGGCCACGAGGTGGATTTCGAGGTCAAACTTGGTTGGCTCGGGACTGGCGGTCGACCGGAATTCATGGGCCGGTCGACCGGAACCTGCTGCAGCTAGAACTTTTCGGTTCTGGCAAAATTGGTCGACCGGAATTAATGGGCCGGTCGACCTAAATGTCACAGACCTCGAACCTTTTGGTTCTGGGAAAATCGGTCGACCTAGCTACAGTGCCGCCGGTCGACCTAGCTACAGTAAATTCTAGATTAACACAATTCAGCCCCAAATGCCATTGTAACCCTTCCAAACTCTCTGGCATCAAACTCCTTTGATCTTAGGGAATATTTATTGAGTGTTTTGGCCTGCAAAATCATATAAAAAGGATTAGAACTTTAGCTCAATAATCCATATAATAAATGTATGAAATATACATATGAAATCTCATGAATTAGTTATATGTGAACACTTTGAATCACAAGTGTTCTGGGCTAAAGATCAAGAGATAAGAGCTCAACCATCCCAAGTAAAATATCCATGAAACACACTCATGGAATCTCAATAACAAGAAGGATAGAAAAGCTCATTCTCAAATTAACCATCCATATCAAAAGATCAAGTTCATATGACAATGAATTTAAACGAATGGATGATCATCATGTAACCCAAAGTTTCAAGAGGGATGTGAGCATTCAAGAACCACATGTTCCTTGGTATTAATGCAATGTGAAAACATATAATGCAAGTTGTGAATGGGCATCATGAAACCAAATACATGGAGAGTGATAAACAACAATGACTCATAGTGTTAAGCCATTATCAAAACCAAGAATACCACAGAACTCATATGACTATAGCATGATGTCGAATGACCCAAGAGACCACAGAATGACTCAAATGACCTCAGGGACACAACATGAACAACTGCATAGAATTCCTTATCATATGTAGAGTATCATAGTTTTACGTCATTCAGCTTCTCACTGAAATATGCGATCGGGTGCGTCTCCTGACTCAACACTCCTCCAATTCCTACACCCAACGCATCACATGAGACCTCAAACACCTTCAAGAAATATGGTAATCGAAGAATCGATGTCTGGGTCATGCGCTCCTTGATGTCCTTGAAGGCAGCAACAACGGCCTTCTTCCATACAAATGTGCCCTTCCTGATACAGTCCGTGATCGGGGCAGTAACGGAACTAAATCCACGGATGAAACGATGATAGAACGTCGCGAGGCCATGGAAGCTGCGGACATCATGGATCGTGCGGGGTTCCGGCCACTCAACAATGGCACGAACCCTCTCCAGATCAGCGGAGACCCCAGTACTAGACACAATGAAACCCAAGAAGGTAAGCTGAGGAGTCATAAAAGCACACTTCTGTGGGTTTGCAAACAGTTGCTCTCGCCTCAAGAGTAGGCAAACCTACCGAAGATGGTCCAAGTGGTCCCCCGTAGTGTGACTATAGATGAGAATATCATCAAAATACACTACAACAAAGACTCCAATGAAAGGTCGAAGGACCTGAGTCATAAGACGCATGAAGGTGCTGGGGGCATTGGTCAGCCCAAAGGGCATAACCAACCACTCATATAGACCATCCTTGGTCTTAAATGTAGTCTTCCACTCATCACCTGGCCTAATCCTTACCTGATGGTAGCCACTCTTAAGATCGATCTTTGAAAAGATAGTGGCACCTACCATCATGTCAAGCATATCATTCAGGCGGGGAATAGGAAACCAATACTTCACGGTGATTTTGTTGATGGCACGACTATCAATACACATCCTCCAAGTGCCATCTTTCTTTGGGGTGAGTAATGTGGGCACAGCACACGGACTCATGATGTCCCGAACAGATCCTCTCTACATAAGCTCATCAACCTGCCGCTTTAGCTCAGCGTGCTCAGTGGGACTCATGCGGTAGTGGGGAAGATTGGGCAATGAGGATCCCAGATTCAGGTCGATAGCATGCTGAATATCCCGCAGAGGTGGAGTCCCTCAGAAAGTTATTCAGGAAATATATCAGCAAACTCTTCCAGAATGGGAACGACATCGGGTGGGAGTTTACCCTCGGACTTTTGCTCCACCTCATGGACCGTGATAAGAAACACATGACTCCCCTTACTAGCCTCCCACTCCATTTCTCGGGAGCTAATCAACATCAACCTCCTAGATGGGGGATCGCATGTGCTAGATGTAACGGTCATGGCCCGAGCTAGGGATGGGGTACTGGGTCCAGGGACAGAAGGCTCCGGGGTAGTAGGACCAGTTGGGCCCCTAACTGAAAGACTCTTGGACTGAGAGGGGTGGAGGGTAATCCGCTGGCCACCATGGTCGAAGGTACAGGTGTTTGACCAGCCATGGAGTGTGGCATCCAGATCAAACAACCACGGCCTACCAAGAATAATACTGCCCACCTCCATGGGGAGGGCATCGCACCAGATCTCATCATGGTAGGCATGGAACTGTAGTGGGACCAGACACCGCAGCTTGATTGGAATGGAGGTGGAATCCACCCATAATACTCAATAGGGGCAAGGATGATCCACAGGAGTAAGACCAAGATGAGAAACAGTGCCCATGGAGATTACATTGATATAACTCCCACTATCGATAATCACCTTACAAACTTTCCCGCCCAGCCTACAGTATGTATGAAAGATAGTGGTCTGACGCCAGTCATCACTGGCCTGTGGCTGGGTGAGAATACACCTGACGACCCCCAAATGGGTATCATCTGGATGCTGGGCATCCTGGCCATCATCTTCATTCTCAAAGAACTCGTCAGCTAATTCATGTTCCGCCTCATAGCTAACTGACACAAGCTCTGAAGATGAGGTGTTCCCGACCTATGTGTCCCCAATGACTAGAGATTGACGAGCGGGACACTTGTTTACAAAGTGGCCAAACCCATTGCAGTGAAAACACTGCTGCCGTGATCTACTAGGCTTCCTGATCAAAGGTCCCTTAACCTTATCCTCCCGATGGACAGGAGGTGTAGGCAACAGGGGACGGGCAAGAGATGCGGGCGCCATTGGACGGGCAATGGGAGTAGGTTGTTGGGGTCGAGGAGGAAGATCCCTCGGTGGGGGAGGGAAAGGCCTTGGAGCGAATAGCTCCAGACGGGTGGGCTCCTGAGGTCGAGCCATTGGGGCCCTCTGATATGCACCTGAAGAGCCGCAGGGCTCAACACTACAAAGAGGGAAGGGGCCCAACCATTGGGTAGGATCGAACTTGGCCTCAAATTGCTCCAACTCGAGAGCAACATGATACGCATGTTCCAAAGTGGTCACATTGCGGCGAAAAAGTTCGTATTGATAGTTTGGCCGCAGACCTCTTCGAAAGCGCGAGATGGTCATAGTGCTCTCTTCTGTAACTTCACACCGCAAATAATACTCATCAAACTTGGCGGTGTACTCAGTCACAGATCGGTTCCCTTGGGTGAGACTTTGCCATTTATCTATGAGACGCTCGCGGTATGTGACAGGAAGGTACTTCTGCCTCAACTTGGTTTTCATGTCATCCCAAGTACCGATCTGGGGTTGATGTCGCTGCATCAACAGGCTCTTCACATTAGTCCAATAGGTTTGCACCTGCCCTTGCAACTTCATCTTTGCGTAGTGAACTCTTCGGTGGTCCGTCATCTCAAACCACTTGAAGTACCGATCCATGCTGGCCTCCCAATCTAAATCGACCTTTGGGTCCAAGGACCCGTCAAAAAGGGGAGGGTCCGCACGCACGTTCCTAAGAATGCGGTCGTCGTCATCGTAATCACGATTCCGTCGTTGGGCTCGACAGTCACGACTATAGCCCCCAGGTTCTTTATCGGATGCATAATCATCCACCTCAGCCACTCGCTGCCTCCTATCATCTACCCCTTGAGCCCTTAGAGCAACATGTTGCTGAACCAGCTCCTGTTGGCCATTGGTCGGCGCGGGTTGTGCCGCCTCAACCGGGGCCCTCTCTAGGACTGCAACTCTCCCCACCAGAGCCTGGATAGACTGGTCCGATGCTTCGGCCTGATCCTCTAAGGCTTTCATCCTCCTTTCCAGACGCATACCTACGCCATCTACACGCGTACTAAGCCCATCCATACGCGTATCGAATCGATCCATGAGAGATCGGAACATCTCGGCCACCGAAGGCTCATCAAAACTACGGGCTCGAGGATCCGCCATAGGTGGTGGTAGTGACTATTGGGTACCTCTACGGGTCGGCATGCAAAAGACACGGTGACTGGGATACACGGACTAAAGCAATATGATGAACCTAGACTTAGCCAATATCTGGTACGTGGCGGAGGTTTGATCCGAAGATCACACTCACGCAAATGTGTTCCATCCCGATAGGCGTAACCTATCGTTCCGGGGACACCTTTTAATATACCGGGTAAAGGATGCAAATGAGACACCGTGGGCGACTACCCTAGACTCTAACCTGCTCTGATACCATACTGATGCAGGATGAATGAGGAACCCGACGCCAAATGATGTGAACCTTGGACTCTAAGTGACGACGCGACCAGCGACACGCGAACAATAGAGCTACCTCCGCTCGACACTAAGAGCTCCTATGGGATATATGCCTTAAACAGAAATGCAACCTCACTCATCATCCCAAGCAAGGAAAATGTGGATCCGCGCAATTGAGAAATCGGCAGAGTCAAGGGTGGTCAAACTCACTTCCGTGCTCGGGTCGAGTCACGGGACGGGTTCACTCACTTTCTCACAGCGGTGATTAAAATTGAATTAGCAAGCTAGAATTCTAACGCACTCATGCAGCGGCATATAGTCATATACTAAGTAAGCAAATGTCAAGAAGGAGAGACCGTTACCTCCACGCACCGGGCGTGGAGAAGACAACCCCAGCCAAAATCGAACTCCCAGTTAACAATTATCAATAATTATAGAATTAAATCCACTCCACGCAGGGAGGTAATAGGTAACATGTGGGACCCGGGAGGATCGAAATTGGGTTGATGGGCGGCACTTGGATCCGCTCCGTCGGTGGTGACACGCTGCAACTTGGTGCTGTCCGGACGGCGCGAGTTGACGGTCGTGGGGTCCATGACCTGCTCGGACGGCTGACTGAGGCGGGGTTGGTCCCGCTGCAAAGGGAACCCCTGGAGGGACGATCCCTGGGAGACAGCTGCACTGGTTCACCTCGTGGAAGGCGGGATGGCTCCGTTCGTCAAGGTTTGAAGCTTGCTGCCCCGGACCTGATCTGCTATTTCGAGCTTGCGCGTTCCGACGATAAAAATTGCTGCGATCAGCCCCGACTTCGGAACGATGCGAGACTGGCGCCAATGCGAAGCTAACTCAGACTAATTCAACCCACTGGTGTTACAATAATTTTGCTGTGGCTGTAATTTTCATGGATGATTTAACAATAGGAAGGGTTCCTGTCTCAGACCTGGCTGGGTAGACTGAGATCTTCCTGAGAAAGTGCGTTGACCGTGACTAAAACTTCGGATCTGGGTGATGGAATTATTATGGAAGCTAGAGGGGGAAGTAAGGAAGACGGGGATAATTGTTTTGTAAATTTTGGTGGAGGTTTGATATGGGAAATAGATTTTCTAATAGAGATGGGTCGGATCTGGACTACAGGGGGTAGCACAGATTTGGGAAAATGTAGTGATTTTTTGGATGGAAAAAAAATCCTAAAATCACAAAAACATTTATGGACGATGGCTTAAGTGGATAGAACTCCCAGTTCAAATTTCAGCTCATTCTGAAATCGAAAAGGGGGTCTCATGGGCAAAGTGTTAAGTTGCTAGAACGCAAGACTGAATAGGGACAAGACTAGTGGGCTGTGGGAACCTAGATGGAAATATGGGAAAACGAAGTGGAAATAATCTGAAATTTTGTTTGGGATGTCAGATCAACCTTGGGAACTCACCCTGACAATTTCAGCCTCGTCAAATCTACGAGCTGAGAGCTAAACTTTGACCTCTGCCTTGCTGTCCCGCGATGGGCAAAACTCCGGTGATGGTGGTGGCGGTGCGACGGCGGCTCGATGGCGGCGGCGGGGAAGAGCTTCACACACTGATAGGGGAGGCGTCACACCTCAGATTGGCAGCCTTCACAGCTACAAGAGAAGGGAGAGGAGAGAGAGAGGGGGCGACCCTTGGCTCATGGAGCAAAATTGCTAAAATTCTTGTATTAATTGTGATGTAAATTGAAAATACAAGCCGTGTGTATGAAATGGGAACCCTAGGTAAATTACTAAGATTACCCTTAGATCTAGGATTGGTAAGGGGTACAATGGGGATGCCAAAACCCATTTTTCCCATGTGGTCAAAGCTATAATTAAACAAATTAGCCTAATAAAGCCAAAAGATGGGGCACCCTCCTCATGGGTCAAAGATGGCAACTTTTGGCCAAAGACCAACTAATTGGCCCATGAACCCTTGTAGCCTATGGGGCCTTCCAAGCTAGGAAGCCCATGATAGAGGGAAAAGCCCAATTGGGGTTTAAGTGGCCCCAAGGTCCAATGTGAAGGCCTTAAGCTCCAATATGAACATAACCCCTTAATGGACTCTAATAAATGCAACCACTTAATGGAATCTAAATGAACTTGACCCAATGGCTTATTAATAGCCTTACAAAGGAGCCCAATTGAAAACCCAAACAAACACACATTACAAACCCATTAATACAATGCAATAGATACCAAATACACCCCAATAAATACTAGAAAAATACCCAGACTCAAGACGGAGACTCCAGACTGTTTCCAAGGCATAGGGACGCCGATGTAGCTCCAGTGGTGATGCGCGTACGGTACTGTCGGTTCGTCGACTCATGCTTCTCGCTCGCTCTGGTGTCCGTACCAAATAGCCAGATGCATCCACTGACGTCTTACACTGCGCCACAAGTATCTCCCACACACCTGGAACGACGATTACTGAGACACTCACAGATCTAAGTACAAGGGACAACAGTAACAAGTGACTAGTCAGGGTCACGCCCGTCGGTGCTCGTCCAAACGCCCCTGACCATGTGTGCACTCACAAGCTCAATGCCATGAGCCAGGCCACTAGCTACTTCCCCCCCCAGTAGGACGCTACGGCAAAGTAAGGGGGCCCACAGAAACTAGCCTAAAAATCGTATATCAGGAACTGCCCCGCCACCACTCCCAGGTGGGACGACACACAGGAAAGTGTCGTCAGGCTACGACTAGTGGAGGCTCACTCGACATAGAGACTCCAAAACATCAGTGTTGAAGTACAGACAAGATAAGATGCACTGTCACACGTACTATGAAACACTAAGCACAAGACACAAGGCAGAACACCAAACTACTACCGGACTCAGGACAGACGACTAGACCTGCTGACACAACGATCCTTGAGTCACTAGACTCGAGGTCAAGATCGTCGCACAAAAAGTGATAACGTGCCGCCAATCAGTCTAATCCCTAAGCCAAAGTCACGGTAAATGTAACGACCCAATTCCGGATACCGATATACCGATACCAAGAACTGGGGACGCCACCCAAGAGGCTGATGAGGCCCCGTAAGGGTTAGTGAGGTTTGTTGAGGGATTGCATAACGAATTGGAATTACAACGCGCAGAAATTAATTATAGCCACAAAATTAATATAGTGCGGAAGCAATTTAAAATATTAGAGTGGTAAAAATATACACTAGTCCAGATTTACAACAGAGAGCACAAGTCCAAAAATAAATATACAACTACACGGGACATATCCCGGCCAAAAGAACAAAAGGAAAGGACAAACCGACACAGCTGGCGACTCTAGACTCGATCGCCAAAAGCTCGGGACGACGAACCCGCGTGAGGCTGGGGCGGCTCACCTGTAAAAGTAAGGGGTGAGTCACAGCCAGACTCAGTAGGGGTCACACAGATCCCTACCATAAACTACACGCAAGCATGCACAAGTAAGGGCTACCAGCATGCAAACAAAGCAAAAAAATAGGCACATGGCATAATTAAAGAAATTTATAAGAAAGCTGTAAATCTAACTACGCAGAAAAATAAACAGCTAACCAGCTACCAAAAGCCAAACTCAAATAAAACGCTGTGCTGAAAATAAATCTAGCTCACTACTTCCAAGTGACAGGACAAGTCTACTGCGACGTAGAAGAAAAGAGTCCACTAGAAGGAAGAGACTAGATGGGTCCCAGATGACTTACTCTGTAGCCTCTGCAACTCACGTGTCTCGAGTCTACACGGAGAGGCGTAACAAAACCAGTACCGAACCGAGTAACTAGTCAGAGTGACACTCGTCAGTGCCAGTCCCTATCTCTGACAACGTGTGCACACACTGACTCTCGCCTGAGCCAGGTCCTCCAGCTAGTTTCCCCCCTCCGTAGGACGCTATGGCCAAGCCGGGGGCCCACGAAACTAGCTTAGAAACCGTTGATTGGGATACCCTACCACCCCTCCCTGGGGGGTTGACCCGCGTTGTAGGGCTACGACTAGTGGCTCTATCACAAGGAACGTGAGAAAAACAACCCTACACAGATAATCAAGCACGGATTCACACAAATAAACCCATTTTCGAACCTGGACAGATGGACGGTCTTGCTCCAGCCGCCTAACGATAAACGGTTCTCCATTGGCCGCCCAAGGAGATAAACGATCTTCCCATGGCCGTGCCACTAGGATAAACGGTCAGTGCTCCGACCGCACAAGAATCAACGTGAAAAGATGAACGGTTCCATCAGCACCGCTCATCTAGATTGGTGGTCCCTTGCTCACCGCCTAAGAAACATTAAACGGTCACCCTGTGGCCGTATAACATCAAATGAATTTAAACTAATTTACAGAATTAAAAATATGCCAGAAAATATGAGGAACAGTCATACGATAGACCGTATAAGGGACATGGACGGTCTGGTCAGCGGCCGTTCAAACGAACTGCCATAGAGGGTCAAAGGGATATACAGTCCAGGGTAGGGCCGCACAATGAGGATGAATGGTCTAGGGCTAGACCGCATAAGGGTTGAACGGTCTGGGGTTGACCGTTGGAGTTCCTGCCACTTTGGCGCTCCATAAGATGGACGGTCTCAACTAGGCCGCCTATGGTCTTGGACAGTCCAAGTCATACCGCACAAAAGAGATATGCGGTCCATTGCTAGCCGCATAGCGATGGACGGTCAGACGTCAGCCGTATTAACGGCGGGTCGGGTTCGGTCTCAGCCGAAACACCGCCCAGATGGGCAGGAAACATACCGAAATGAAAATAAACTAAATCAAACAGCCCATACAACAGTTCTACAACTACTTATGCAATCAAAACTCAAAAGAAAGCCTAAATATCTGATTTTCCCAAAATCGGGCTAAATAACTCCAACATGGAAGAATGCACAGAAATCGAGGAAAACACCGACGATCGGTGATGCATGTACTACCTATGCGTTCCTAGCGAGGTAAGGATTCCGTCACCCTACCTTTTACGTGGAACCGACGACAAACACCACACGAACCACGAGAAATCACCACGATGATCTCACGCACCTACGCGACACCACGGCCGACGATCTGCGACGAGGCTGGCACCTACGCGATCCTTGGGTCGAGCCGGTCCCGTCGGTACCTCCCACGCCTCGATCTGTGGCCGATTGCGCCGAAACCGAGAGAGAGGGAGAGAGGCGATCGTGAGAGAGAGAGGGGGCTGGCCGTGGGCCTCCTTGCTGCTAGGCCACCGCCAGCGCTCCTCCGTCGTCGTCGCCGGCCGGTGGCCGCCGCCGTGATGACGAGCCAGTGGGGGAGGGGAGGCCGCCGCCGTGGCTTGCGCGGCCGCCCGCGGGTTCACCCGCTGTTTCCTGTGGGTTTGCCTGCGATCGGGAGAAAAAGAGAAAAAAAGCGGGAGGGGGAGGGGGAGAAGAATTTGGAAAGGGGGGAGAGAGAGGGTCGACCGTGGGTTAAAAAAGTTAAAATATTATTTTTGTAACCCTTAATTGTAAAATAACCTTAAAAGATTGAAAATAGTGAATATGCCCTTTTATTCAATTAAACTAAACTAATTCAAATAAACGCCAAATGAACGCCTAAAAAGACGTAAAAATAGCCGAAATGATCAGGACAAAGCCTAGATCCGAACCACTACGAATCCGATTAAGACACGAGCCTTATAGTAAAACGCTGATAAAGGAAACAGCACAGGACAACCAGATCCACACATCCACATGACACAAATCACGGAAACATGAGGGATCACTAAGACCTTCAAAACACATGGACATGCAAACCGAGGTAAGACAGCACCTTAAGGCGTCCGAAACCATGTCTCGATCTATAAAGGACCACCGAGACATTCACAAGGTCACATGTCAACCATTGGATCACACCAGGTTGACTAGAAACTAATAATGACTGTGAAACAGTACAGAACACTACTCGATATAATGGCACTCCTGGCCACCCTACAACCTAGTCACAGCCCTCATAGGATATCCAAGACATCCACGGGACAATGGGTAAACCACAAGGTTAAGCCAAGACAATGGAAAGCCAAACTATCGGAAAAACAACACTAATCAGCACTCTGGGAAAGAGACGATCATTCACCTGATCGCTAGGCAAATCAAGCGGTCAGCCAAAGGGCTGCTACCCTCAAGAGAAATCCTAGATTTAAAACCCAGAAAAGTAGGAGCCTTGCGGTCTGCTTGAGACCGTCTCTTGCCAGAAAATGGTCTCCTCATGGCTGCAAGAGGGACCCTAGAAGTCACGCCTAGACCGCTAAGACCAGTCAAACTCCATACAGTGAAACCGACTTAACCAGTCAAAATCACCAAACAGTCTACTTAGAACCGTTTCACACAGCTAGGCGGTCACCCAAAGGGCCGCCAAGGATACTATGCGGTCGGAGCTAGACCGCTAGCCTGAACCAACTTAAAAATCGTTGACCAATATTTAAACAAAGCTTAGCGGTCGTCCATGAACCGCCACAGCTATCCTAGCGGTCTATCGTACGACGGCTTAGCCAAACCGGCATACCACACAGCCTAGAGATCGCCAATGGATCGCTTCACAGAGCTTAGCGATCCTCAAATGGGCCGCAAGCCAACAGAAACGGTCTATCATTCGACCGCTAAAACCCAAACCAACATAAAACCAAACGGTCGCCACTAGACCGCTTAAAGCATAAAAATGGTCTCTGAAAGGACCGCTAACGCGATACGACAAGAAAACCATAGGAATGGCCAAAACCCGGCTTTTCCATGCCCCGTTCGCCCTAAAACGAAGGGGAAACAATCCTAATGATGATGAATGCCTTCCACAAGCCAGAAGGGGTCAAACCAAGCCCAAAAACGCAAGAAATGGGTGATTCCCATGAATCGACCCAAAATGAATCACAGGGGTAGTTGGACTCATACCGACTCCGATTCTTGACCAAATGTAATAAAACTGGCGGGAATGGATTCCCAACATGCCAGGGGTTCTAATAAAACCATCTAAGCTAGAAACCGTCATCGAGAAAGGTGAACTCGTCTCACCCCCCCCCCAAAGCATGCATCGCCCTAAACGAAGCAAAACCTGCTCGTATACGCACTGTTCGACTCCAAATCGCGAAGGAACGTAAAAGAGAAGTAGAGCATCTGTCCCCCTACGTCCACTGAAGTTCTCGCGCGCCGAAATGACTAAACCACGTCGAAAACCATCACATGAACCTGAACACGCCGGCTTTGAATCCATCGAGGGATCGCGCCAACGCCACGCTCCATCGTTCACATCAGCACGCTCCACAACAACTCCACGACATTCCTGCCTCGCCCACCTCGCCACGGTCGCGTGCCCCGCGGAGAGAGGAGAAGAGAGGAGAGAGAACGAGAGGGAGAGAGTGAACAGCGGTGAGGAGAGAGGAAGGAGAGATAGGGGGTTAAAAGAAAAGGAAAATAAAAATTTCCTAATTTTCGTGAAATCTGATTTTTGGCCAAAAAATATACTAATTCAGAAAAATACGAAAAAATAGTGTACGCGATCCTTGGAAAGAGCATAACGCAACTGCAGTGTCCTCGAGTCGATGAACTCAACAGTAAACTCTCCACTGGGTTCTATAACTTGTCCGGGGGAAAAACCCGCGTGGATCATAAAATACAACTGAGGACCCACAAAAGCGATCCGAAAGCTCTCCGATAAAGATCCGAAAGAATCCAGGGTATTACAGCCTCCTCTCCTTAGGAAATTTCATCCTCAAAATTAAAGGAGTCATCAAGAAGAAGCATGCAAGAATAAACCCAAACGCTGGCAATGCTTATCGAGCTCCAGCCAACACCAACACCTAGAACTCAACAACACAAATCTTGAAAAACATAATTTAGAGGGACACTATCAGACCATAATTACAGGCACACGCTCCCGATCTCAAAATAAATAGATCAACAGAACGAGCACGGCACCCAAGTGAACACAAGTCCGACACCTCCGAAACAGGGCAACGTCGCTTACGTCTCACAGGGAAAGGAGACACGACTCATGCCACGACAACAGCTACTGATAAGACACTCGACACATACAACAAGCATCAGCTTAAACAAGGAAACATAGTCCTCTCACCTGACTGCTTGAACCATCGACTTCCGTGCCAAGAACAACAACGAAACCTGGCACACAGAACGCCAACGACAGCACTGGACCACGAGCATAATCAAGTCAGTCCTCACTCAGAGATTACATCTGATTCGAGTCGCATGCCAACTCTATCATGACAGAAGAGTACAACAAAACCAACTGACAAGACCTCGGTCCACACAATGCCAAATCAGACTCACAGGGAACTCCTCCCAAGCTGAGCACAACCACCAACCACCAACGAATGACAACAACAATAGCAACACTTGCAGAATCCTGGCTCCGTACTCAACACAGAACCACGGGACACAACTGCAAGCTGGGTCACATTGAGGCACCATTACAGTTGAACACAAGACTAAAAATGTATTAGCCACACACACAGCTTACCAACAAGGACCCGCAACAACAACAACAAGAATAATCTCAAAAAATGCATCTCGAAGACCACGATCACGTCTCGAGAGCACAACATCCAATAAAAGGTTACAGAGGAAGAAAAGGGTACTCAACCAGCAGATATACCGATAGATTTCCCCAATCCTCATACATCAAGCCAGTGCTACAACAATCACAAAGCTTCAAGCAATGGCACGACAACCAACAATATCAAGGCACACATAGCCAAGACGATGTCACATCGAGGAAATAACATCTCGGCTAGTCAGAATCTTCCAACCAAATGATTCTCGACCTGTGGGTTATAAGCCTACATGCTTCCGCTGTGCACTCAAACAATATGCACAGAGGCATCATGAACAACTCGGTATCCGCATCTCAGCACACATTCGGCGCTATCGCAATTCACAAACTGCAATATAACACGCCTCGAGTACCGAACTTGCAAATAGCCAATCACAAGTCGCCAAAGTGCAAACTTGGAAGAGCACTAGCTTCAGCACAAAGCACAAAGAATACCAATCTCAGCTTATCCTGACGTCCTTAAATAATCACTAAACCGTCACAACACAACAGCCGCCAAACATGGCACGTCGGACACGGTGCACAACGGCCCCCAACACACACACTGGGTCCAAAGCCAAGCAACCGCCGAACCAAGAGCAAATCAGGTTCAGAACTAACACAGTCCACACTTAAGCAGACATAGGACAAAGGCTTCACCGAGACATCACTTCCAAGGCTTACCTCGAAAAGACGCCACCAAACAAGATGAGAAGAATCAAGCTCGACCAATAGTAGCTCACCAGGAAGGAAAATCCTAGGTTCGCCTAAGCATTCTCTCAATCAAGGCATCCAATCGACCACCTCAACACAGGCTTAACACCTCAGGGGCTAAACAAACCTCAAGCTGAGATGACCAAAACAACATAAAAATGTGTACGACCATCACACCAACGATGAAGTCACCAGCCACCTGAACAACACCACAGAAAAAATCTCGAACAGTACACCACAGATTCACACCTGCCGGTGAACTCTGCCAAGCGTAGCACAACCAAGACAAACACCACGACAAAAGGAGAACTCTCCGTCGCAATTCGACGAGAGAAAAATCCATCATCACAGCACCAACACAGAGCACACAAGCGCTCACAAGAGATCAAAGCAGTACAAAAATACAAAAACCTAGTGCCAGCTGCCGACTGTACTGGACCTTAAGGACTCTGAATACTGCAATATCTCGAATTCCCATGTACTTTTACACAACTAGCTCTGATACCAACTGTGACGACCAAGACTCCGGATACCGGGTAAACCCGATACCACTTGGATTCTGAGAAGCCTCCCAAGAGCGGTAAAGCTCCGAAGGGATAAAAGGTGTGTGTGGAGCACATTGAAATTCTTGATAAAGTAGTAAGCAATTAATATTTCAATGATCAAGGTTGCTAAAGTAGCAAAAATAAAATTACATTTTCAATTAACAATTTAAATTATAGAGTCCAGTCCAAATAAAGACAAGTATAGTCTAGCAGGAAGGAGAACGTACTCTCAAGTCGGGGGAAATCCGACGCAGGCAACGCTGGCAACTACGACCTGACGCACCGTGCCACGAACCACAAGGAAGAAGAACGACCACACCTGAAAAGTAGGGGTGAGCCTCATGTCACTATCTCAGTAGGGGTCACGTAGATCCCCACTGAAAATAACGTAGTAACATGCAAGACAACAACACTGAACAGTAAAGCAGGAGCAGAAGTAACATCAGTGCTAAACTACAACTAAAAAGTTATAAAAGTAGGAGTAAGAACAGCTAAAAGAAAGAGTAAAGCCGTACTAAACAGAAACACGGCTGTCGAACGAACCTCGGCTCTGTAAGCTACTCCAAACAGCAACAGAAAGGTGAACCCCGATCTCACAAAGTCAGGCGTTACCAATTCATCGACAAAGCACTAGATCTATAGCAAAAGCCTACCAAAATAGGCAAAAGCCCTACAAAAGACCTACACAGCCAAGAAACACTAACGCATACACAACTAGATCATCGTGCATACTACTCTAATTTCGGGTGAAGCCAAGAATGGACTACCCGAAAAAGTCACGAAGCACGAGAGTCATGCGTCACGTGACAGAAGTACCTCCTCACTAGAAGAACAGCCAGATGCATCAACTGACATCTTACACTACGCCACAAGTATCTCCCATACATCTGGAACGGCAGTTATTGAGACACTCACAGATCTAAGTATAAGGGACAACAATAACAAGTGACTAGTCAGGGTCATGCCCGTCGGCACTCGTCCAAATGCCCCTGACCACGTGTGCACACACAAGCTCAATGCCTTGAGCCAAGCTTCTAGCTAGCTTCCCCCCCAATAGGATGCTACCGCAAAGCAAGGGGGCCCACGGAAACTAGCCTAAAAATCGTATATCGGGAACTGCCCCGCCACCACTCCTAGGTGGGCCGACACATAGGAAAGTGTCGTCAGGCTATGACTAGTGGAGGCTCACTAGACACAGAGACTCTGAAACATCAGTGTTGAAGTACAGATCGGCTAAGATGCACTGTCACACATACTATGAAACACTAAGCACAAGACACAAGGCAAAACACCAAACTGCTACCGGACTCAGGACAGATAGCTAGACCTACTGATACAACGAACATTGAGTCACTAAACTCGGGGTCAAGATCGTCGCACAAAAAGTGATAATGTGCCGCCAATCAGTCTAATCCCTAAGCCAAATTCACGGTAAAACACTGATAAAGGAAATGGTACAGGACAACCGGATCCACACATCCACATGACATAAATCACAGAGACATGAGGGATCACTAAGACCCTCTAAACACATGGACACGTAAACCGAGGTAAGATAGCACCTCAAGGCGTCTGAAACCATGTCTCGATCCATACAGGACCACCGAGACATTCACGAGGTCACATGTCAACAATTGGATCACACCGAGTTGACCAGAAACTAATAATGACTGTGAAGCAGTACGGAACACTACTTGATATAATGGCACTCCTGGCCACCCTACAACCTGGTCACAACCCTCATAGGATATCCAAGACATCCACGGGACAATGGGCAAACCACAAGGTTAAGCCAAGATAATGGAAAACCAAACTATCGGAAAAATAACACTAATCAACACTCTGGGAAAGAGACGGTCATTCACCTGACCGCTAGGCAAACCAAGCGGTCAGCCAAAGGGCTGCTACCCTCAAGAGAAATCCCAATATTTAAAACCCAGAAAAGTAGGAGCCTTGCGGTCTGCCTGAGACCGTCTCTTGCCAGAAAATAATCTCCTCATGGCTGCAAAAGGGACCCTAGCGATAACGCCTAGACCGCTAAGCCCAGTCAAACTCCACACAGTGAAATCGACTTAACCGGTCAAAATCACCTAACGGTCTACTTAGAACCGTTTCGCACAGCTAGACGGTCACCCAAAGGGCCGCCAAGGATACTATGCGGTCGGAGCTAGACCGCTAGCCCGAACTGACTTAAAAACCGTTGACCAATATTCAACCGAAGCTTAGCGGTCGTCCATGAACCCCTATAGCTATCCTAGCGGTCTATCGTATGGCCGCTTAGCCAAACCGACATACCACACACAGCCTAGCGATCACCAATGGACCGCTTCACAGAGCTTAGCAGTCCTCCAATGGGCCGCAAGCCAACAGAAATGGTCTATCGTTCGACCGCTAAAACCTAAACCGACATAAAACCAAACGGTCACCACTGGATCGCTTAAAGCATGAAAATGGTCTGTGAAAGGACCGCTAAGGCGATACGGCGAGAAAACCATAGGAATGGCCAAAACTCGGCCTTTCCACGCCCTTGTACACCCTAAAACGAAGGGGAAACAATCCTAATGATGATGAATGCCTTCCACAAGCCAGAAGGGGTCAAACCAAGCCCAAAAACGCAATAAACGGGCGATTCCTATGAATCGACCCAAAATGAGTCACAGGGATAGTCGGACTCATACCGACTCTGATTCTCGACCAAATGCAATAAAATTGACGGGAATGGATTCCCAACATGCCAGGGGTTTGAATAAAACCAGCTAAGCTAGAAACTATCGTCGAGAAAGGCAAACTTGTCTCACACCCCCGAAAGCATGCATCACCCTAAACGAAGCAAAACCCGCTCGTATACGCACCGTTCGGCTCCAAATCGCGAAGGAACTCAAAAGAGAAGTAGAGCATCTGTTTCCCTACCTCCACCAAAGTTCTCACGCATTGAAACGACTAAACCACGCCGAAAACCATCACACGAACCTAAACACGCCAGCTTTGAATCCACCGAGAGATCGTGCCAATGCCACGCTCCATCCTTCACACTAGTATGCTCCACAACAACTCCACGACGTTCCTGCCTCGCCCACCTCGCCACGGTCGCACGCCCCGCGGAGAGAGGAGAAGAGAGGAGAGAGAACGAGAGGGAGAGAGTGAACGACGATGAGGAGAGAGGAAGGAGAGAGAGAGGGTTAAAAGAAAAGGAAAATAAGAATTTCCTAATTTTTGTGAAATCTAATTTTTGGCCCGAAAATGCACTAATTCAAAAAAATATAAAAAATAGTCTACACGATCCTTGGAAAGAGCATAACGCAACTGCAGCGTCCTCGAGTCGATGAACTCAACAGTAAACTCTCCACTGGGTTCCGTAACTCATCCAAGAGAAAAACCCGCGTGGATCGTAAAACACAACTCAGGACTCACAAAAGTGATCCAAAAGCTCTCCGATAAAGATATGAAAGAATCCAGGGTATTACAGACAACAATCTTGGAGAAGTCCTTTATAAATCGCCGGTAATAACTAGCCAGACTCAAGAAGCTACGGATCTTGGTAGCATTGGTAGGTCTTTCCCAATTCTTCACTGCCTCGACCTTCGATGGATCAATAGAAATCCCAACCTTTGAAATCACATGTCCCAAGAAAGATACCTCCTCGAGCTAGAAATCGCACTTGCTAAATTTGACATAGAGCTGATTATTCCTCAATATTTGTAATGCAATCCTCAAGTGCTCTTCATGATCTTCCTTGGACTTTGAATATATCAATATATCATCAATGAAAACCACAACGAACTGATCCAGATGAGACCTGAATATACTGTTCATTAACTGTATAAAGGCTGCAGGGGCATTTGTTAGTCCAAAAGGTATAATAGTAAATTCATAATGTCCATACCTGCTCCGAAATGTGGTCTTATGAATATCCTCATCCTTGATCCTCAGTTGGTGGTATCCCGATCTAAGATCAATCTTCAAGAAATATTTAGCTTCTGATAGTTGATCAAATAACTCGTCGATACTCGGCAGCGGGTATTTGTTCTTGATAGTAAGTTGATTCAACTACCGATAATCGATACAGAGTCTCATCGATCCATTCTTCTTCTTGACAAATAGCATGGGTGCTCCCCATGGGGAAGTACTTGATCTAATAAATCCTTTCTTCAAGAGTTCCATCAATTGCTCCTTTAGTTCTTTTAACTCGGCGGGGGACATTCTATATGGTGCCTTACAGACCGGACCCGCACCAGGGATAAGGTCAATGGTGAATGACATCTCCCTCTCCAGGGGTAGACCAGGTAAATCCTTCATAAAAACATCGGGAAAGTCTCAAACTACGTGGATGTCTTCTAACTTTGACGCCTTAGCCTCCTTTATGGTTATAAGAGCAAGAAAAGCCATGCAACCTTTCCTTACAAGCTTTCGGCCTCGAAGAGTCAAAATAAGAGGCGACTTGTTTCGACTCTGAGGACTAGTGTAACCCAGCTCCGGGTAATTATCAAAAGTCACCTTGCCATTTTGGCAATCTATCACTGCCTTGTGTGTGGATAGCCAATCGGCACCTAGTATGACGTCATATCCATTCATATCTAGGCGTATTAGATTAGCAGGTAGATTATGTCTTTCAACCAAAACTTCACTATCTGGGTAATTGTGTGTAATTTTGGATCCGTTTCCAAGTGGAGTGGAAATAACTAGATCTGTTTCTAACCATATGGGTTCTTTAGATAATGCAGTAGCAAATCTCTTAGAAACAAATGAATGAGTCACACTGGAATCAAATAAAACGTGAGCAGTCTTGGAGCAAATTTTTAATGTACCTTCCACGAGTCCACCTTCACTATTTTTCGCCTCTTGGAGAGCTTGGAGATGGCCTTGCTTCTTTGTCGAGCACTTCTCATTGTTGGCTTGTTCATTTAATAATGGATAATCAGGAATCCGGTGATCGCGGCTACCGCATCGGAGACAAGCTCCCAACCTTCACCAGCACTCTTCGGCCTTATGTCCAGCCTTGTCATAATGTTTGTAGACCTCCTTAGATGGTGTAGTGGTGATGGAGAAAGGTTTGTCATTCTTCTTAGATTTCTTCTCTTTGAAGGAATCACCCCCTTATTGTGGCTCTCCAAATCTCTCTCCTCCTTTGGCATAATCAAAAAATGGGGGACAAGGAGCAACTGTGAAGTTTTCAAAAACAAATGAGACATGAGCGCACAAACCCAGTAATAAATAGCTCGGTCCGTGAATCCTCGGCCGCCGGAACTCGGTCCTCGAGCCCCTCTCGCTCGGCCCTCCATTGGTCGTCGCGCTCAACCTGGTTTCTGCGCTACGACTCAAATAGCTCACTTTTCCGGTCGACCATGCGACGAGCCTGGGCCAGCTGCTCCGCCAAAGACCGAGCCTCCGCTTGGCTCGACTGCCCCAACGCTCGGAGCGGGGCCATCTCCCGGTGAAGGACCCAAGATCGAGGGTCAGATGCTCGACCTTCCGATCAAGCGCACTGCGGGTCCACGAGAGAGTCTCCCGCTCGGACTCCACCCGAGCGTACGCATCCACTGCTTCAGCCCACAGTTGGGCCAAGATCAGCCCTCCCTCCATAATTTGCTCAAACAGCGAAGAGGGGGGACCCTTCCGGACTTTTTCCCGCAAGTCTCGAGAAGCTAAGGAATGGCACGCTCGGTACAGAGGAGCCCGAACACTGAAGGTGCTAGTAGAAGGAGGGGAAGCTCTCACCAGAGCGGCCGGGATCAGGGCATCTCCCTCGGGTAATCCAGTCCCGGGGGACCCACCGGTTGGCTCGGCATGAGCTGCCCCACCGCGTACCTCTCCAATTTTGGTCTGCAGAGATAGAGTCGCCTCCCCCTGTGACCCTCCAGCCTCGACCGGCTCAAATCAGACCCCCTCGTCTGGCGGCCCCTCTGCTATGCTCGGCGCCTCAGCATCGGCGGTGATCCCTCCTTCATCGCCCCCCTCTTGTTCAGTAGAGGGGAGAGCCGATAGGGAATCTCCTCCGGACGGACGGACGACCTCCTCCTTCCTCGCTCGTTTCTTCTTAGCAGACTAAGCCTGTATTGAAGACCGCAACAACTTGGCCACGGGATCCTTGCGCTCGACCCCCCGGTGCTCAAAAACGTCATCCCGGGTCACCCGCTTGCCCTTGTCCCGGGCGCGGAACGAGCCCTCTGAAGCTTGAAGATCGTCAGGAGCCGGCGCCTCGTCCAAATTGATGATCTCCAATTCGACCGACGATGCCTCCTCCTCAACCGCTCGCCTCGTGTCTGAACCACAGAAAAGTAGATTAAGAGAAGGACGGTTCATACTCCACAAAAAGGAAGTCCAAGCTCCCGAACTCCTTACCTGTCGGCGACAACACTCGAGCGAGGTAGCCCTCAATGTTGGAAGAAGTCACCAAATCAGCAGTCTCTTGGCGATTCTGCTGCAGGAAGGCGGCCTCCTCTTCCACCTCCAGAGAAAACACGGTCTACTTCGGAGGAATGTTCGGGTGGAAATTGGGAGCCGTTGGAAAATTTCAGACTACACCAACTGCCGATGGGCCCACCCAGAAATATTGGGTCTTCCACCCTTTATGAGAAGAGTCCTTCGCAGAGAGGGACACACAGCTCCTCCCCCGCTTCGCCTGAATATAGAAGAAGCCTCTCCCCGCATGAGGATGCTCCTTCAACTCAAAGAATTAATGGAAAAGATCCAGCGAGGCGCGCACCCCACATTGGCCGCAGAGAAAAATAAAGGAGAAAATCAAGGTATAAGAGTTGGAGACCAGCTGGACAGGAGCCAGTCGGTAGAACCGAAGCAACTCGGCGACAAAGGGATGAAGGGGCAGACGAAAGCCAGATTTCCAGGCCAGGAGAAAGGAGCAAAAGAGGCCAGAGCGAGTGGACAGGATAGACTCATGAGGCTCAAGCGCCAGAAACTGGAACCGCCAAGACAGCCCGTATCGACTCTCCAACCGCTTCATCTCAGCCTCCCCCAGCTCACTGCAGAGCGGCTCCGGCAGCGTCAAGAAAACCCTTGGGGCCCATTCTCTCTGCCGCCCCTCGGCCTCAGGATGATGGTCCGCCATCAGACAGAGAAAAGAAAAAGGGGAAAGCTCCAAGCCCGAGAACTTCGGAGGAGAAAGGAAGCTGACGAATCGCCGCCCCAGGAAGCCCTTCTTGCTCCGGTGGCCGTAATGATTCTCTGCTCTTCCGAAATTGCTCTCACCGTGCAGAAGCCCCCCCTCCTCAAATATAACTATAAAGAGAGGCAAAACCCTAAAACCCCGGAGATAAAGGGACGTAAAACGCGCAATGCCTAAAAACCCTGACGGGAGGCGGCGTGGCGTCCAATCTCCCGAGGAGGGGCCTTCTCTTATTCATCATAACGGGCGCATTTTCAAGGTGAGCAACGTCATATGGCCCCTACCAGAGAGATATCTTTACCCAACCAGTGCCACGAATAGTCCACCCCAATTGCTACTCATCCGAGCCTAATCTTGGCTCGAAAGTAGGAGGGGGACAAGTTGAGAGGGGAAATCTCACCGCCTGTATGGAGAGGCCAAACGAGATATAAACCAGACCGAACAAGGCTCAACTCCTCAAAGTGACAGCCCCCGGGCGCACTTATTATGAAGCCCAAAAATTCACTCGGTACAAGCGCTTCCTAGGCGGCCTTCAGGTTGGGAAGTCCGAGCATCAGTCGATCGCGAAAGCTCCCCTGGAGCCCCCTATTATTTGTCCCGACCCAGCACTTATCGCTCGGGAGACCACTTCTGAACAAGTGCCATTCGCTCGGGCTCGCTAATGGAAGCTTATCGATTCGGCCGTTGCGAATCCCTTAATGGCAGGAAGCTCAAGGGGACAAGGGAGACCAAGAGTCCGCGTGCTATAAGGAGCCCGCATGAAGGACGTAACCCCCCTAGAACTCCTCCGCTCACAAGAATTAATTCGCACAACAGGCCATTATTTAAACGGGACATGCCCTACTACGAGAAGGTAAGCCTAAGCAAGGCAAGAGCCAGCAACCCTGAGCAGGAACCACTTCACCTTTCGGTGGAGAGGGATCTCGCGCTCCCATTTTCCTCCCAACTCTTCTCTTCGCACCAGTGCTCTACCACCTGTATTGACTTAAGCATCGGAGGGTCTCCCATGGGGATCTATCCCTGGGCACCTCTGACTTGTTTCCCTTCTTGCAGTTCTTACTTCAAGGGTACGTGGTCATCTTCCTCCCTGCTTAGGAGCAGCGTGAGATCGCCCCTCTTCAAGTTGATATAGCATTAACACATGAAAATCACTATTGTTTTTAGCATTTTTATTATTTTAAGATTATTTTCTTCTCTATTAAGGCTTATGTCTCGTTGTGCCTTAAGCCTTACGCCTTATGAGGCTTACAGAAAGTGCCTCACAACCGCCTCAAGACCTTTTAAACTATGCTCCTTATGCCGGTTGAGCCGTATTTCATTCCACTTATCCCGAGGGAGGAACCATATCTACTATATGAGACCACCGTCCCATCTACCCCAGTGCATGAAGGTGACCACCTACACCTTCAAGAATTCCAAACGTGGGACCGTGACCTATGGGAACCCAGCTCGAGGGGTCACAAATTCTTTGATCCCTCCGAACCCTTCCCTAGTGAACTCCTTGACCCACCACAGCTACTCCACTTCTTCAGGGAAGTTCACTATCACACCACTACCCCACCGGCCAGTCCACCTACACTCAACATGGAGCCCGTTCAGTGGGGTAATGAATTCGTCTCTCTTGGTCGACCCAAACCTCCCAAACCTCACAAATACAAAAGGTCGTCAGTGCATGAGTGGTGCATTTTGGGATGTCTAGGATTCCATGATTCCACCAACATTTGTTTGTGTCTTGTGTATGCATGGCACACATTCGGATGTCCTAGTCCACCATTGCATATGTATGGGTCGGTCTAACAGTAGGTTTGTTTAGGGTCTTGTGTGAGTCTGTGTTTTTCTTTATTTGTTCAGAGTCTATACATACATGTGTCGAGCATATTAGAAGTCGCATAGTTGGTCTCATGTCAGCTCGCGATGTCAGTCCCTTTCGAGTGTGAGGCAAGTCGGGTCTACTGCGTACGTTGTAGACTTGCCAGAATTTGGGATCGACTCTATCTCAATATCTCGGATCTAGTCACATATAGGGACTCCGCGGTGATTCCTAGTGAGTCATTGAGCCGTCTCCTTCCTTTGAGAGTGACCCCACCTCGGAGTGTCCACCACTAGCCTCATTCCCACCACAGCATGTGCATATCGAATATATACGGGATGAGCAGGTGACGATTACTTGGAGTGGAGCGTACTCCGCACTACCTAGTATGGTGACAGATCCGCAGGAGCCATACGAGCAGCCGCACCCCTTACTCGACGGGGTCGAGTTCTTTCCACCCGAGGAGAATTGATGGGAATCAACACCGAGCACTAATATTTTATTTTTGCATTTGTATCCTTTTGTTTGCATTTATATCCTAGGGTAATTGGGTTTACAATTGTAACGCATTATAAGCGAATTTTTTAGTCTTTAGGAATCTTTGGGCTTCTTTGCAAAAGGCCATGTTGGCCTGGTGGGATCCTCACCTTATTCCCCATTGGTCCACCTAGGCCCTAGGGCCCATGTGGGGCTAGTTCAAAGTCCAAGATTGGACTTGGACCAAGTAGGGGAGGAAGAATTCAAACTTCTCTCCCTTTTGTCAAAGGGGCGCCCCCCTTTAATAGTTGTTTATTCATTGTTGTATTTTTTTATTTTGGTCATTTGACCACATGGGGATTAATTATCACATCCCTTATTTGCCCCTCCCTAACCCTAGATCTGAGGATAGTTTAGGTCTTTTATACATTTCTATATAACCCTTGTATTTTCCCATTTCATGGAATTAATGAGAAAAAAGATTGGAAATTGTCCAAGAGCCCAAGGGCGCCCCTCTCTCCTCTCCCTCTTGCAGCTGGATTGCTATGGTTTCTAGGGTGGATTCCCTACAAAACTTGGTGGATTCCAAGTGGTATCTCATCTCTGGGTGTGAAGCTCAGCTGCCGCCGCCATCGAGCCGCCATCGCACCACCACTGCCTCGCCATCGCAGATCTGTCCATTACTGGACAAAGGTCTAAAGCCTGATTTTTAGATCCCCATTAGGAGATCAGATCGTGCTAAAAATTGGAGGGTGAGTTCCCTACGTTCCCCCCAGCCTCCACAAAAAAATTCACATTTCCTCCTTGTCTACCTTCCTTTACCATTTATTCCCCCCGATCTACAGATTCTGTCTCTGTGCAGAGTTGTGTTCTAGTAGCCCACTTCTTTGCCCTTTTGACCCCCTTTCCAATTTCAGATCGCTCTGAAATTTGGACTGTGTTTTCTATCCACCAAAACCCCTTTCCCCAAAATTTTCCACAGTTTTAGGAGTTCATTTACCCCTCATAAAAATCTCTATGAAAATTGGTTTCTATTCTGTCCTGTGCAGTCCAGATCCGACCCCTCTCGACCATAAAATCCATTTCCCCTGTTAAACCTCCTCAGAAAAATACATAAAAACTATTCGCATGTTCCTTACTCCCCCCTCCATCTCCCATAAAAATCTCAACTCCCAGATCCATAGTTTGAGCCTCAGTCAAATTAAGTTCTCAGGCAGATCCTAATCTGCCCAGCCAGCTCTGAAACAGAGAAGTCCGACTGTTCTAAATTACACCAAGGTAAATACAAGGCCAGGAAAATTCCTATCACAGTTTGGGTTCGTAGATCTGCAAGACAACTTTCCAACGACACTAGTTTCACATTGTTCTGAGTTCAGATCTGACCGCAGTAGCTGTTCTCGCCGGGTCGCGCGGTGTTGTGACAGCAGAACAGGTTCGTGGACAGCAAGCAGCAACGACCCCCTGGCCGGTCGCCTCGCCTTCCACAAGACGAACCAGCGTGTCCCCCTCCGAGGGATCACCCCTCCAGGAGTCCCCACCGCAGCGGTACTACTCCCGGCCCGATCGGCCAGTCGACCAGGACGTGGACCCCATAATTGCCGGCTCGCGCCACTTCCGGAGCTACCCAAATCACTGCCCGTCAACTCGAACCCGTTACTCTCGGGTCCACGTGTAGCCCTTTACCTCCCTGTGTGGAGTGGGCAGTAATATTCATTGCTGTAATTTAATTATTTATTGTACCGGGAGTACGAAGTTTGGCCGGGGTCGTCTTCCTCACGCCCGGAGCGTGGAGGTATCATGTCCGTTCCCCACATGACATTTGCTTTACTCGTATATATTTCTATATGCCGCTACTTGCATGTGCTAGGTCCTAGCTCGATATATTTTTATCACCGCTGCGAGAGTGAGTGAGTGGAACCCATCCCGTGACTCGATCCGAGCACGCGGAAAAGTCGATACCCGAGACTCATTGCCGGTTTCTCAACCGCGCAGATCCACGCGTTTCCCTCGCAGAGGGACGTCCGCGAGCTAGAGTCCCAGGTTCGCGTCCCGTCCCGCATCAGATCGAGTCGAGTTTTAAAACAATGATCCAGGGCCAACGGGCTCCACGTAAGACACACATGCCTCCCCTACGATGAGGGCGGGAGTGACTTGATTTTACATTTTTCAAAAACGTCCTCCCCTTATTTATAAAATTATCCATCATATTTTGATATCATTGTTAATTATTTTTAAAATAATGTTAAAATATATTTACAGTTAAATTCCTTTCAAGATATAAAGAATACTTTATTGTCATCTATAAAAGTAAATTTGGACAAAAATGTCCCTAAAAATGTCACTTTGATCGCCAAAGAGAGATGATTTTTTGTGTAGATAACCCTATTAGAAGTGGAATTGTATGAAAATTTATGTCACATTTAAATTTACAAATATACCATTCGTACATAAATTTAATATCATGTACGTCCATTTGACCAAGTTATGTAAAAATATCCACAAAATTTTTCATCATCTTCTTCTTCGTTACCCCCAGAAGAGATTTCAACAATTTCTTAGCGAAAAGTGACCATAAAATCATACCCCATAATAAATTCATGTACAAAGGGTATAGAAGAAAATGCAAATGCAAGATAGATTTTGACATAATTTCACATCTAACAAGAGTATATATGTAAAAAACCATAGAGATAGATGGATTGATGGATGCAGATTGAGAATGATTTTAGAAAAAAATTAGGAGTATTTTAGTTCTTTTCTAAATTTAATTAAAGGTCAATTAAGATTATAGTAGGGATATTTTATAAGTACCACAAATAACGAGGTTATTAAAAATGATATCAAAATAACATATAAAATTCTTCAAATAAATTTTTAAAGAGTATATTTTTATAACTCTACTGCTCTCATTGGAAACTAGTGTGACAATGAGTTAAGCCAAACCAACAATGCTCGAGTTTGAGCCCAAGCTCGTCTTGAGCCTCCTTTGTCGATTTGCGCTTGGGTTATCGAAGACTAAAGCCGAGTTCGAGCTTATTTTGAGTCTCACTTTTATTTATCACCCGTTCAAATCTATTCTACTTTGTAAAGTCAGCCAACTTTTGATCTCACATTTAGCAAAATAAGATTTATTAAACATGGTGGCAACTTGTTTAAAAACAGTGGTATTTACTTGTATTAATCAAAATAAAATAAAATTTAAATAAAAAAAATCTTGAAGATGTAAGATCTCGCGCCAAGCCCTAAGCCGTCTGATTGAGGGGTGAATCACTAGGTGCAGCCACTCCAGCACAAGATTCTGCAATGAGGGAAGAAGACGATCAGGGGACTCAGAGTTGTAATCCCGGGGAAAACCCTCCGATGCCTAAGTCAACAAGTTGTAGAAACAAGATGTGAGCGGGGGTAGGAGAGAAGAGAGGCACGAGATTGCTCTAATGCAATACTTGAATTGATTAAGAGGTTGAAGACCCACCAAGAGGCACTAATGTAATACTTACAAAAGGTAATGGTGAATGAAGGATTTCCTGCAAAAAAGATCACATCTGTCTTCACTCCTATGAGTGACCGACTAGCGATTGTATTCCATAAGCACCAAAAGAAGCCCGAAAGTATGCCTTGTGTATCATTATTAATATCACTAAAGTAGTTGTAAGTCAATGTCTGGTTGATACTGGTGCCTCCATCAACATATTACCTCCAAGCACTCTGAGGATGTGTGGTATACCCGAAGGGGAAGTACGGCCCTTAACAATTACGGTCACTGCACATGATACTAGTAAGAAGCCACCGATGGGGATGATTACATTGAGGATTGAGCTAGGTCCTCTGTCCGTCACCACCGATTTTCATATTTTGGATATGGATCCAACAATCAAAGGCATCTTGGGTCATCCGTATATTGAAGCTCTTGAGGACGTCCCCTCCATGAATCATCAATGCTTGGAGTTTCCATACAAGGGGCGGATCATCAAGATTACAAGTATGCCTATCCTGCCAGCAATTGATGATCTTTCGGCCACATCATTGCCTTCTATCTGGATGACTAACAAGCTGCTACTATCCATACTGGATATTTATGATTCGCGGCAAGACCCTCTGCTCCCACAAATGCAAGCTCTTATGACAACACCGCCTCCACCCCCAAAAGGAAAAAGAAGACAAATGATGAATACTCAAGGGTGGAACATTATGATGAAAATGGGCTTTAGGCATGGTAAAGGCTTGGGGGCGATGACGCAGGGCAGGCTGAAACCAATCAAAGATAAGAAACTCATTCCCCGAGATGACCTTGGCTTCAAAGGGCCCAAAGAAGAAAAGCATGCAAAAGGTGAAGCCATACCATGGGCCATGATGACCTCCACACTGAAGACCGGTAGACAACCCCTCACATGGTCTCTCTATTCTCATTTCGTAAAGCGGCCTACTGAATAGATTGGAGAGCAAACTATGGTAATCACATCCATTCTAGATGCACAAGATGTTCATGCCCAGGAATTTGCTCGTCACTTGGCATCGCTGCCCAGTTACAAGCTTTGGAGTCCTTAAGGCCATACACGATAAGAAAGGTTGATGATCTCGAGTGTGAGTGGTACCGATGGTTTGATAAGAATGGCATTACAATATCTTTGACCAGATTGTTTATGCCAACTCACTCGGAGTGGCCTCCGCTAACATATGATGTTTTGGAAAAGCCGGTAGTTATCACCGACAAGAGGCAGCTGTTATGTGACTACACAAATACTGGAAAGCTGGATATACCCTTTGAGGAAGGCTTTATCGTAGATAGGCTTTGGGCTGGCTTCTTTCTTGTCCATACCATCCATCCCATATTGCTAAGGTCTAAACTTCTCATTTATGACATACCCATGCCATTTGCCATCCTGATTTCTCTTATGTTCTATGTCGATCATCTCCCTCCAATACTCACCAGTCTCTCGAACAATCCATTCTTCATCAATTTTTTTAGTTGGCTATTTCTTCACCTTCATCTTCTTCTCCTCCCTCCCATTGCTTTGTAATCCTTGAAAATAAAAAAAAATGCTAATTTCCAAACCTTTGAATCTTCCAGCTCCATCTCTTTTAAGGAGACCTCCTATTTTCTTCTTGAGTGCGCCCCAAACCAAGGGCCACTCGTCCAAGGTCCATTAGTGGACCTCTTTTATCCCTCCTCTGAGGGATCTTCATATGTACATCCTTCCTTTGTACTTTCTTCCTCCTCATCTTCTTCTTTAGGATTTGGTAGTCAGGGTAGTTCTACTAGTCAGGGTAGTCCTTAGCAATACTGAGAATCTATGGGTAGTAGCTAATAGAAAAGCCAAGGATAAGCAGGTTTCCCGTAGGTTCTTGATAGATTTAGCCAGAAGATGCCAGGTATGTCTAGAAATCTCCTAGTTGTTAGAGGATCCGATCTAATTACCAGATTTAGAATGTGAGGAAGTATGTTCTTTAGATAAAGGGTTTGGCATATATGAGATTATGAATGATGAAGACCAGATTGAGGAAGAGGACAAGGATTTTGAAGAATATGAGGATGAGGCTCACGTCTTTGCTAGTGGAATGAGGAGATTTGATGAACCATCAGCCTCAATAGAAGAACCTACCAAAGAGATTAACTTGGGAATAGAGAAAAACCCTAGGATTGTCCTCATAAGTATAAATTTGCCACCGTCTGAAGAAGATGCACTTATTAAGGTTCTCCAAGAATATAAGGACACGTTCGCATGAAGCTATGAGGATATACCTGGTCTGGACCCTGCACTAGTAGAACATGTTCGCATGGAGCTAAAGAAGAAAAGCATGCAAAAGGTGAAGCCATACCACGGGCCATGATGACCTCCACACTAAAGACCGGTAGACAACCCCTCACATGGTCTCTCTATTCTCATTTCGTAAAGCGGCCTACTGAATAGATTGGAGAGCAAACTATAGTAATCACATCCATTCTAGATGCACAAGATGTTCATGCCCAGGAATTTGCTCGTCACTTGGCATCGTTGCCCAGTTACAACCTTTGGAGTCCTTAAGGCCATACAAGATAAGAAAGGTTGATGATCCCGAGTGTGAGTGGTACCGATAGTTTGATAAGAATGACATTACAATAGCTTTGACCAGATTGTTTATGCCAACTCACTCGGAGTGGCCTCCGCTAACGTATGATGTTTTGGAAAAGCTGGTAGTTATCGCCGACAAGAGGCAGCTGTTATGTGACTACACAAATACTGGAAAGCTAGATATACCCTTTGAGGAAGGCTTTATCGTAGATAGGCTTTGGGTTGGCCTCTTTCTTCTCCATACCACATCCATCCCATATTGCTAGGGTCTAAACTTCTCATTTATGACATACCTAGGCCACTTGCCGTCCTGATTTCTCTTTCTTATGTTCTCTGTCGATCATCTCCCTCCAATCCTCACCAGTCTCTCAAACAATCTGTTATTCATCAATTTTCTTAGTTGGCTATTTCCTCACCTTCATCTTCTTCTCCTCCCTCCCATTACTTTGCAATCCTTGAAAACAAAAAAAATGCTAATTTCCAAACCTTTGAATCTTCCAACTCTATCTCTCTTGAGGAGACCTCCTATTTTCTTCCTAAGTACACCCCAACCCAAGGGCCACTCGTCCAAGGTCCATTAGTGGACCTCTTTTATCCCTCCTCTGAGGGCTCTTCATCTGTACCTCCTTCCTTTGTACTTTCTTCCTCCTCATCTTCTTCTTTAGGATTTTGTAGTCAGGGTAGTTCTGCTAGTCAGGGTAGTCGAGTCCTTAGCAATAGTGAGAATCTATGGGTAGTAGCTAATAAAAAAGCCAAGGATAAGTAGGTTCCTCGTAGGTTCTTGATAGATTTAGCCAGAAGATGCCAGGCATGTCTAGACATCTCCTAGTTATTAGAGGATTCGATCCGATTGCCAGATTTAGAATGTGAGGAAGTATGTTCTTTAGATGAAAGATTTGGCATATATGAGATTATGAATGGTGAAGACCCGATTGAAGAAGGGGACAAGGATTTTGAAGAATATGAGGATGAGGCTGATGCCTTTGCCAGTGGAATGAGGAGATTTAATTAACCATCACCCTCAATAGAAGAACCTACCAAAGAGATTAACTTGGGAATAGAGAAAAACCCTAGGATTGTCCTCATAAGTATAAATTTGTCACCGTATGAAGAAGATGCATTTATTAAGGTTCTCCAAGAATATAAGGGCACGTTCGCATGGAGCTATGAGGATATACCAAGTCTGGACCCTACACTAGTAGAACATCACTTAACATTAAAGCCAAGGTCTGTCCCGTTAAAACAACGGTTAAGACGTTTTCACCATCAAATGGCTTTAAAAATGAAAGAAGTGGTCGATAAGCTCCAAGGCCAAATTCATTAAAGTCGTCCTCTATACTAATTGGGTGGCTAACATTATCCCAGTAATAAAGAAGGATGGAAGGGTGAGAATTTGAATAGATTTTCGGGACCTTAACTGTGCGTGTCCAAAAGATGATTTCTCCTTGCCTCACATCAATGTGCTAATCAATAATACAGCTGGATATGTGACACTCTCATTTATGGATGGCTTCTCAAACTATAATCAAATTCACTTGGTAGAAGAGGATCAAGAAAAGACATCATTCACTACACCTTGGGCCACGTACTATTATGTGGTCATGCCGCTCGGACTCAAGAATGTTAGAGCCACCTACCAAAGGGCTATGATGGCAAAGTTTTATCATATGATCCACATTTATATAGCGGTATATGTTGATGATTTGGTAATAAAATTGAAGACTAGGGCTGAGCATCCCGAGATTCTAGCTAAGGTTCTACAAAGAGCACGGGAATATCAATTGAAGATGAACCCCAAGCAAAGCATGTTTGGTGTTTTCATCGGGCAAACTTCTTAGATTTATGGTTAGCAAAAGGGGTATTGAGATTGATCTCAATAAAACGAGGGCAATAAGAGATATGCCACCTCCTAGGAGTTTGAAAGAAGTTCGAGGTTTGATCTGGAGGTTATAATTTATTCGCCAATTTGTATACCAACATTCCCAAAGGTGTAAGCCATTCTACGAGCTCACCAAGCCGGGAGTCAAGTTTCATTAGGATGACAAGTGTCAGGCGGCCATTGATGGATTAAAGGACTATCTAGGGCTTCGCTCGTTCTTCAATCACTCTCGGATCCGTCACTTGCGTAGTCCGAATCTAACCCGCTAGAATTTCCTGAAAAGATTAAGAAAGTAGAGAATGAGCGCACTCGCCTAATAAGTATCTTCGTATCAACATGAAGATAATATTTAAGTGATTAGCATTTTATCTCTAGAAAGTAAGGTATAAAGAATGCGATAAACCATGAGATGTAAAACCAAAGTACAACGAGATATCGAGAACTATAGATATGCGAGAATTCAAGTAAGTATGAGAACATGATCAAGCAAGATTATAATGTGGCCTTTCAAGAACGAGAATATACTAGCATGTAACAAGAATGTCATGTTAACTAGAATGTACTTTAACAAGCATGTAAGGTTCAAGAGATTGTCTCATGGATTTCACTCATTTATAAAAAAAGTACTCACAGCGCAATGCCACGCCAGTGTTCATCAAATCCCATGGTTTATAGTATATTTTTGGCCATCTACCGAGGGGGCTAGCGTGGAGCCCTTGGACACTGTCCGTGCCCGCTCTTGCATCTTCAAGTCATAAATCAAGCTACTTCCACGAGAAATATAAATGTAAGCAAAAAATGTAAAGTTCAAACAATAGGCTTCATGATAACAAAACCAAGGTATGAACGGACCGAAATGAAACCATGAGATCAAGGATGAATTAATTGGACATTACGCTACGGAGGAATTCTGACAGTATAACAGTACATTTTCATAGTTCCATAGTTTATTAATGACTTATTAAACAAGGTGTTGAATTCCAGATCATCTAAGAATATAGTATAGCCAACCCTTGGGTCCATCCACGGGTTGGGCAGCATTTCAACAGAACGCGGTCTCAAGAAGACCATTTTCTTGAAGTAGCGGTCGAGTCAAGACCGCAATTAGGTAGAGTCGACGCCATAAAGCAAAAGGGTTGATGCAGCAGAACTGCAGGAAGAACGCGGTCATGCCATGACCGCTACCAAAAGGTTGCGGTGGCAGGGAGGTCGCTATCAGTCCAAAGTGCAGGAACACGCAAAAAACTCAAGTGCTTTCTAGACTATTGAGTTTTTAGGGTACAACCAGCTCGATGTCCTAGTGGGAATCCCAGGCTCGCGGAGACTTACGGAGGCTTTGAAACATGATCACATAGTCTGGCAGAAGCAATATCTGACAGAGAGGCTCTCAAGTTCAAGAGGTGTTCCTATCAAGTGCGTGTGTATCTAATAGCAACGTACCAGAATACGCGCTATATGTGAACTTATAAAACAAAAATAATGTAAGAAAGGAACGTGCCAAAACATAGATCAAAGTGTAATCAAGTCATGGAAATCTCCTTTAATTACAAAACTATAAAGTTTGGCATGAAATTAACATACATGAAAATAAGCTTTTAAACATGCCAAGGTGCAGTATGAATCATGCCATGCTCAGGAAATATAACTAATAAGCTAGGATATGTAGGATAACATATATAAATTGGAAATAAATAGGGTTTAACCTGGTTACAGAAATTAGGTAGCGGTCGGTCGGGGACCGCTACTAGAACGTAGCGGTCTCTGAAGAACCGCCTTTTCTCTGCAACAGACAGAAACTAATATCCGTGTGCAGAGCCTATTCTAGGGCACTAAATGCATGGAAACTATAGAAAACAGAAAGATAACACATGAGAGCATGATTAGGGAGAGTTTATGAGATAAAAGGGGCATGAAATAAATCAAACTCTCATCTTTTAATTAAGGGGTGCAGGGATAGAATGTTGTAAAAACCTAGCTTGCACAATCATGGAAAAACGTAAAATACTACATGTATAGGGCATGAAATCACGAGAAAAAAGAGGGTTTTTGTTTCTAGCTTGATGTTTAAGCCAACATGAGATAACCTACCTCTGGGTTGATCTCTAGACTTCGAATTTGTTGCCGGAAGAAGGTTCTCATTCCTGCGCGTCCTGCGTGGAACTAGCAACTTCCAGACGCTCTATCTCCCTGACTGCTTGATCTTTTTTCATGATATTTGGAGGCCGATTAGAAGACACAAAGGGGAACAATTTAGTCTAAAGGTTGAACTTCAAAATACCTCTGATAAGGTCCTTAAACTTCGGATCCTCGCCGGAAGAACACGCTTGTTCCTACGCGTTCGACGTAGAAACAGCTACTTCCGATCCCTCTAGCTCTTTGGATGCTTGATCTCCTAACATGAAATTTGACAGAGGGTTAGAAGATACTAAAGGGAACAGAAAATCCTAAAGGACGAACCTGTGAAGACGAAGCCTTACCTTCGAACTATGCGATCCAAAATTGGGGTTTGCGCAGGATGAATATGGGCTCTATTTATAGAGTTTGGCCTAGGGTTGAGGGATTAGATCGAAATAGTGTCCTTATTGGGGTTAGAATCAATCCTTAAGTGTCCTTAGGCAAGTTCCCATACCAGATCACTTCGATCCTTGGCAATTGGGAGTCTAAAAATCCAGACTTTCTTGGGTCTAAACCTTTCCGTTCACAGAACTAGGCAGCGGTCATGCCAGGACAACCACCATCAAGTTGCGGTCTCGTGATAGACCTCCACTTTCCTAGGTGTAGGAATTTGAATTTTGGTCAATTTCCTCCTCTTAATTATCCCCTATTTATCTAGTTAAAAGAGGAAAATTATCCTAATACGTTTCTAGGGTTGGGCTTGGGCCTAAAAGCCTTAGAATTGGGTTTATAGGCCTATTTTAAGTGGGCTTATTTATCAAGTTAATAATTGGCCTTCAAATAAAATTACTTTACCCATAATTCATTAAATAGCCCATTAAGCCTTTTAAATGCTTAATAAATTTATTTAATTCTCAAAAAATCCTAAAAAATTCCAAGGGTGTTACACCCTCCCCCACATAAAGAGAATTTTGTCCCCAAATTCATTGTATGGGATTTAAGGAGAGTGTAATTTTACTTACAATTGATTAGCTCTGGAAATCTCTTGCGCATAGCTTCTTCTGTTTTCCATGTCGCCTCTTGGTCTGTATTTTGATTCCACTGGACTTTTACCATGGGAATAGTCTTATTTCAAAGCTAACGTACTTCTCGATCAATTATTTTGATTGGCCTTTGCTCGTACGTCAAATCCTTTTAAATCACCAGGTCATCATGCATGACTTATAACATAGAATGGGTCATAGACGTACCTTTTAAGCATGGAAACATGGAACACATAGTGGACTCCAGATAATTATGGAGGTAGAGCTACCCGATATGTGACTTTGTCAACCCTTTCAAAAATTTCAAAAGGGCCAATGTATCTCAGAGTGAGCTTGCCTTTGATGTCGAATTTTTGAATATCTCGACCTGGAGAAACTTTGAGAAATACATGGTCTCCCACTTGAAATTCCAGGTCTTGCCTTCTATTATCAGCTTACGCATTTTGTCAATCTTAAGCCATCTGGAGTCTTTCCCGAATAAGTTTGATTTTCCTAGTGGTATCCCTGATGAGTTTAGGGCCTAGAAATTATTTTTATCCAACATCATTCCAACATATAGGTGACCGACAACTCCTTCCATATAAGGTCTCAAATGGTGCCATTTGAATACTAACTTGATAGCTATTATTGTAGGTAAATTCAACTAGAGGCAAATGATCGTGCCAACTCCCACCGAAATCGATAACACAAGCCCTAAGCATATCTTCAATCACCTGGTTGGTTCTTTCAGTTTGGCCATCGGTTTGTGGATGAAAAGTAATGCTAAAGTTGAGTCGGGGTCCCTAAAGAATGTTGTAGACTCTTCCAAAATTGTGATGTGAAGCGAGGGTCTCGATCAGATATAATTGTGACAGGGACACCATGTAGCTTGACTATTTTCTTCATATACAAAGTTACTAGAATATCCACAGACCATCGAATTTTGATAGGTAAAAAATGTACAGATTTGGTCAATCGGCCTATGATCACCCATATACCATCATGTCCACCTCTTGTCTTAGGTAAACCCATGATGAAATCCATCCCAATACTCTCCCACTTCCACTCAAGAATTTTCAAGGGATGTAGCTTTCCAACGGGTTTTAAGTGTTCCGCCTTGACTTGCTGACAAGTGAGACAGCAAGATACAAAGTCTGCTACTTCTCTCTTCATGTTGGGCCACAAGAAATTTCTCTTTAAGTCTTGATACATTTTGGTAGCACCAGGGTGAATAGCATATCCTGACTTGTGGGCTTCTTCCATAATCAACTTCTTAGTGTCGGCATGATCCAGCACACAAATCTGACCTTTGAATAATAACCTTCCATCGGTCGAGATAGAAAAATCTGGCCATTGGTCAATATTATTTTTGATTTCCACTAGTATGGGGTCATTATTTTAAAATTTAACTAAATCTTCTATGAATGTGGGTTGCGGTCAGATATCGGCAATCATACACCCTTCTTCTTCTGTATCAATATCTAGATTCAAGTGTGTAAAATCTTCTATGAGATTGGTCATACTTTTCCTGAGGCTTGATAGAGTTGCCAAAGGTTTCCTGTTGAGAGCATCTGCTACAATATTCGCCTTGCTAGGGTGGTATTGTATAGTAAAGTCGAAGTCTTTGAGGTACTCTTGCCATCTTCTCTATCTCATGTTTAACTCCTTTTTGGGTGAAAAGGTACTTCAGACTTTTATGATCCGAAAATATTGTGAACTTCTCCCCATAGAGATAATGTCGCTATATCTTCAAAGCGAAGATGACAGCAGCTAATTCCATATCATGAATCGGGTAATTCTCCTCATGACGCTTCAATTGTCTCGAAGCATAACAGATCACCTTACCATGTTGCATAAAGACACAACCAAGGCCAATGCCTGATGCATCCGTATAGACTTCAAAGCCACCACCTTCCACGGGTAGTGCTAATACAGGGGCATCAGTGAGATGTTCCTTGAGAGTCAAGAAACTCTCTTCACAATCCCTCGACCATACAAAATGATTTTCCTTCCTTGTAAGCCTAGTCAATGGAATGGCGATCTTTGAGAAATCTTTGATGAATGGCCTGTAATAGCCAGCCAGACTGAGAAAACTCTTAACTTCGGATATGGTCGTTGGTCGGCTCCAATTCCTGACAACTTCGGCCATAGAAAGATCTACTGTGATTCCTTCCTTTGATATAATGTGGCCAAGGAATGAGATCTCATTTAGCCAGAACTCGCATTTATTGAGCTTCGCATAGAGTTGGTGTTCTCTTAGTATTTGCAAAGCTATTCTTAAGTGCTATTCATGTTCCTCCTTGGTCTTGGAGTATATGAGAATACCATCAATGAAGACTACCACAAATTGGTCGAGATAAGGCCTGAAGACATTGTTCATGAGTTGCGTGAAAGTTGTAGGGGCATTGGTTAACCCAAATGGCATAATCATGAGCTCATAGTGCCCATATCCACTACGGAATGTAGTTTTGTGAATGTCCTCATATTTGATCCTTAATTGATGGTAACCCAACCTGAGGTCTATTTTTGAGAAATATTTCGCACCATAGATTTGGTCGAATAGCTCGTCGATACGCGGTAGTGGATACTTGTTCTTGATGGTGAGTTGATTTAACTACCGGTAGTCGATACATAGCCGGAGAGATCCGTCCTTCTTCCTGACAAATAAAATCGACGCACCCCAAGGGGATGTGCTTGGTCAAATAAAACCTTTCTCCAACAACTCCTGGAGTTGCTTTTTTAACTCCTTAAGTTCCGTGGGGGACATTTTGTAGGGAGCTTTTGAAACAGGTGCTGCTCCCGGGATAAGTTCAATGGAAAAGTTTACTTCCCTTTTGGGCTGTAAATTGGGTAATTCATATGGGAAAATGTCAGGAAAATCTCTTACAATGGGGATTTCTTCTAGGATGATTTCTTTACACTCGGTAATGATTACGGAAGCAAGGAAAGCTTCACATCATTGCAAGATAAGCTTACAAGCGTGAAGAGAAGAATGAGGGCAAGATGCTTCCTATATTTAATGCCAAGAAAAGAAATTCTCCTATTGCGACAGTTGATGTTGGCGTAATGATCACATAACCAATCTACACCTAGGATGGCGTCGTAACCTTCCATGTCAAGGCATACGAGGTTTGCGGGAAGATTATGGCCTTCTATGGTTACCTCACTATTTGGGTAGTGGATTGTAAGTTTGGTTCCAGGACCTAAAGTTGTTGTAATAGTTAGGTCTGAAGGTAAAGGAACGGGTGAAATTGGTAAAGTTTTAACAAAAACTGTAGATATAAAGGAATGAGAAGCACCAGTATCAAATAACACAAAGGTAGGATATGAATAAATTTGAATGGTACATTCTATCAAGCCATCATCCTTTGACGCTTCCTTATCCAGTACGACATTTAACCGAGCCTACCGTCGGTGTCTGCCAGTAGAAGGTTGATCTTTCATAAGAGGGCAATCTAACATGCGATGCTCCCGACTACTATATCAAAGACAAGCGTCGAGGCGCTTCCAGCACTCTTCGGCCGAATGATCAAACTTTTCACAAAACGTGCAAGCCGTCATGACTTGCTTCTCTTCTTCCTTCACCTTCTTATTCTTTCCGTTCCCGTTGCCATTACAGGACCGCTTCTTATTGTCACGGGACTTGTAGGACCCCGTGATGCAAAATTTATTCTCTTTCCTTCCTCGTTTATCATGTTTCCAGCTAGATTCTACTCCCTTACCCTTGAATTTTTTGACCTTCTCAAGGGTCCTCTCACATAAGTGGGCTCGATGGACCATCTCCATATATGTGCGGATATTTTGAGGGCCAAGCTGTTTAACAAAGGCGGGCCTTAAACCGTCCATAAAGCGATTAGACTTCAAGAGTTCCGTGCTGATAAGATGCAGAGCATACGGTGCTAGCCTTGAGAATTGAAGCACGTACTCGGCCACAGACATCATGCCTTGCCGAAGAGAGGTAAATTCAGTCGCCTTCCTCTCCCGGACATGCTCCGAAAAATACTTTTCGCGGAAGAGTTCAAGAAACTCCTCCCAAGTAAGTTGAGCATTATGAAGATGTGCAGAGGTGGCCTTCCACCATGTACGGGCGTCCTTATTGAGTTGGAAAGTGGTAAGAAGGACCTTCTCCTGGTCCGCGCATTACATAACATTAAATATTCGGGCCATTTCATCAACCCAATTCTCGGCCTCGTCAGGGTTGGAAGATCCCGAGAACCGTGGAGGTTTCATGCTCCGGTAATTCCAGTGTAAATCACCGATGCCAGCTCGCGCGCCAGCTTGAGCTACTGTTTGCAGGGCCTGGGTGAGACCCACAACCGTTTGTTGCATAGCTTCCCAGTTTGCACGGTTAGCAGCCATTATGAGGGTCCTCAAAAAATAAACAATTGGTTATTCTCTTTGGAATTTATGGGGGTTAACCTATAGATGATTTCTAAATAAACTATCTCATCCCGGGCTCTACCCAATCTCTCATGGGTTTGGAAATTTTTTTCCTAGTTCATAGGTATGGGTCCTTAAACCTTGGACTTAACCTATGGCATGACATTTTTCCTAGAACTTACTTATGCCTAGGCTCTAATACCAACTTAACTGTCACGTCCCGAGATATATAGCAGAATTAAGTCAGGAACGTGAACTACAGGAAAATAAGCCTTAAGCTATTATGATAATCATAGCGCTAATCATTCACATAAATAAAAGTGAACACCATATATAAATAAACTCCAACTTTATTGAATCATAATCAAAAGTTACAATCTGACTCTTGACTCTTTTAACTCTAGACTCAAGAAAACAAAAGATGACATAACATGATCAACTTCACTGCCTATTACAGTGACGATACTAGATTACATTATGACTCATGTCTAACTAGATGGACTGATGACTATCAAGGGCTTCGCTCGTTCTTCAATCACTCTCGTAGAATTCAAGTAAGTATGAGAACATGATCAAGCAAGATTATAATGTGGCCTTTCAAGAACGAGAATGTACTAGCATGTAATGAGAATTTCATGTTAACTAGAATGTACTTTAACAAGCATGTAAATATCATGAGATTGCATCGTAGATTTCACTTGTTTATAAAAAAAGTACTCCCAGCGCAATGCGACGCTAGTGTTCATCATACCCCATGGTTTACATTATGTTTCCAGCCATCTCCCGAGGGGGATAGCGTGGAGCCCTTGGACACTGCCTGTGCTGCTCTTGCATCTTCAAGTTATAAATCAAGCTACTTCCACGAGAAATATAAATGTAGGCCAAAAATGTAAAGTTCAAACAATAGGCTTCATGATAACAAAAACAAGGTATGAACGTACCAAAATGAAACCATGAGATCAAGGATGAATTAATTGGACATTACGCTACGGAGAAATTTTGACAGCATAATGGTACATTTTCATAGTTCTATAGTTCATTAATGACTTAATAAACAAGGTGTTGAGTTTCATATCATCTAAGAACAGAGTATAGCCAACCCTTGGGTCAATCCACGGGTTGGACAGCATTTTGACAGAACACGGTCTCAAGAAGACCATTTTCTTGAAGTAGCGATCGAGTCAAGACCGTAATTAGGTAGAGTCGACGACAGAAAGTAAAAGGGTCGATGCAGCAAAACTACAGGAAGAGTGCGGTCATGCCATGACTGCTACCAGAAGGTTGCGGTTGCAGGGAGGCCACTATCAGTCTGGGGTGCAGGAAAAAGTAGAAAACTCAAGTGCTTTCTAGACCATTGGGTTTTTAGGGTACAACTAGCTCAGCGTCCTAGTGAGAATCCCAGGCTCATGGAGACTTACGGAGGCCTTGAAACATGATCACCTAGTCCGGTAGAAGGAATATCTGACGGAGAGGCTCTCAAGTTCAAAAGGTGTTCCTATCAAGTGTGTGTGTATCTAAAAACAACGTACCAGAATACGCGCTATATGTGAGCTTATAAAACAAAAATAAGGTAAGAAAGGAACGTGCCAAAACATAGATCAAAGTATAATCAAGTCATGAAAATCTCCTTTAATTACAAAACTATAAGGTTTGACATGAAATTAACATACATGAAAATAAGCTTTTAAACATGCCAAGGTGCAGTATGAATCACGCCATGCTCAGGATATATAACTAACAAGCTAGGATATGCCGGATAGCATATATAAATTGGAAATAAATAAGGTTTAACCTGGTTACAAAAACCAAGTAGTGGTCGGTCGGGGACCACTACTAGAATGTAGCGGTCTCTGAAGAACCGCCTTTTGTCTGCAACAGATAGAAGCTAATATCCGTGTGCGGAGCCTATTCTAGGGCATTAAATGCATGGAAACTATAGAAAATAGAAAGATAACACATGAGAGCATGATTAGGGAGAGTTTATGAGATAAAAGGGGCATGAAATAAATCAAACTCTCATCTTTTAATTAAGGGGTGCAGGGATAGAATACTGTAAAAACCTAGCTTGCACAGTCATGGAAAAATGTAAAATACTACATGTATAGGGCATGAAATCATGAGAAAATAGAGGGTTTGATGTTTAAGCCAACATGAGATAACCTACCTCTGGGTTGATCCCTAGACTTCGAATTTGTTGCCGGAAGAAGGTTCTCATTCCTACGCGTCTTGCGTGGAACTAGCAACTTCCAGACGCTCTATCTGCCTGACTGCTTGATCTTCTTTCATGAGATTGAAGGCCGATTAGAAGACACAAAGGGGAATAATTTATTCTAAAGGTTGAACTTCAAAATACCTCTGATAAGGTCCTTAAACTTCGGATCCTTGCCGGAAGAACACGCTTGTTCCTACGCGTTCAACGTAGAAACAGCTACTTCCGATCCCTCTAGCTCTTTGAATGCTTGATCTCCTAACATGAAATTTGACAGAGGGTTAGAGGATACTAAAGGGAATAGAAAATCCCAAAGGACGAACCTGAGAAGACGACGCCTTACCTTCGAACTATGCGATCCAAAATTGGGGTTCGTGCAGGACGAATATGGGCTCTATTTATAGAGTTTGGCCTAGGGTTGAGGGATTAGATCGAAATAGTGTCCTTATTGGGGTTAGAATCAATCCTTAAGTGTCCTTAGGAAAGTTCCCATACCAGATCACTTCGATCCTTGGCAATTGGGAGGAAAAAATCCAGACTTTCCTGGGTTTAAACCTTTCCGTTCACGGAACTAGGCAGCGGTCATGCCAGGACAACCACCATCAAGTTGCGGTCTCGTGATAGACCTCCACTTTCCTAGGTGTAGGAATTTGAATTTTGGTCAATTTCCTCCTCTTAATTATCCCCTATTTATCTAGTTAAAAGAGGAAAATTACCCTAATACGTTTCTAAGGGTGGGCTTGGGCCTAAAAGCCTTGGAATTAGGTTTATGGGCCTGTTTTAAGTGGGCTTATTTATCATGTTAATAATTGGCCTTCAAATTAAATTACTTAACCCATAATTCATTAAATATCCCATTAAGCATTTTAAATACTTAATAATTTTATTTAATTCTCATAAAATCCTAGAAAAATCCAGGGGTGTTACAGAAGTTGAAACAATCCCTCGTGGCGGTAATCAACTGCCCTAGTGCACGGCCTCTAGTGGTATCCACACGAGCACAAATGGTGGAATCTCCTCATCGCCGCGCCCCACAAATGATCTCCTCCGCAGCACCTCCATGGTCTCTACCTTAGAGACGAGAGGGAGAAGAGAGAGGGGGCGGCTCTCCCTAAGAGGAGAGAGAAGGAGCGGCCCAAACTGAGAAACCCTGGATGTCTGGCCCAGGGTTCTCTCATTGCAACTATTTATAGACTTCTCAGTCTTTCACAAAAACTCTTAAAAGTCTAATATTACGAATATACTTCCACCATCCATAACCCTGATATGTGTGACCCTCTAGGCCCAATGTCAGTCTTGTTTTAGGCCCAATAAGCTTAAGAACTCTTTCTTAACCTTTTCACATTATTAATTAACAATAAATTAATTATTTAATCATCTCATGACTTAGAAAATCAATTAATCATCTTATGATGAATAATCATCTCATGATTATTCCTCTGATGGGCTTTCAGGCCACGGTAAGTACCAAGCAACACTCCATGACCCCAGAAGACAAAGGGGGTTTATAAAACCACTCTGGGACCTTTTCCTCAACAGTTACCACACAAGTATAGTTCTCTATTCATACCCAATACCCCTAGTCATAATTAAGGGTATGGTCATATTGTCAAACCCTTCTTATCTATGACCAGATGTTGGACGCACTCTTGATACCTATTCATCCTTTTTTATTGTTTTGATCGTCCTTTTCATTTTTGGCATATTCGAGTTTATTAAGTGCGTGGGTGTGTCAGTCACCAAATTGAGAATTTATTCGGGTTCCGAAGACCAAGGTGGTCCTGAACCACTAGTGCGCTCTGTCTGAATAACCAGATGATGTGAGTATCGGGTCAGGACTAAAACCTGCCGTGCCATAAAGGTCACGACGTTAATTACATCTCCCTAGAGAGGAGAAAACCTTTGATTAAACGCCAGGAGAAGGGACCCTCGGGCCTAAAAAGTAATGAGAATTTGAATTTCAGTGAAAACATCCCCTATTGAGGGGTAAACATTTTGAATAAAGTTGGTCATTAATTGACCAATTCATGTTTATACAAGAGTCCCAATTTATAAGTCAAATGTATGCCAGGAGTTTGGCAAGCTTGATATTCGGGAGTGGATTGCAACAGAAACACATTAGACATTATGGACTATTGGCCCAGAGCAAAGTCAAGCCATGACCATGATGAGGTGACCCCAAGGTTCAAGCATGACCTGTGGAGGCCTCATTAATATCCCCTTTGCATGGGGTCTAGGGAGGGGAGGAGTCTCGGGTCAAATGTTATTAGCTTCTTAAAGAAGGTTTTGGTGTTTGTTGATGGTTTGCTTTATTCATTTTTTATTATCATTATTATTATTATTCTTATTATCATTTTTTATTATTTTCTTTTCCCTTTCTTTCTTTCTTCTTATTGTTATAATTTTTTCATCGCGCAAAGGGCCAAAGGCCGCTGCGTCGACGCAGGTCCTAAGCTACATCGACACACATCGCTTGCATAGAGGGAGGCAGCAAGGGGTCATCGCTTCGACGCGGGCTCTTAGTGTGCTGATGCACAAAGCCCCATCCAGGGGGCTGGCATGAACCATTGTGTCGACGTAGGAAGGCCACTGCGTCAACGCAATGGTTCATGCCAGCCCCCAGGAAGGCCATTGCATCAACGCACAAGGCCCACTAGGGGCTAGCATGACTATCGCGTCGACACTATGAGGGGCAACGTCAACGTACGAGGGAAGCACATTGAAGGCTGCGTCGACGCAACTGATGCCAGCGCCGACTCCAGCCTTCTCTTCTTTCATTCATTCATTTTTTTATTTTTTTGTTCATTTATGCTATGGGTTAATCATGGAAGTTTAGGAGGTGTTAGACTCCAGTTTTATTTTCTTCATTCTTTTGGTTTTATTTCTTTAGTTCCTTTCTTTATTCTTTAAATTTTCTTTCTTTTGTTTCTTCTTTGTGTATAGCATGCATCAATACATGATTTGTTTGTGCAGGGAATGCTTGTGCAAACATCGACATGGCAGCATGCAGGGTTTTATCGATGCATTTATGTAGTGTGACCATGGTACAAGGAGGAGTTACGTACTCACGCATAGTGGGAGTATCCAATTAGGTATAACCCAATCATCCTCAACCCACCATTTGATATACTGTAGGCCGTGGCATGCAAGCACACACAGGTTGCACGTGCATAGGGGGAAGGGTAATCAAGGGGAGGCTGCCAGAAGGTAGCTAATAGGTTGGTAAACGGGTGCGTCGACTCGGCCTATCTCATGCGTCAACGCACTTAGCACTCGGTCGACCGAAATTGTAGATTGGTCGACCGAAATTTGAACTCGGCACACACAGGGGTTCGACTCACTCACAAGATGCATGCATGATCCATTGCGATACTAATGAACTGCTCAACGGCAAGAAATGCATGGGGGAATGAGTTTAATTATGCTCATGAAGATTCGGCAAGAGTTACCATGAGTTTAATTATACACTTTAAGGTGTTTGGTTTGTTCTACTACGGAGTACAATCACTGGAGAATGGTGAGACTAGGGGGAGTCGACCTTGGGAGACGACTCCTGGGTCGGATCTGTTGGATCAGACAGCGGGCAGAGCCCAAGCAAAGGGAGTCAACTCTAAGAGTCAACTCTTTCCACAGTAGGTCCCAAATTTTCCTTCGTTCAGAAAATCATGCAAATGTGTATGCATAATGCATGTTTGCCATGTGATCATAAAGTTTTATTTATTTGGATGTTTCATTGATGGCCACTTATTGGTTTTGTTCTTCCATCTTCTTCTTCTTCTTCTTTTTATTTCTTTTAAGCAGATTATTTTTTTCTTTGTTTATGCCGCTAGAACAACATTTTGTTCTTGACTTGTTTGATCACATTGTCTATGCAGATCATTCTTTGAATCTGATGTACCTATTTTAGCATTATATCAAATATTCGATTCATGTCTTTGTCATTAGTTCATTTTTATTAAGTTCATAGCCCTGACAAAAATTGGGCAGCACCTCACCTAGACCAGAGCATTTGGGGGGTGAAAAATGGAAACACATCCACAGATATTCCGAGATGGCTCCTGAAATCAGAGTAAGCCAAGAGTGGCTACTTTATATCCCAAGTTGGGTAGGGAAATCCCCGAGGGCTGGCCTACAAGGGGAATCCACTAACCCAGGGATGATTGTATTTCCAACCTCGAAGTGTGTGTTGTATTGTTGCTGGCCTCCTGGCCATCAATATCCATCCCTTCAATGAAGAGTCCTCTAGAGATCATGCTATGTAGCAACAAATCCCTGGGGATGTAAGGTGGTTACATGAAACTTTGATCGGTGTAAAACTGTGATTTATCCCTTCCCCATGGTGATAGGGTGCAAGGCCCGGATATAGAGGGGGGGGTGAATGTATCCCTCTTCAAATATTACCTAATTAAATCTCTAATGCTCAGATATGCGAAATTAAAAACTGTTGCAGAATTATATTGAGAATACTTAGAAGGATCAAAGCAAGACAACAAATCAATTAGCCCTCACACGATCCTAAACAAGCATCTAATGAGCGCAACAATGAAAAGAAAACATAAGGAAAATCAAACCACAAGAGAACACCATGATTTTTTAGGTGGTTCGGTCCACAGACCTACGTCCACCCCTCACTTCAAACCGGAGTGAGTCTTCCACTAGCAAGGCTAGAATAGGAGAATCAGTCTGCAACAATTGCTGCCAAACAGCTTGACCAGGGGAACAACCTCCCCTCTTCCTCCAAACCGGAGGGAACCACTAGTGACACACAGTCACTAGCAAACCAGAGACCGATGTCTCTCTTCCTCCACCCAGGAGGGAACCCACAAGCGACACCCAGCCGCTTGCAACCGAAGGACCAATCCTCCCTTCCTCCAAACCGGAGGGGAACCCTGAGACCCAAGTCTCTCTTCCTCTGAAACCCAGAGGGAAACCGCTAGTGACACCAGTCACTAGCAACCGGAGACTCCAAGTCTCCCTTCTCCTGAATCAACAGGAGAAACCCGGATCTCCAACCAGAGAATCGGAAGAACAAAGTGTGTACAGATAAAAGGAAAAATAATAAATGATAAAAATGCAGCGACTGAAAGCTAGAAAATGAAATGCACAAGGTAGCTCTCGCAGGAGCAAACTGGATTGGATATGATCCAAAGTCCAGTGAAGACAACGAAGCTTCTCTTCCTCTTCACGAGCTCTCTACCTCTCTCTTCCTACAAGCTCTCTCTTCCCTTTTTCTTCTTTAGCTTTCACACTCTGCTTTTCTCTTCTTCTTCTTTTCTTTCTTCTGCTCTCTGCTAGCTCTTTCTCTTCTGTCTGCTTCTTCGATCACTCTCTTGCTCTCTCATTATTTTTCTTCTCCAGATAGAGGAAGCTTCGTATCTATAGCAGCAACAATTAGGGCGTTATAGACACGCTAAAATTGACATTATTTTGAGTATATTTCATATCACTCTGCGATGCCCCATTTGACCCTCAAATCAGCTTATTTGAGTGGTTTTCCCACTTTTTCTTGAATTTCTCCTATTTTTCCCCATTTATCTCCTTTTTCCTATTTTTCTGGATTTTCTGGGCATTTATCTCTATTTTTTTTTGAATTCACGCCCTCATCAGGGGCGTGTTTTTGAAACACGACCTTGTCTAAGGCGTTTTCTCCCATTTTATCTATTTCTCCCCCATTTTACCTATTTTATGAATTTTCTAAATTCACGACCTGGGTAAGGGCGTGTTTTCTTCAAAACATGACTTAACCAAGGGCGTTTCTTAAAGAAAGGACGACCTCACCTGAGGGCGTTAATTCTTCTAGGTTTGACCGACTTCCCCATTTGAGCTCTTGAAATTAACGCCCTTCTCAGGGGCGTGTTTTTAAACGTGGCTTTAATTAAGGCGTGTTTTACATTTTTCAAATATGGGGAGTTTTTATTGCTAAATTTGGTTTTTGAGAAACGCCCTTGTGCAGGGCGTGTTTTTGAGAAACGCCCTCTGGTCAAGTCGTCAATTCATTAATTGACGCCCTGACCTAAGGCGTGTTTCACCTTCTGGCTTCGCCGCCCTTTCCCCCGAGAGTCCTTGCTTCGTTAAATGCCTACTTGGTTTGGGCTCTTGCCCATTCTTATCATTTCCCTCTTAGGACTCTTGCCCATGTTTATCTCTTCCTCAACCTATTTAATAGAGCCAATGGCTCTGTTGTTTGGTTGGACTCCTCTTCTTCGGATCCCTCTTGTTGCCTTCCCCCCGTTCTTCTTCCTTTTTTTTATTTTATTTTCTTCTCTTTTCCTTTCTTCTATCGCAGGTGCTGCATGCTGTTGGCTGAAGGAGAAGCCCATGCTCATCTTCCTACGGCAGAGCTTCCTCCCCCCTTTAACATTTAAGCCAAAGCACAGGCCACCTCTTCCTCTTCTTTTATTTTGCATTCCTTTTGTTTCTATTTTCATCATATGCATGCATGCACATCTCCCTTCATTTTCTTTTTATTATTCTCAACCACGTTGAGGCTCCCCATAGTGCAACTCTTGCCCATCTCCCTTATTCTCATTATTTTCATGCATTCATTCATCTCCCACACCCTTTGCATAGGGGTTTAAGGGCAACCACCCTTAAGGTGCGTTCTTGCACATGCTTTCATGCTCACATATTTCTATCATGAATTGATGCTACACTCACCACATATCTAATGCAATTTCTTCATTGGTGTTTGTCTTTTTTTGCAAGGGTAATTAAAGGAAGAACTCTCTTCGTCGGCCGGCCGATTTGAAGAGAAAGGAATACTCACATCCCCCGCATATTTGAGGTATTTTGCGATCATCTTCCCATATCAATCTCCTCTTTGAGACCCTCGTGTCTCTGGCGATCACACACACTCCACATTAGCACCTCGTGCTATTTTTATTGCTTTCACCCATATATCTATTACTTTTTATATTTTTAAGTGTGGATTTTAATCCAAATCTACAAATTGGCGATCACGGTGGGACTCCTTGTGTTCTTTGTTTATTACCCTTTCCCCTTAGGCACCCGCGCGTGCCATCTCCCCTATTTGCACCCTCGGTGCATCTCCCTTTTGTGCCCCTCGGGCACCCTCCATTGGTTTTACACCCTCCCCTAAGTGATTGGTCAGTTTGTTGATTGTTTCTTTAAAATTTCCACTTATTCCAAATCTTTGATGAGCATGATGTTATCATATCCATATTGTTGATTACCTGCTGTGACTGTGGGTGTTTGTTGCTTCTGGCCGGGGAAGCTTTTCTGGAGGAGTGAATTAACGCCTCTGTCAGAGGCGCGTTTTAATTTCACGCCCTGACCGAGGGCGTCTTATTCATATTTTACGCCCTCTGACAGGGCGTTTTCCAGCACATTTCCGGGTGTTCTTGATTTATATTGCTGCATGTGAATTCACGCCCTGCTCCAGGGCGTCCTTTACTTGATTAGCGCCCCATATTAGGGCGTGTATTTTGATTTGACGCCCGCTGGAAAGGGCGTCCTTTTATTGGTAACGCCTCACTCTAAGGCGTGTCTCACCCTGCCCTGGGCCCCTCACTTTGATTCACGACAGTCACACCGTCGTGTCGTTTTTTAGTAGCGCCCCCTCCCAGGGCGTGTTTTTACTGTGGGTTTACAGAGCTCTCCCGGCTATGATTTTTCATCATGATTCATGCTTATCTTTATTGATTGATCATTTGCTGTGATTAGCTTGATTTCCCCTGTTGCATTCATCCTTCATATTTGCATTTTGGTTTGGGAGCCCCCCTCCTCTTCATTAGGATCCACACACTCTCTTGGAATCGGGACGACCCTCCATTGAGCATTCCGTCTCTTTGGACTGGAAATCCCTTTTCCAAGCCTCCATAAGCCCCCGCACCCGTGGATTCCCTCACGGACGCCGGGCAGGTTGTACCCTTTTGGAGTCCCGATATAGTTGGCCTAATACGTGGTGAGTGAGAGTTCCTAGTTGGCATTGGAGTTCAAATCTCATTTGAAACTAGGACTCTCCTTGTGTGAATCTTTCCAAACTTTATTAAAATCCTTAATTCACCAAGGATAAAACAATCAAAAATCACGGTAACCATTCCAACTTGTGTGCTTATTTGCATAATTATTGAGAATTTTTGATTATATAATGGCTTACCATGATAGAAACATGTTCAATTCAATTCATGAGGATGCACAACCTAGCACTTCATATCCTCAATTTCAACATGTTAATCAGCATTCTCACCATTCTTTCAAGGGACCACGTCCTTATTCTCATGGTCATACCCAACCCATGGGCAATGTCCATTCTTATGGTCCCCCTCCTCAAGTTCGAGCCACTATTCTCTCGGGACCGTCTCCTCCCAATGACGAGAAGGTCTCTCGAATCATCCATGCATTAGATCATCTTACCCCTCAACAGATCCAAGCCCTTAAGGCTGCCGTTGAGGGTACATCTCATGCATCTCTCCCTCCTTCCAATTCTATTCGGGTGGCCCATCACCCATCTCCCTCCAATTCTACACGGGTGGCCCATCACCCACCTCCTCCTTCCAATCATATTCGGGTAGCCCATTACCCATCTCCCCCTATTTATTCTACTCGGGTGGTCCGACACCCGCCTCCTTCTATTCCTCCTCCATCACGGCCCCGAGGCCCATTTTCTCCTTGCAATTCGGCCCGTCCGGGTTCTTTTACGGGTCATCCCGTCAACTCCCCTCCACGGCCTTTTTATGCGGCCCCTCCTCCTTCAAGGCCCTGCCAACCTTCTATTGTTCAAGTCACACCCCTCCAACAATCTCTTTTTGATAAGATTACTTCCATGGAGGAACAATTAAAGAGGGTCACGGTTCCTCCTACTCCGGTCAATCCTCTCCATGCCGCTTTGGACGAGATTACTAAGTTGGAGAGAGAATGGAAGGATAGGAGAGATGATTATGATATCGGCATTCCAAGCGAGGAAGAACCGACAACTGAAGAATCCGAGGTAGTGTACGATGATGATGAAGCTCCGCAGGCACCCCTTCCGAGTTTCCTTAATTTCCCGCTCCCTCCGCTATCATTCGATGAACCTCCTGCTCAGGATGAAACCATCCCCGATCCAACCCCCATTTATGAGACCTCCTGGTGTTACGACGATGGGTCGATACTTCAATCACCCACACCGGCACATTTTGAGTCTCCCCCTTCCATTAAACCTCCATCAATTACACCTCCTCCAATTACACCATTAACCTTCACACTAACCTCCCCTAAACCTTCCATTAAACCTCCACCAATTACACCTCCACTCCTTAAACCATTAACCTCCACACCATCGGCCTCCATTGAGCCTACCGTTAAACCTTCCCCAATTAGCCTCCCATTACCGCCGCCTCGGCTTTCCATTATCCCTTTAAAACCCACATTGCCTATTCCTCCACCATATAGCCTTACGCCTTTACCCATGGTTAGTCCTGAGCAGGATCCGCCCTTTTTTGCATACGAGCCAATCCCAACTGCTTCCGAGCAAAGGGAGAAACTCGACGTGTTTGAACCCCCGCTTACGCTCACCCATTTGCCAACACCTTCCATTATAACTCCACCATCCACGGAGCTTCCCGCCTCCGCCTCACCTCCCTTTGTTACTCGGAAGGGGCGTGCTTCTGCAGCTACTCGCTCCAAGGATAAGCAAAAGGCGGGCAAGAAGACTTTGGCCACGACTGTGCCATTCAAGATTCAAGAATTTATTTACCGGATGCCAATCCGGGTTATTGTGCCGCGCATGATCGAAGAGGCCGAGTCACCGCCACTGCTCAACAGATGCCAAGCGTTAACGCCGTATGAAGGCCGGGCAGGGCACCCTTTGTTCAAACCTTCGAATTCCGAATTCATTTACAAGGGGCGAATGCCCATTTTATTCAACATTCCATATTCATCACCATCAATGGGCAACATAATGCTTCCCGTTCCAACTCTACGACTCCCTCACTTTATTGATCTTCGCTTTCCAAAGGGGTTGTCATTTATTGAAGCTTCCTTTATTGGGCCAATTGGCCGTACATGTTCACTGCCATGGAGGGGCAGTTACCTTGATGCTAAGGGGCCATCCCTTATTTGTTCCACTTTCTATTCGTCCATCTCTATCACTTCTTCTTCATGGGCCATTCCCAGGGTTAAGAGGAGGATCTCGTCCTCTCGCCCTTCATATTCTCCATATTCCTTGCATCTCATGCATTTTGTTGCATTCATGCATTCACAGCATTCATCGCATTGCATTCGCATACAATTGCATCTCCTGCTTCCCGGGTTTCCAAACCCGTACCTTCCTCGTCTTCCAGCACCGCCGGATATTTCGCATTTCCCATCTTATTCATATTCATCTTTTTGTCCACTCCCCTTGGGGCATCGCGCCCCCTTTCTTGCTATCTCCCTGGAACCTCCAGGAATTTTATCCCTCCTCTTTGGGCATCTCGCCCTTTCTGATTCTATTCCTCCGGAACCTCCGGACTTATCTCTCGGGCATCGCGCCCCTTTCCATTTGCTCCCTCCGGAACCTCCGGACTTTCCCCTCGGGCATCACGCCCCTTTTCATTCTTCTCCTCCAGAACCTCCGGACTTTTCCCTCGGGCACGACCCCCCTTTCCATCTTCTCCTTACTGATTTCATCCCTCTGGAACCTCCGGATTCTCTCCATCTTTTCCTCGGGCATCGCGTCCCTTCTTTTGTCATTCCCCCGGAACCTCCGGACTTTTCCCTCGGGCACGACGCCCCTTTCCACCTTCTCCTTCCTGATTTTATTCCTCCGAAACCTCCGGATTCTCCGTCTTATTCTCTCTATCATCTCCCAGGGCATCGCGACCCTCCTGATTTCATTCCTCCGGAACCTCCGGACCTTCCATATTTCCTTCAATTCATCTTTTTGCTCCTCCGGGACTCCATATCTTTTATTCTCTTCTTCCTTTTCCGTCATCTTTTTCATCATCTTTTTCCCTATTTCTCCCCAGGGCATCGCGTCCCTTCTTTCGTTATCCCTCCGGAGCCCCCGGATGATTCCTCCTATCACGATTCTCCTCCTCCGCCTCCGGACCCTCCAGATCCACCTCTTTCCATCTACCAATTTCTTCTTCTAATTCCTCCTGATTCTGGGTCCGACCCAACTTCTTCCACATCCACTGCCTTGGGCATTTGCCCTTTCTCCCACTGCTTTCGAGGCTTTAGTCCTCACTCATCCTTCTAATTCTTCACTTCTTCTGTAGACTGTTCCATGTGATCAGGGTCTCCACACCTTAGTGAGGGAGTTCTAGCCCTCGCCTCTCTTCCTTTTTTCCTTATTCGTTTGAGTTTGGTCTTAGCACCACTCCTTCTTGTTAAGCCACTTTCAAATCCTTTGCTTCCAATCCTATGGACTGCCAAAGAGGACTATCCCACGATGATCAACATCGCCTCGCAGCAGCTGCTTCTACAAAGGTTGCAAGGTAACATATTTGCGTAAGTATGCATTTTTATGATATCATTTTCTCATTACTTCACACATGATTCTCAAAATCAAGTGCTTCTTAACGAGATTAAGAGTGGTGTTTTAAACCTTTATCTTAGGCTTTTAATTGAATCATTTCGAAAAAAGAGTCTTTAGGCTTGCTTTTGCAGCACCTCTGGTTAATAAGAACCCGCGCTGGGAATTCAACATTCTCTCCCCGCTTGTTAAGAGCAACCCTTAGCTGGGCATTCCACACACTTCACGGCGTCCTTAGCCGGCTCCTTTGATAAAAACACCGTTGCTATCTTGGCCATGCCATGAGTATATCTGGAAGTCTTTTTCTCTTCTTTATTCGGCCACATGCAGGGGCAAGAGGTTGACGGATGAGATGACCAACCTTGGTAAATCCCAATACGAGAGGAGTCTCAAATAGAGGCAGTCTTGACCCGAAATTAATTTGAATTTTCATATGAATTTCATTATATAAATCTTGCCACAAGGGCTATTATGAAAATCAAATCAATATTTTGATGCGCAATTATGAATTATGGCATGTCAAGAGTGGCAAAGTCCCCGCAGGGAAAACCCTGGTCGTATGCATGTCAAGGGTCTAAAAATCAAAGGCACAAAGCCCCGGCACAACAGACTACCTCTTTGAGGGGAACTCACCTTGGAAGGAATTCAAGTCTTGATATCTCCCATCCTACGTAAAGCTTATCTCCAATTATTCTTCTCTTCTCCCTCCAAGACCGAATGTTTCTCAGGTATGGCCTTGGTAGGGGCACCGTTGATCAAAGACGGTCGGTTATAGGATGCCACTTTCAATGCACGCCCGGCTTTGGGCAGTTTTTAGCGAAAAGGGAAGGAACAAGGACCCCTAGTCAGTGATTTAAAACACCCTTTGATGCTGCATTAACTAAGTCTAAGCCAAAATCTCCACAAAAAAATTGAATATTTGAATATTTCTAAAATCTCCACAAAAATTTGAATATTTTCAAAAATTCATAAAAATTTGAATATTTCCAAAATCTCCATAAAAATTCATATAATTTTTCAAAACTCATAAAAATTTGCATATTTCAAAACTCCATAAAAATTGCATTGTATTTTTCTGATGGTGTTTTGCAGGAACAACTTTGCAAGGACCAGGAGTACGGGATGAGTCCTGTCTCCACTTATTGCTATCAATCTATTGATTCTCCCCGATATTTTCATAACATGCCACCCAGGGGCATTTTGATTGTCATCTCCCTATCATATCTCATTATTATTCATCTCCAAATCTTTTTAATCTACTCCTGCTAATTTCATCTGATCACTCCGCCGATGGGCATTATATCAGATCTTGACCTTTCACCTCCAAATTTTGATTAGCCAGATTGTCTCCTCATGACGAAATAACAAATAATGATGCTTTGCAATGCCATGCTATTCATGTTATCCATGCTTTGCCCTACTATGTGTTATTCATGACTATGTTTGCCTTATTCATTGCTTGTTATGCTTTTTATCTCTTGGCTAATGAATTTTTGAGCGCAGGATAAGAAACTCTTGGTCCCGCCGACTGGGCATCATCATCAAAGTCCCACGGTGCTTGCAGCTCATTTCTGAGTCCCCCAGGCTTATTGCTATCACCATCTCCCTGTATGCATTTTACTATATGTTACTAGATTATATCAAGGACCTTGTGGCTTTGGTAAATCTGGGATTTGAGTTCCCCTTCATCAAAAACAATGATGATTCCAGAGGCATCTTAGTCATACGGATAGGCCGTTGAGCCGTCCAAAACTGGGGACGATGGTTCCCTTTTTACGAGTTGGTGCGTGGATAAACGGGCTTCGGCTTAGTATCAGCTCGCAGAATTGGTTTCTTGACCCAGTCTGGGCAGTTTAACAATATTATCCTTGATTATTCTATATTTTCATTTGATTTATTTTTTCCCTTTAAACCCAGCATGCATTCATGTAGGAATTTGAAGCAATTGTTGAAAAATCATTTTTGATAAGCTGATGTGAGAGTTGAATTGATCTTAATCTTTCTCGATATGAGATTTTCCTTGCCGAATTGGATCCTCAGTTCGTTTTGACGCTGTTCTGGGTCATTTTCTCGAAAGCTCCTTGTTTGGATTTTTATCATCTTATTTTTAATCTCCTTTCCTTTGATCCACCTTGGCTGCAGCACGTCCACTGGCTGGTAACCGCTCCCCAATGGTGAAACCTACAGGTTTGTGACATGGGGTACTTCCACCGCGTTGGAAGTTGATCATTTATTTTATCTCCTTTGTGCACCGCGTGCGCATCTCCCCTTTTATCCAAACATTGTTGATTTCTTTGAATTTCCCGAGATTTGCTTCATCTCGTGCTTTTGATTTGATTCTCCTCAAGTGATGTTGATTGCGTGTCTCATCACACCTTGGGATCTACTTTTCAGTTTGCTACGCTCCCTTGCAAAGCAGACGCCAAGGCGGGGCAGCTGTAGACACGCTAAAATTGACATTATTTTGAGTATATTTCATATCACTCTGCGATGTCCCATTTGACCCTCAAATCAGCTTATTTGAGTGGTTTTCCCACTTTTTCTTGAATTTCTCCTATTTTTCCCCATTTATCTCCTTTTTCCTATTTTTCTGGATTTTCTGGGCATTTATCTCTATTTTTTTTTGAATTCACGCCCTCATCAGGGGCGTGTTTTTGAAACACGACCTTGTCTAAGGCGTTTTCTCCCATTTTATCTATTTCTCCCCCATTTTACCTATTTTATGAATTTTCTAAATTCACGACCTGGGTAAGGGCGTGTTTTCTTCAAAACATGACTTAACCAAGGGCGTTTCTTAAAGAAAGGACGACCTCACCTGAGGGCGTTAATTCTTCTAGGTTTGACCGACTTCCCCATTTGAGCTCTTGAAATTAACACCCTTCTCAGGGGCGTGTTTTTAAACGTGGCTTTAATTAAGGCGTGTTTTACATTTTTCAAATATGGGGAGTTTTTATTGCTAAATTTGGTTTTTGAGAAACGCCCTTGTGCAGGGCGTGTTTTTGAGAAACGCCCTCTGGCCAAGTCGTCAATTCATTAATTGACGCCCTGACCTAAGGCGTGTTTCACCTTCTGGCTTCGCCGCCCTTTCCCCCGAGAGTCCTTGCTTCGTTAAATGCCTACTTGGTTTGGGCTCTTGCCCATTCTTATCATTTCCCTCTTAGGACTCTTGCCCATGTTTATCTCTTCCTCAACCTATTTAATAGAGCCAATGGCTCTGTTGTTTGGTTGGACTCCTCTTCTTCGGATCCCTCTTGTTGCCTTCCCCCCGTTCTTCTTCCTTTTTTTATTTTATTTTCTTCTCTTTTCCTTTCTTCTATCGCAGGTGCTGCATGCTGTTGGCTGAAGGAGAAGCCCATGCTCATCTTCCTACGGCAGAGCTTCCTCCCCCCTTTAACATTTAAGCCAAAGCACAGGCCACCTCTTCCTCTTCTTTTATTTTGCATTCCTTTTGTTTCTATTTTCATCATATGCATGCATGCACATCTCCCTTCATTTTCTTTTTATTATTCTCAACCACGTTGAGGCTCCCCATAGTGCAACTCTTGCCTATCTCCCTTATTCTCATTATTTTCATGCATTCATTCATCTCCCACACCCTTTGCATAGGGGTTTAAGGGCAACCACCCTTAAGGTGCGTTCTTGCACATGCTTTCATGCTCACATATTTCTATCATGAATTGATGCTACACTCACCACATATCTAATGCAATTTCTTCATTGGTGTTTGTCTTTTTTTGCAAGGGTAATTAAAGGAAGAACTCTCTTCGTCGGCCGGCCGATTTGAAGAGAAAGGAATACTCACATCCCCCGCATATTTGAGGTATTTTGCGATCATCTTCCCATATCAATCTCCTCTTTGAGACCCTCGTGTCTCTGGCGATCACACACACTCCACATTAGCACCTCGTGCTATTTTTATTGCTTTCACCCATATATCTATTACTTTTTATATTTTTAAGTGTGGATTTTAATCCAAATCTACAGGCGTGTGCAGGGCTTGTGCCCTCTTTGTCCTCGGATCACGTGTCAGGTGCCAACCTCAGATCACGTGCCCAAACATTTTCTTCTCGAAGGATGTACCTGTCAAGCAGTCATAAGAAGATATTAGATGGATGTATAGACTTGGTTCAGGCTTTTAACAAAGTGTGTATAGGCATGATGCAGCATTGAGTGTATAGACTTGAAGTGAATGCAATGCAGACACAAGAGTGTATAAACTTGAAGTGAATGCGATGCAGACACAAGAGTGTATAGACTTGACATGAATGCGATGCAGACACTAGAGTGTATAGACTTGAATGCTTGGAAAGGATTGAATAGACTTCGTCTTGGTGTTTATGCATGAGTCTGTCAACAAATGTACAGACTTTCTATGCTGCATGCACAAGATGCTAAAAGAGATGCTGTATAGACTTGACAATGCATGGACTATGCACACAGACGCAGCAAGACTCTATGAGCGCCAAGCCGATGTATAGACTTTGCGAGCGCCAAGTCGATGTACAGACTTTGCGAGCACAAGGACCATGTACAGGCTTTGCGAGCGCCAGGACCATGTACAGACTTAGTGCAAACGGGATGTGCAGACTTTGTAGCATGCAATGAAGCAATATACAGACTTAGACGTTTATGTGCATGACAAAGTAATGTACAGACTTGCTGTGAAGAACAATGCCCAAATGCAGTGTATGGACTTAGAATGCATGAGACAGTAGTGAAGAGTTGTGAAATGATGCACACAATGTACAGACTTTATGATATGCCTTGGACAGACGCATGATGTACATACTTTGTGATATGCCTTGGACAGACTCACGATGTATAGACTTTGTAAGACGATGCATGCGCAAGACGCTAAGTGAGACTGACCAATGTACAGACTTTACCAATGTGCAGACTTTACCGATGTACAAACTTAGTGTTCTGAACGTAGGTAAAGATGACAATGTATAGACTTGTGTGTGCAGGGCAGACTAATGAATGTACAGACTTGGGCTGTATAGACTTCATGTGTGTGCTACAGGACAGTGTATAGACTTGTGTGTGCAGGGCAGACTAATGGATGTACAGACTTGGGCTGTACAAACTTCATGTGTGTGCTACAGGGCAGTGTATAGACTTGCAAGACGATGCATGAGACGATGCAATGTACAGACTTGGTCTTACAATGCATAGACTTGAAAGACGATGCATGAGACGATGCATTGTATAGACTTACCGAAGCAATGTTCACACTCACTTAGACGCTGAGTGAGACGCTGGACAATGATGTACAGACTTCACGTATGCAAAGCTATGAACATTTACAAATGGATGCAATGACATGCCAAATGAATGTGCAGACTCACGTGCAATGCATGAAGCAATGTATAGACATGGAGTTCAATGTGCAACTAATGTACATACTTTGCAATGCCTAGTGTTAAAGCATGGGAACACAATGCATCATGTACAGACTATGCGATATGCAACCAGACGATGTCTAGACTTTGTTAAATTGATGCTCAACAAAAAGACGCCTCTTTCCTAGGCGTCAGTTTCAGAAGTGACGCCACTATTGATGGGTGTCAAATTTCGAGCATAGTGGACTGTATAGACTTTCTATGGCATCGAGGCAACTATGACGATGTGCTGTGAACAATGTATAGACTTTGCGTGGATGACCAGACAATGTATAGACTTGCACATATGCATGAACAAGTGGCGATGTACAGACTTGGCCAATGTGCAGACTTGAAGTAAGGAGACGATGTGTAGACTTGGCCAATGTACAGACTTGAATTCGAGGAATGTATAGACTTGCCACTAAGGAATGTGCAGACTTGACAATGCAATGTATAGACTTAAAGTTGATGCACAAACACAACTGCAAGGAATGTATAGACTTTGTGCAATGTGCAGACTTTGCATGCATGTGAATGTATAGACTTCGAAGGATTGCATGCTGTGCGATGTACAGACTTGCCAACCACGATGCAAGAATGTATAGACTTTGAAAAAGCTTAGCACACGATGTAACAAGGCTCTGTACAGACTTAAGGCTCTGTACAGACTTAGCCTGAGCATAGTTATGAAATGCATGAGTCTAGACATCCATTGACTGATGGCCACCATGAAACATATTTATGAAATGCACCGAAAATGCACACAGCCAGTTCGATGGAATGACACTCAAGAGATGCTCAATCAAACGTCCATATGCAGACACAAACAAATGATGACTTATAGTGTTTACTATCATCAAAATCACAGGGACACAACACATGGCAGGTCCTTAATTATAAAAAAAAGCTTCTATGAAATCAAAGAGTAGATGTTATTGCTCCGGTGCATAGGGTCATGGGTCATGCTTAGAAGGCTTGCAAACTCGTGCCCCAAAATGGAGACATGGAACCGTATTGATCAGCATTCAGCAGGCATGCAGACACATGTTCGGAGAAGACATGACTCCACTGAGCATTTAAGCGAACAGAAAGGGTGCTCGTGTGTGATTGGCATACAAGCCAAGGATGATGAGCAGTGGCTTGTTAATGAGTTGAGACCGAGCAGATAGACGGGCAGAGGAAACACAAGTTTAAGTAGATTTAGGACTGAACCAGAGTCTCCACAACCCATAGATGTGGGTGAAGAGGCTGATGGCCTTCTCCTTAAAATCTCTTACATCCGACAGTGAAAGAGTTCGCATATAGATGTCCGGACTCGCCAAAAGTACTGGGGAAGGGATTATGCAATTAGTGTTGCCCATGAGGGCGTGAATCTATCGTAAGGACTAGAACACTCCACTGGGAGCAATCTAGCACGCCAGAGATCAAAGTGAGGTCCGATTGGACAGCCTCATCTGGTAAATGGGAGCCTAGACTCAGGAATCCTGCCCATTGCGATTGGGTGGACTTTGAATTGAGGTCATCTCCATGGCTAGGCATCATTCCATGCTAAGAAGGAAAGATAATAAATGTAAATAGTAGAATCACGATATGATCATGGAGACTGGGATCAAAAGGAATCTGGAAGAATGAAAATATTCACATTCAAACACCCAAAGGGTCATTTCTTTCATTCATTTCATCGCCACATTATTTAATCGATCGAAAGACCTGATTTCCATTCCTATCATCCTCTCAAGGACTTCTCGTTTTAGATTTTGCATACAAATATGGACAGCATCTTCTTGATGTGGTGGACGCCTGCATCTCATGCTTAGATTGCGCCACCTTTTGATATACTCCAGGGTTATTTCATCATTTTTCTGCCTAGAGGCATACATTTCGGCAACGGTGACCTCCCTTTCAGCAACGTGGAGCAACCTGTCGATCAGGCCAGTCACTAGTGGACCCGATCGACAGGTTTGAGTACCACTCGAAAGCGAGTACCATGAGAGAAGACCTGAAGAACTTTAGCAGTTAGGTCTCGTCTACTGCCAGATCGCCCATCACGTTCATGTAATAGGCTATGTGCTCCTTTGGCGATCCTTGCCCGTCGAACTTGTTGAACTTCGGCGGCTTATTGATATCAGGAGGGAGTCTTTTAGCAGCATTGTGGACCGGATACGACACCTTGTATACATCAAACGAGGCATAATCATCACCGCCTCGATCTGCCAGCTTCATATCTATTATCTGTTCAACCATCAGCTTGCTTACCATCGCCGGAGCCACCGGATCTGGATAGAAGTGTGCTTGTTGCATCTGAGGTGTTGCCAACACCGTGGCCTGAGGCATAGTAGTGGCAACCCCCTGATGTTGAGGAGCCGGTGGTGGTATCGGGGCCATGCCCCCAGCACAGTTGTGTATCGACTGAGAAGCCGTCATCTGAGGGGAACCCTCGAGCTCATCGGTGCCACGCCGTGATGTTTCAGGAGGGGCTTCTAGCTACTTCGAGGCTGACGCTTGATGCTCAGCTCGCTCAATTGTTTCTTCAACATTTCAATCTCATGTTGATACTTCAGGAGCAGCATCATCATTGTTGGATCGGGGGTGGAAGGGCTAGGTGCTTGCCTCCTTCTTCCAACGGAGGATCTGAAGCAAGGGCTGGCCTCTCGCCCTCGTCTTCAGTGGTGATCACGTTTGCAGCCATGGTGACTACTGATGCGAGCGGATGCTCGTCGTTAAAAACGTAAATCTGTGGTGACTACTGTGGTGATCACTCTCGCACACAATTTCAAAATTCCGCACTCACACATAATAAAGTTAAAATTCGAGCGTAGTGGTGAATACGAGTCAATCTCACGAGGAGTTTAAAATTTTTAATGTTGAAAACTTTGTATTTTGGAGAAAAAAATTATGGAATGATTTTGTTTCTTATGTTGAAATTTAAAATTGCGTAAACGTAAATCTACTTAAAGAAATTTGGAGGATCTAAAGAGAGAAATATAGAGAGAGAAAGGAAGAAGAAATAGAAGGTGAAGAAAGAGAAAATATTAGAGAGAGAACATAACACTGAACTGATTTTATTACTCACAAATTGATAAGAAAAATAAAAATTACAACCCAAATAAAATCTAGCTAAATTCAAAAAACAGAAATAAGGTGAAGGGATAGCCAAGAAAAATGTAGAAACGTCGTTGCCCGTGCTCTCGGGTTTTGGAGATTTACCCAACCTTGGAGACGTCACCGTGAGAGAGGCTTAGAGAGAGAAAGAATAGAAAGATATAATAGAAATACAGGAGAGAAGAGGGGAGAGAGAAAGGTGGCGGTGGGAGTAAAAAAAAAAAAAGAAAATAATTAACATGTGTGGGTGTGAGAGAGAAGGTGAGAGAGAGAGTGGTGAGAGAGAAGAGAGAGGGGTTCACGGTGTGGCTAGAGAGAGAAAGAGAATGATCGTGAGGGGGGATCTCGCGGTGAGAGGGTTAGAGAGAGAAAGGGACAGTCGAGGGGGAGAAGGGGCGATGTAGGGGCTGGGCGTGTGCATGAGGGAGAGGGAGTGGTGAGGAGGATGGTTAGAAGGCTAGTGAGAGAAAGAGAGGTAGGTGGTCGACCGCAGGAGAGGAGCTCCCGGGTTGGCAGTGGAGACGGCGGTTTGCTCCCACGGATACACAGGCGAATGAGGGGAGCAGGGATGCTCCAGCGAAAGGGGCAGCGACGACGGGCGTGTGGGATGTGCAGGTGAAGAGGGGAAGGGATGGGTGTAGCAGAGGGTGACGCGGCGGCGTGAGCAGGGCACCGGACGTGGGTGGCTGTGAAGGGAGAGGAGGAGGGTCTACGTACATGGGACGACGATAGCCGCGCTGCTTGGCAGAGACGGCGGGAGAGGGTGGTGTTGCAGGCGAAGGGGGCTGGTGACGGTGAGAGGGTGAGCAGAGAGAGGGGTTCGCGGTGAGCAAAGGCGGGGTGAAGGAGGGTGCAGAGGAGAACCAAGGGAGAGGAGAGAGCACGCGGTGGTTGCAGTGTGAAGGAGAGAGGGGGAGGGTGGCTCGCGATGGTGAGAGGGTGAGTAGAGATGGGGCGTGGCCGATGGTTAGAGAGAGGAAGAGAGAGGGAGAGGTGAGGGTGATGGAGTGAAAGGGAGAGAAAGGGAGGTCGCGGAGGTGGCTTGGGCGTGTGTGCATGTGCATGGGAGAGAGGGTAAGAGGAAGGCAGAAAGGGATCGACCCGCGGCAGTGCTACAGATACGGTGGGAGAGGTGGTTCGGAGGTGAGAAGGTGTGTGAGAGTTAGAGAAGGTAAAAAAGAGGGTGAGGCAGCAGGAAGGAGACAGAACGGGAGTGCAGAGAAGAGAGGGGGGTGACGCGATCGGTGCAGGCTATGGAGAGAACTCCAGTGTGGTGGGAGAGAGTTAGAGAGAGGAACGCGGCATGGTCGACGTGGTGTGCATGTGTGGAGGTGAGGGTCTCGATCAGGGGTTCGCTGGCGGAGGTGTGAAAAGTGAGTGGGAGAGAGGGAGAGATGGGTGAGAGAGGGAGATCCTACGGGACCAGAAGAGAGAGAGGGAGAGAGAAGGGGGCGTAGGAAAGAGAATAGAGAGGGAAGGAGAATGGGTGATAGAGAAGAAGAGAGGTTGTCCGGCGTGTGTGTGTGGTGAGGGGGGAGGGGGGTCGGTGGCCGCTGTGGTTTAGAGAGAGAGTGGGAAGTGGCGCGGGTGTATGAGTGCAGGAAGAGATGGCGAGAGAGAGAGGAGGCCCGCGGTGGGTGGCTGTGTTGTGAGTGTGTGAGAGGTAAGAGAGAAGGGGAGAGAATGAGGCCCGCAGCGGCATTGGTTAGCAGGGTAGAGAGAGAGAGAGAGAGAGAGATGGGAGGAGCTCTGCCGTGAGATGGAGAGAAGAGGGATTAGAGAGAGGAAATTTAAAGAAAACCTACGTGTGTGTTTTGTAGAGAGAAAAGAAGAGAGATATGGCTAGAGAAAGATGGCTTTAAGAGGGGGACGAGGGTGTGGTTTTATAGGGGTCAAGGGATGGGCTAGCCTTATCATTCTCCTACTATTATTCTTGGTCCACCTCCATTCACATGCCCTTCCATAATTCCTTCTATTATTCTTGGTCCACCTCCATTAATCCCATGTCCATGTCATTGTCACACCGAAAGTGTTGTCGGTGATATAATTCCATCCATTGTAGCCTCCTGTATACACGGTAAAAAACATGTAAAAAATTGTACTTAGGGCCCTTAAAAATATAAATCATAAGTTTATATCTAGCCTTTTTAAAAATAATCATCACACAATAATTTTATCAAAATTTAATTATACAATTTTTATTTATTTATTTAACCATTTCTCAAGTCTCATTAATTACAAAAACAATTTTCATTTTATGTGAGATCGAGATTATCATGTAGAAATTGTATAATTACCTTCGTTAAAGTTCAAAAAAATGATGTGTGTGATATAAGTATAAACAAATGGGTGCTTATCACACCCCTCAACTTACTCATTGCTAGTCCCTTAGCAATGTAATTAAATTAAAATTTATGATCATAAGAGTTTGCAAAGCTCTGTTGACACCTTGAAAATGAACAAAGGTCGAAGCATGATTGAAAAGAGGGCCGGACCAACAGTGAAAGACCATTGATGAAGCTCGTCAATCATTCACCCAGCTAAAGCCCTTGTCGGCCAAGCTGATGCCCGGTGCCGATGTCACTCAGACGGCAGCACTGGTAGAGCAGCAGTCACTCGACTGATGAGACCTCCTGGCACACTTTAATGAGAGCCGCATTACTGCTTCGTCCAAGAATCCACGGATGATATGTCAGGGTAAGTCAGATGTCGGCTTAATGACAGATGTAATATGAGATAAAGATGAAGCTGGTACCGGTAGATGAAGATTGTAAAGGCTTTTGCAAAGTCAAAACAGAAGAGGAATCGTCTCCACAGATTATATACCCAGCTGAGGTCTTCCCAGACTAAAGCTGATGTCCGAGCTCGTCACCATTCAAGTGACGATATCGATAAGATGATACCCGGTCTTGTCACTGTTCAGATGGCAATACTGATGAAACCCCTGTCTACGGACTGATGAAAACCGTGATAATGATCTCGATACAAGCTGTGTCACCAATGGAAGACCCTTTTGGGTGATGATACCCTTGAAAGACCCAAATGGGCCTGTGTGAAGGTGGCGCCGAGAATCACTTGCCAAACCCAAAAGAGGGTGCCGAGAGGCTGAAGGCAGGCGCGTCGGGAAGCTTCAGGTGGGGCGCGCCGTGATGAAGCCTACCGAGAAGGGGGAAATGGTTATAAAAACCCCCTCCCTTCGAACAGATAAGAAAGAGAGAGAACAGAGAAAAAAGGGAGGGATCGAAAAAAAGAAAAAGATAGGAGAATAGAAGAAAGAATAGAGAGGGAGTCCTGCCAAGAGAGAGCCCCCTCGGCCGAGAGAAGAGAAGAAGCAGAAGAGAGGAAGAAGCAAACAAGCTTCAGGTGGGCTGCTCCGGGGAGGGAGAGGAGTCAATGCTCCGCCCTCCCCATGCTGTCTTTTCTTTTCTACTGATGTAATCTAGTGAGCTTTTGTCTTGATTTATCGAACGTGACCGGCGAGTTCCGGTCTCAATCTCCATCTTTCTGCTTTGCATTTCTATTTCACAGTCGATGTAAGGCTTCGATGCGATGCAATGAAATGTCAACGTGACCCATTTGGGGATCTACTGATTAAGATGTCTGCTCTCCTTTGATCGAAATGTCTGTTCTCCGCTTATCCTTGTATGCTTATCGTTTATGCGAAACATTTAATGGTTCATACGAATCTTCTCTTTAGAGGCATGAAAACAGGACCCCTACCCTTATCTGATGGGTTACTGGGCTCTGTTACCTCCTCCCCTCCTATCTCGATGGCGGATCCACCGTATCCGTTCGAGCTTTTTTTTACAAGGCCCTTAAGGACCCCTCCTTGTGCTGTTCAGGGACCAGAGACATCAATCTCTTGGTCCCCTGAACCGCTGGCTATACGAGGGCATGTCGATTCTACGGACCACTGCTATCCCTCGGATTCCAGCGAATGACGACCTCGATCTCTCGACCCTCCATTCTAATCCCTTGGATGACTAGGGTCTGGAGTTTCGATGCTAAAGGTTCCTTAGCCACCGGGTTTTAGATGCTATTGGGTTCGTCCAGGGGATCAGAGACAGTCATCTCTTGATCCCCAGACGGCCGGCGGCAGAAATAAATAAAGTCTTCAGAAATCCAGACGATGGTCTCGTTCCCCATCGATTCTGCCCTCCAGATCCCCCTTGGCCCTTTCTCAGGGAAGCACCCATAAAATCCCCCCTCCTGCACTTCAAATTCGGCTTCAATCGCAGCCAGAAAGCTCAGGAATCCCAGAAGCAGAGTATCGTTTGAGCTCTGTAAACCCTGAAACCCTGTAGCAATTTCACCTTCTCGGCGTACAAAATTCCCCGCCGAGAACTACGCTGCCGAGAGGCCTCCCTCTTCAGCAAACCGACAAAAAATCATCTAAACCCCTTTTTTATGCAAACCTCCCAGCCCTTCCCGGCGCCACCTTCCCGGCACGGTAATGAGCGCGTCGGGAAGCCCCAGGCCGAGAGCCCCCCTTTTTTGTTTTTGTCAGGCCGCGCCGAGAGCCCTCTTTGGGCCAATTAAAGCCACGCCGAGACCCCCTTGATTGGTTAAGAAGCCACCGCCGAGACCCTCATTCGGCCAGCTAAACCCTTGCCGACAACCCCATTTTTTGTCAATATAAAACCATGCCGAGAGCTCCTCCCTTCGGCCGATAGAAACCCATGCCGAGACCCTCCTTCTTCGGCCAATGAAACCCAGTCCGAGGCCCTCTTCTGCGCTGTCATCCTTCAATCTTTTAGTCTCCCTACACACCTGTCCCGGGGATGTTCAGAGACCGTCATTAATGCCTTGAGAAGACACATTATTGGGGAAGACCCCCCTACAGTCCTCATTCCCGATCCGGATTTCACTCTCATGAACCCAAAGGGCCATGTCGTTACATGAGTTCTGAGGGGTTTCGAGAGGATATTAATCGATTGTATAAAGGCAAGCGATGTCCCGGGGCCCGGTGCCCATCCTCGTTCGGTCGTTATCCCGGCACTTCGTGGATGATGACCTATCCTCTCTTGGCATAATCCGAGTTGAGGGGACATGCTGCCGAAATTTACACATACCTTGCCAAGTAAATGTGATGCTTTCTATCTCAACCCCACCAGCCTGTGGAGTTATGTCCTTGCATGCTCTCCGATGGCCCTTTGAAGGGGGATATAGATGCAACATCGTGTCTGCACGGAGCGCGTCATGTTACGCCAGTACCTACTCGGATTCCGGGTCAATTATGCCCGATCTTTTACGGATCCCACCCTGCCACTGCATGGGTGGATTCCTATTCCCTACTTGGCATGGTCCAAGATGGTGGGAATATGCCGACGGTTTTATCCCGGAAATAACCAACCCCTGCTTCGTCTAATCCATTTAATGTCTTGCAAGTGAACGAATTCCGTCTCTTTTGAGCATGCGGCTTTACCACTGTCATCCTCCTATCTTTAGCGTTTAATCAAGGGTTGTCCTTCCTTGGAAGGGCGTAATTAATGTCATAGCCTTTATGGTATGACGGACTTCTGGTCCAGACACGATCACTCACAATCGACTGACCAAGTCAGATCGAGCGCACAATAAAATCGTCACTCCGGTGACTGGCACGCCAATAAATCAATAAATAATAAATCAATCAATAAAAAAAATATAGGATAATAAAATCCGTGTTCCCACAAGTCTGGCACGTCCGGTGGGACCGAGTCTCCCTTCATCTTTACGCTAAAGTAGGAGGCCCAGCGGGCCCCCCTCAAACTTCTGATTCCGTCCACTTTCCTCATTTTCAGGAATCTACAATGACGGCTGGGATCATGTCTGTCTGCTTCGACCAGCAACCGATTGACATGCATGTGCGAGAGGGCTACCTGGCGGTACCTCTTACATTCGGATCAATGCCGCCTGCTGTCGGGCTGCCCAACTGCCTGGGCCTCGTCTTCACCGACCTTCTGCAGGTCAACAACGATGAGTAAGGCACTGCCGCAAGTGCCCCGACGCAGACCACTGATGAGAAAGCTAGCTTACTGAAGAAGACAGCTTCCACCGTTGTCTCCTGCTATGTCCATCATGTCCAAAGGAAGGACATGGTCCCCGCTACTGCCCAGAAGGGGAAAAGAACCAAATGGAGAAGCCAGTATGCCGCTGCTAACCGTCGTCTTTCCAATTCCGGGAAGACGATGATGATGGGTGATATTAGGGTGAACCTTGACGGCCGCCCCAGGGAGATCCGTCCGGACAGGGTTATCCCGACCATCTCGACCAACAACAAGTTCCAAGTTCTGGCCACCAGGAGGGCCAACCGGGAAGCTGATGAAAGGAAGACGCTGGCACCCAATCCAGCAAGATACAAACAGGTCTGGCGGCCGAAGAAGATACAGAGCTGGGTCCCGGCTCGAGACAGAGAGAATCTTACTGATGTCACTGTTGCCCGCCTCAGAGCAGGGGGCAGAGGGAAAGAGAGAAAAGACGAAAGAAATGCTACTGCTGTCTGTCCCAGGACCCGGGGGAGGAGAGATGAGACTGAGGATCAAGGAAGGAATATGACTGCTGCTTGTCCTATGATGAAGGGTAGAAGATATGAAAAGAAGGAGGACTTTACTGCCACCCGCTCCGAGGCCGGGGGCAGAAGATGGCAAAGAAAGAACCATGATGCTGCTGCCAACTGCTGCCAAGTTGGCAATGTGAGAAGGAGTGAACCAGTCACTGTGATTGCTGCAAGAAGACCAAGAGCCTGTGCCAGACAGGCTGATATCTTCAGATACTCCAAAACCGAGCATTTGAATGCTCAGGTGGCAAGACTGGCTTACCAGCAAAAGAGCCAGGATAGATTGATACTCCAACCTGAGCCACAAAGGCATAGCCCAGAGGAGATGAAGCAAGTGGTCCAAGACTACTTCCATTACCTAGGGAACTCTGCCCTAGGTCAACAAAGATTGTCCCGTGCCTTGGGCACCATGGATGAAGAAGAAGAAGAAACTCTGCAAGAAATGATAATCGGAGTCTCCTCCTCCGATTCAAATGATTATGAAGAAGGCTTCAGGGCCGGATATGACGAAGAAGACCTCTATAGAGAGGAAGTCAAAGAAAGAGTATCGGTCTTTGACCGACTCGAATACCCCGACCAGGCAAAAAGAAAAGTTTACAGGTAGAAAGGAAGAATGCAAATCTTCGCCTGTAACATGGCTGGAATTGCCAGGGGGCAAGGCATGTTACCAACTCAGCCGGATGAGTTGCTCAGGCTGGCAACCAGACCTGGTCCCGTCACAAGAAGAAGCCAGGCAGCCAAAGATAAGATGAAAGCTGATGATGCAGCCTGCAGAGTTACCACTATGACAGTCAACGTGGTGACAGCGGAAGAAGGGGATAATCCCTTCATTGATGATGCTGAAGGGACTTCAGAAGATATACAGATCCCATCAACCCTGGATCCCATGATCCAGATGATGTTTAGAAGATATCAGCAGGAGATCAGTGCTCTCAGAAGATAGCTCAATGAGAGACATGAAGCTACGCCGGTCTCCAAACAAGCCGAGCCTGTGGGGCCAACTTCCAGCTCTACGGAAACGGCTGCCCCTGCTAATCCTCTCCTGGCTGATAAGGGCAAAACACCGAGCCAACCTACTCCACAGCAGATAGTGGCTCAGCCCTCTATATCTCAGACGCAACCTACCGCGCCCATCTTGCGCGCAACTGTGATAACGACTCCTCACAGCCAGCAACAAGCTCATTTCTTCCCAGAAGAGGTAGATCCAGCTATAGCCCACAAACTGATGATAGAAAGAATTATGGAGATGAAGCTGTCTGAGAAGACCGGTGATGGTGTAAGTACCTATGACGTGTACAAAGTACCGTATCCTCCCCAGTATGCTGCTAAAAGACTACCCCCGGGTGTCAGTAAGCCGCCGAAATTTGAGAAATTCAACGGCCAGGGCTCCCCCAGGGAGCACATAGCTTACTACACCACAATTATGGGTGATTTGGCAGCCGACGAAGCTTATCTGCTCAAATTCTTTGGCTCATCCCTCACTGGGTTAGCCTTTGAATGGTATTCAAGCCTGCCAGCTGGGTCGGTGGTTGACTGGCCTGATATGCAGAGAAAGTTCCGTGACAGATTTCATGTCACAGAAAGAGAGATCACTATAGCAGAACTATATGCAACCAAGCAGAAACAGGATGAGACAGCACTAGATTACATCAAAAGGTGGAGGAACTTGGCTATGAGATGCAGAAGACCTCCTCATCAAGAAGATGCAGTGCAGATATGTAAACAAAGCCTCAGGAGAGAGGTGCTAGAAAAGATGATCGGTGCAGATGTCAGAACATTTGACCGACTGAACAATATAGTGGCCGAGGTCGAGACGTTCTTGTCCAAGCGTCCGACCGCCAATGCTCCCACTATGCTGAAGGGAAAATCCAATGATCGACGGCCATCACATTCTGAGGCCAACACCGTCAATTTCAGGACCTTTGAACAACAAAAAGGGAAGAAAGGGGCAGATGAAGCTCTCCCGATGGCAGACACAGCAGAAAGAAAAGACAAGGTCTCTCTGAGGGACAAGATGAAAAAGGCTTACTCTTTTCCCAAGGATAAGACGGCAACACTATTTAACTGGGCCTATAAGTTCAATAAGGTAACATTGCCTGAACCGAAGAGACCCGAAGATGCGGAAAAGAAAGATGATCCACTGTTCTGTCTATTTCACTGTGCGCTGGGGCACGCGATTGAGGACTGTTATGTCTTCAAAGATATCATGGAAGGAATGGTTAAGAAGGGTGAGCTGCAGCTGGGAGATTACCAGGTGAGGCCGCCTCGTCCACATGAGCCTCCACCTTGGAGAATGGCTGCCAATATGATCTCAGTCTACCAACAGCTGCCCAAGGAAGCCGCTGAAGAATGCACCAGGCATACCTATGAAGCTTGCTTCCTCACCCCACAGAAAGATCAGGAGGGATGGCAGATGATACCCATAAAGAGCAGAAAGAAGACTCCCGCAGCCAGTACCAGCGGAGCAGTTATCCGGGGTGTCACCCCAAGGCCCGAGCCGCCTCCAATAAAGCCAGTATGGCGTACAGCTGAGACCGAACTAGTCATCCGGATCCCTACTCACAACCGGAGGAGACAAACTCCCCTCCCTGCACATAAAGAAGTAAGTCCTGCAGCCAGGCGTCTACAACAGTATATCAATGAGCTCGACAAATATGAGCAAAAAGAGCCCAAGCACCTGTTGGTGAAAGACTGTATACTCTGGGAACAGCTCGAGGAATTGAAAATTGAAGAGCAGCCAGAGGCAGAACAAAGAAAAGATGAGACTGAGCCCTTCTGGGGGCAGGAGCCAGCAAAGCCAAATTCCCAGAAGAAGAAGAGACGACCCAAGTCCAAAAAAGAGAAGAAAGTCGTGACAGTACAGTGCAATACACTGTCGGTACTCTTTTCCTTGCCCGGGGAGAATGGTGAGGATGAAGCATCAAATGCCCCGCTAGAAGCCAACCATGCTGAGGCCTCTACCTCAGCCCATGCAACACGTTCTGGGAGAAGATGGGGACGCCCACCACCAGCCAACCATAACATCATGTTCAGAGGGGAGCAGCCCTATCAAATCCCGGAACCAGAGATGCAAGGCGTCCAGGTTCCTCCCCCTGCCAGCTTATACCAGGAGGGAAGAAAAGTAGATGAAGCCCCTTCATTCCTGGAATTTCTATCCAGTTTGGAGAACGAACAGTCAGTGCAGGTTATGCCAGCTACAAACAACAAGTGCCAGCAGTCGGCAGATAGAAAGCAGAAGCAGCATGAAGAAGATGAAAGATGTAACCCTTTGGCAAAGCCAAGGGCCGTTGCTACAGAAGAAACATCCCAGGGAATCGACCTGGAGGACGAAACTGGCGCCAGGCATCAAAGGCCACAGGCACCACATGAACCTCCAAGACCCCGTTGGGTGGAGGAGATGAGGCTATCCAATGTCCGGGTGGGTAGCTGGATCATGAGAATGCTGAAGAAGCTCCCTACCAGGTTTTCCATCTGGGAGATCCTCTCTCTGAGTGAAGAAGCCCGCCAAGCCATCATTGATGCCTTGCAGTCGCCGGCACAATATGAAGCACTCTTGACAGAAGTGAATTCTGGGCCCTCGATCACGTTCACAGAAGATGATATGTTAATCCCAAATTCCGGTCATAACAGACCGTTGTATATGAGGGGTTCCCTAAACTGTCAGCCATTGAGCAGGATATTGATAGATCCCGGGGCTGCTGTGAATATTCTCCCATACCGCATCTATCAGAAATACTACTTTGACCTGCAGCTTACCAAGGTCAGAGATATGAAGATTGCGGGATTCAATCAGAAATGTGAGACCCCCCTTGGGGTGGCTGATTTCAACCTCACCTTGGGGGACCTCACTACCGTGGTACGATTCTATGTAATCGACTCCAATACCACGTACAAAGCCCTGCTGGGAAGACCGTGGCTGCACGAATATCAGATAGTGCCATCCACGCTGCACCAATGCATAAAATACTGCCATGAAGGAAAAGAAGAAAGGGTGTTTGCAGACCTACATCCCTTCGAAGTATTCGAGTGTCATATGCTCGACGCATCCTATTACACCGAGGTGTCACAGAAGGATGAAAAAAGAGAGGCTGTGGTCAGCCAGAAGAGGCCGGTGACAAAGACAAAAAGTTGGTCTCCGCCGCCACCCAAGGGCTACATTAAAAAGCATGAGGTATCCCACATCTCCTATGCTGGAGACTTTGCTCGGATAACTCCTCCTAGCATCCGCCCGGATGATACTGATGAAGAAATGAAACAAAAGTACACTCAGGTGGAGGTGCCGCAGGGTTTATTTAAACCCATCGTCAGCCTTGAGTACCAAACGGTGCTACCACTGAAGACTATGGAGATCCCTCGCTTCTGCGAGCCCCCTATCGTATTCTACACCGGGGAGCCGGTCGAAGAAGATGATCAAGATTGCATGGTCCCTGAAGAAGCTGCAAACCGGATGGTGCCAATCACAGGTTTGGACTATACTACCCAACGGGTTTCGCAGATGTTCTCTAAGATGCAGATGCCGTCACTACAGCCTGCTGCCCAGAAGAAAGCATTCAAAGAGCTATGGGATTCGCCTCGAGATAACAAGGAACTGAGGAAGATCACACAACACCCGGGACTGGGTTATACCCTGCAAGAATACTATGAAGCCGAGGTGGATGTCATCTCTGCCTTCTACCAGAATGAAGATCCCCCTGAAGTGGGGTATGATCAATACCCCTTTGAAGATGAAGAAATTATGTATTAATCCATAACAGACAATGAAGCCCAAGACAACCAGCCGGAGGCAAGGATGTCTGATGAGACTAAGAAGGGTTGGTGCTAGGAGAATCCATCTTGCAAAGAGGATCTGTTCCAGGCCGAAGCACAATTTGACACGGGAACCCCGGATGAAGACCAAGTAGCCAAAGAGCTAAGAGAATGTCTAGAGTTTGAACACATTCTAGAAGAATTCCGGGCTCTGCAGAATGATGACCTGTCAAGGGAGCCCACATCAGAAGAGCCTCTAAGAACGGAAGAGTCTACTTCTGAATTTCCTGGTGAACTAGCCTCGTCCTCGGGACAAACTGAACAGAATCCAGTAATATTGGCCCTATATGATGCACCAGCATCCGCTGATGACCAATATGATGAAACAGAGGAGCATGAAACTGAAGAAGATTACATCCCGGGAGGCTTTATTGATTTGCAAGAAGCCCCGCCCGAAGTTGAAGACGGAGGCCAAGCCACCGTCGATGAGCTGATAGAGATAAATTTGGGGTCCGCAGATGAACCAAGGCCGACATTCCTCAGCACACTGCTGAAGCCAGATGTCAGGGAGCAATATATACAGTTCTTGAAAGAATTCCGAGACTGTTTTACATGGACATATGATGAAATGCCGGGATTGAGCTCTGATGTGGCACAGCACCGATTGGCAATAAACCCAGAGGCTAACCCTGTAAAGCAGCCTTCCAGGAGAATGCGTCCTGAACTGATAAATCAGATTAACAAAGAGGTTGATAAGCTGATTGATGTGGGGTTTGTCGAAGAAAACCAGTATACCACATGGCTAGCCAATATAGTGCCCGTGAAGAAGAAGAATGGGCAGATCAGAATATGTGTCGACTTCCGGGACCTTAATAAGGCTTGCCCGAAAGATGATTTCCCAGTGCCGATCACTGAAGTCATGATTGATGCAACTACTGGTCATGAAGCATTGTCATTTATGGATGGGTCATCCGGATACAACCAGATATGGATTGCTGAAGAAGACAGGGTGCACACTGCATTCCGCACTCCAAAAGGGATATTCCATTACAAAAGGATGCCGTTCGGCCTTAAGAATGCCGGCGCTACCTACCAAAGAGCCATGACAAAGATCTTTGATGATTTGCTCTTCAAGAAAGTAGAGTGCTACATTGATGATCTGGTAGTGAAAACCAGTAGAAAAGAAGACCATCTGCAAGACCTGAGGATAGTATTCCAGAGGTTGCGCAAATATGAACTCAAGATGAATCCTATGAAATGCGCCTTCGGCGTGTCCAGTGGAAAATTCCTCGGATTTATCGTCCGGCACAGGGGTATTGAAATTGACCCCGCCAAGATCAAGGCTATCCAGGAGCTCCCTCCGCCAAGGAATCTGCACGAGCTGAGATCTCTGTAGGGGCGTCTGGCCTACGTTCGACGATTCATATCAAATCTGTCGGGAAGATGTCACCCCTTTCATAAGCTCATGATGAAAGATGTACCGTTCCTCTGGGACGATGGGTGTCAGGAGGCCTTTGAGAAGCTAAAAGAATATCTCAAGACCCCTCCAGTACTGGGGGCGCCTATTAAAGGCAGACCCTTGATACTATATATTGCAGCCACACACTGTTCCCTGGGGGTAATGCTGGCGTAGATCGATGAAGAAGGTAGAGAGCAAGCCTTGTACTACCTGAGTAGGAGGCTGATCAGGACTGAAGAAAGTTACAGCTATATAGAAAAGACATGCTTGGCACTAGTCTTTGCTGTTAAGAAACTCCGACACTATATGTTATCACATGAAGTCAGATTGATATCTGCAGCAGATCCACTCAAATACATATTGACTCAGCCAGTACTCAAAGGCCGGTTGGGAAAATGGGCAGTGATTCTGATGGAATTCGATATTACCTATATACCCCAGAGGGCAATAAAAGGACAGGCCGTGGCTGATTTCTTTGCAGAGCATCCCGTGCCTGAGAATGATATGCTGGGGACTGAGTTACCCGATGATGAAACACTCGAAGCCTGCCAGGCTCAGTCAGCTATGTGGCAGCTATTCTTTGATGGAGCATCCAGAACGGAGACAGATTCTGATGGAAAAACCAGAATACGGGCCGGAGCCGGTATTGTGCTGAAATCACCAGAAGGGGAGGTGGTACATACTTCCTGTTCTATAAACAAGCCATGCACCAACAATGAAGCCGAGTATGAAGCTCTGATAATCGGACTGCATGTCAGCCTCAACATGGGTATCCAAATGTTGCAAGTATTTGGAGATTCAATGTTGATAATAAAACAAATTCAAGGGGAGTTTGAGGTGCGAAAGCCAGAGCTGAATCCCTACCACCAAAAAGTTGTGCGCCTCATGGCGAAATTCTATCATATTGAGCTCAAGCATGTGGGCCGTGGACATAATGCCCAAGCTGATGCACTGGCAAAGCTAGCCAGCTCAATAGTAGTCCCACCAAATGAAACACTGAACATTGTTGTTATAAACCGGCGGCAGGTCCCCAGCATGCTAGAAGGGTGCCCCGAAGAAGAAGAAGTTGCTACTATCAGCACAGTACAGGCATCTGATTGGAGACAGCACTTGCTACAGTGGTTTCTGCACCAACAGCTGTCGCAAAAGAGAGAAGAAAAGATGAAGCTTCTGAGGATTAAAGATTCTTATGAACTCAGAAATGGGACTCCATTCCGAATAATGGCAGATGCACGCAAGAAGATTCTGCTCCGCTGCCTGTCCACTGAGGAAGCTTGGTAGGCGATGAAAGAAACACATGCTGGGACAGCAGGTGCCCACCAGGCCGGTCCCAAGATGAAGATAGAGATTAAGAAGCTGGGCTACTACTGGCCCACCATGTTTGAAGACTACTGTAAATTTGCAAAATCATGCCAGAAGTGTCAAGAGCATGCTACGGTGCCTAGAAGGCCACCCACAACTCTGCACCCTACAATCCCTAGCTGGCCGTTTGCACAATGGGGAACTGATGTAGTCGGGCCATTGCCAACTTCCTCGGCCGGACATAAGTACATACTGGCCATAACAGATTACTTCTCCCGATGGGCGGAAGCTATAGCATTAAGAGAAGTGACTGGTGAGCTGGTCTCCAGATTCATCAAGCAAAACATTATCTTCCGGTTCGGGATCCCCAACCGAATAATATCTGATAATGGAAGTCATTTCAGAAATCAGAAATCTATCGGCTTGCCGAGAAGTATAAGATTGAATGGAGAACCTCCACTCCCTACAATCCACAGGCAAACAGATTGGCAGAAGCTTTTAATAAGACCTTGTGTACATTGCTGGCCAAAGTCGTCAGTTCCAACAAGAAGGACTGGGAAGAGAAAATGTATGAAGCTTTATGGGCATACCGCACCGTCTTCAAAACACCTACAGGGTGCTCACCATACTCATTGGTGTATGGCTCAAGGGCAGTGGTCCCGCTGGAGCTGGAAGTCCCATCACTCAGAGTGGCGGTCCAATATGACCTAGCCCCTGGCGAACAGACTAATACAGAAAGAAGATTAGAAGAACTTGCTGAATTGGAGGGGAAGCGCCTCCGAGCTCAGAAGAATATCCAAATGTATCAGGCCCGCATGGCCGCTGCATTCAACAAACTCGTAAAAGGACGAGAGTTCAAGAAAGGTGACCTCGTTATGGTCAAGAAAAGAGAAGTCATGGCGTCCAACCCAAAAGGAAAGCTAAATGCTAATTGGGAAGGTCCCTATGTGATACAAAGGGTCTACGAAGGTGGGGCCTATATGGTTGTCAACAATCGAGGGGAGATCCAATTCTCGCCACTCAACGGTAGGCACCCAAAGCTGTATCATGCTGCACAACCAACGTTCTTCGAGTAATCGGGCCAAAAGCTACCCTTCTTTCTTGGTCTAGCGGCACTCCGCCCTAACCAAGCTACCTCTTCCTTGGTCTAGCGGCACTCCGCCCTAGCCGAGCTACCTTCTTTCTTGGTCTAGTGGCATTCCGCCCTAGCCGAGCTACCTTCTTCCTTGGTCTAGCGGCACTCCGCCCTAACCGAGCTACCCTTCTTTCTTGGTCTAGTGGCACTCCGCCCTAACCAAGTCACCTCTTTCTTGGTCTAGCGGCACTCCGCCCTAACCGAGCTACCCTTCTTTCTTGGTCTAGTGGCACTCCGCCCTAACCAAGCTACCTCTTTCTTGGTCTAGCGGCACTCCGCCCTAACCGAGCTACCCTTCTTTCTTAGTCTAGTGGTACTCCGCCCTAACCAGGCTACCTCTTTCTTGGTCTAGCGGCACTCTGCCCTAACCGAGCTACCCCATTTCCTGGTTTAGCGGCACTCCGCCCTAGCCGAGCTACCCCATTTCTTGGTTTAGCGGCACTCCGCCCTAGCCGAGCTACCCATTCCTCGGTTAGCGGCACTCCGCCCTAATCAGGCCACTTCATCTTGGTCAATGGCACTCCGCCCTGATCGAGCTACCCTCTCCTTGGTCCAGTGGCATCTCGCCCTGCCCAAGCTGCCCTCTCTCTCAGCTCGCATACCAAATAAAAGAAAAGAAGAAAAGAAAAGAAAAATAGGGTTAAAAATAGTGATACCCCGCCAGTCTTGTTCAGACATTCTGAACAAGGGCAAAAATGGCCAAAACCCAGCTGTGGTGAAAACCCGAAAGGGCACTGCAGGCAAAATCGGGTACCCCGCCACGTGAAAACCCGAAAGGGCGCGTGGGCAAAAGCAAGAGGGGGCTGGCTCCGGTGAAAACCCGAAAGGGCACTTGGGTCAGTAATGTGGTAATCCCAAAGAAAGCCTCACCTCCCGCCATAAAACTCCTCGTCAATCGACCGGCGCCTTGCCCGATCGACGATTAGACCCACTCAGTATAGGCCCTACGTCTATCCTGATAAAAGCCCTCATTCCTTGTCCCAGGTTCCACCGTGATGAAACCTGCTGCTGATTAATGGGCACACTCGCCCGATCAGCAATGAAACCTATCCAGTTTAGACCTTACGTCTATGCCGATAAAACCCATGAAACCCTTGCATTGGTATAAACCCAATACCGATGATGAAACCTACTGCTGGTCGATCGGCACACTGCCCAATCGGTGATGAAACCTATCCAGGCCAGACCTTTCGTCTATCCTGATGAAACCTATGAAATCCTTGCATTGGTATAAACCCAATACCGATGATGAAACCTGCTGCTGGTCGATCGGCACACTGCCCAATCGGCGATGAAACCTATCCAGGCTAGACCTTTCGTCTATCCTGATGAAACCTATGAAATCCTTGCATTGGTATAAACCCAATACCGATGATGAAACCTGCTGCTGGTCGATCGACACACTGCCCAATCGGCGATGAAACCTATCCAGGCCAGACCTTTCGTCTATCCTGATGAAACTTATGAAATCCTTGCATTGGTATAAACCCAATACCGATGATGAAACCTGCTGTTGATCGATTGGTACACTGCCCGATCAATGATGAAACCCATCCAGTTTAGACCTTACGTCTATCCTGATGAAACCTATGAAATCCTTGCGTCGGTATATACCCAATACCGATGATAGGAGCAGCTGCCAATGAAGCAGCACATCGCCTGACCTGTGCTGAAGTCCCAATTCAAGGGATATATATATGTGTATATATAAAAAATGGGGTTAAAAATAGAGATACCCCGCCAGACTTGTTCGGACATTCTGAGCGAGGGCAAAAATGGCTAAAACCCAGCTGTGGTGAAAACCCGAAAGGGCACTGCAGGCAAAATCGGGTACCCCGCCACGTGAAAACCCGAAAGGGCGCGTGGGCAAAAGCAAGAGGGGGCTGGCTCCGGTGAAAACCCGAAAGGGCACTTGGGTCAGTAATGTGGTAATTCAAAGTTCGTGCCAACAGGCACGCTGCCCTTACTTCCCCTTCGCTGATAAAACCTTCTGTTGGTCATCTGGCTCCATGCCCCACCGACGATAAAACCTCTCCAGGAAAGACCTTACGTCCGTCCTGATGAAATCTACACACCCTCTTTCAAATGTCCCACCCGCGATAAAACCTGCTGGAATAGACCTTACGTCTATCCTGACGATTCCTACGCCTCTACCTACGTCCCACTGTTGATCGATCGGCACCTCGCCTGATCAATGATGAAACCCTGCCAGTTTAGACCTTTCGTCTATTCTGATGAAACTTATAAACCCCTTTGCATCGATATAAACCCAATATCGATGATGAAACCAGTTATTGGTCGACCGGCACCTTGCCCGATCAATGATGAAACCCTCCCAGTTTAGACCTATCGTCTATGCCGATGAAACTTATGAAACTCTTCTTTGCGTCGATATAAACCCAATATCAATGATGAAATCAGTTATTGGTCGACCGGCACCTTGCCCGATCAATGATGAAACCCTCCCAGTTTAGACCTTTAGTCTATGCCGATGAAACTTATGAAACTCTTCTTTGCGTCAATATAAACCCAATATCGATGATGAAACCAGTTATTGGTCGACCGGCACCTTGCCTGATCAATGATGAAACCCTCCCAGTTTAGACCTTTAGTCTATGCTGATGAAACTCATGAAACTCTTCTTTGCGTCGATATAAACCCAATATCGATGATGAAACCGACTGTTGATCGATTGACACCTTGCCCGATCAATGATGAAACCCTATCCAGTTTAGACCTTACGTCTATTCTGATAAAACATATGAAATCCCCCTTGCATCGATATAAGCTCAATATCGATGATGAAGTCAACCGTTGGCTGATCGGTACATCGCCCGGCCAATGATACAATCTGTCCAGTTCGTACTTTATGTCCGTTCTGATGAAAACCCCATACCCTTTTTCAATGTCCCACCTGCTATAACCTCTACCCAGTCTAGACCTTTCGTCTATTCCGATGAAACCTCTTCTTTCACATTTCTGCAAATTGTCTCCCTCGCAGCACATATTGCCAAGAGGGACGTTTGCTGCTACCAACAGAATCCGGTTTAAGCACCTCCCCGGATGCCGTCACGCGGTGGAGCGAGTTCCCCATCCTTTCTCTGAGGGGGTGGACGCTCTCCTGCCAAGTACGGGCCATTCGCATGAGGAATTGCTAAAACCGCTACCCCACTGCTCAAAGTGATAAAACCACATGCAGAAGAAAATGGATACGCGTGAAGCGAAAGATTTCTTTTCATTAATAAGTGAGTACATAAAGGGCCCCGAGGGGACGTTGTATCGCAAAAGAGTACAAAAGAAAAAGAAAGAGAAGATGGTTCATGGCTGCCTGAAGATATCCTCGAAAGCCAGAAGACCCACATAAGGGGCGGCTCCCAGTTCATGAAGACGAGCCTCCTCCTCCTGCAGTCGAACGGACTCGTCTTGAAAGGACGCCATCTGCCCCTCTAATAGAGCTGCTTCTTCCTCGAGCTGCGGTCGAGAAGTTGTTAGCTGCGGCAGCTCAGCTCGGAGATCGGACAGTTCAGCTTCCAGGGTAGTTATCCGGTCGTGCACAAACTGCTCCCGCTCTGCCAAAGACTGCATTTGGCACTGTCGCTCCTGAAGAATAGAGTTCATCTTCGCCAGCTCGGATTTGCATTCCATTCTTTGCAACTTCAAAGCCGCCAGTTTGTCAGACATGATATGTGTCAAGAAATCCCGGCGATGAACAAATTTTAACAATAAAAGAACCCGCTGGGCCCATATTTCTGTGGGACATCCCATCGCCTGCAAGCCGGCGGTGAAGCGCTCGGCTATCTCCTTCAACTGTGGATAGGTTAGTCCGGGCTGGGACTCCACTAGCTGGCGCAGCATGCCCAGATGTTGCCAGACAAAACTCTCAGGTGAAGTAAAGCCAGGCAAAGGAAGAGGAGCTACTTCAAAGGTTACTTCACTATCAATGTCCGCCCATAGGGTGATATCCGGCTGCGAAGAAGAAGATGGGAGGTCTACCGGAGGTACCAACTGAGCTCTCCCTGCAACCTCTGGCGTGGCCAAGAGATCTTCCACTTCCATCTCCTCGGAAGCGGCCGTCTGAATACTCCCGGATGCAACTTCAGGCACCTCCTCCTCAGATTCTGAAAGTATGGAGATAGAGTCCGGGGCGGTTACAGGCAATACTCCCAGTTCTGCAGCAGCTACCTCTCCTTCTTCCATCTCCGCTTCGGTGGCCAATTCCTTCAATGTCGAGGCCGCGGAGGCCACAGTCTGAAGAGGCAAAGGTTCACCCTCCATGATTGATGTTGTGGGAATTGTTGACTCGGAGCGATGGTCATCACTGCGGCCGGTATGAAAGCAGAACTTCTGGCTAGATCAGCTTCGGCTCTGAAATCTGAAGCCCTGATAGGAGTGCATCTATCTCCTGAGGCCCCCAGGTCCAACGATGCTAAATCTGTTGAAGACTGTATTCGCATTGGAACAGGGCGAATGACCTCAGGAGCTCCCATGCAGGATAAAGGTAGAAAAGGGACAATAGCCCAGTTTGCAGAAGAAACCTCCATAAAAGTTGTAGTTGTGTCTGAGCTGGCAGTGATAGGGCCCTGAGACCAAAGCAAAACAACCTTCAGCACTAAATGAAGATGCAGATGAAGCAGCAAGCCTGAAAGGGGACCCACCTTTGAAGCAGGGTTCGCATCCTCGAAGTGGGGCGAAAGAGGAGGAAGCTCCGAAGTTGAAGTGACAAAGAGTGAAGATATGTCGATCTCGGTGTCGAGCCCGGCAAACTCCTCTTGCAACTCCTCCTCAGAAGATGGCACCAGCAGCTTAGCAGGCTGAAAAGACAGAGCACCTTTTGCAAGTACAAGCGGGACTTCTGATTCAGGAGCATCCCCCTCACTGCCGCTGAAAGCCACTTCCTCCTCATCAGAGACGGTTGTAGAGCTACCCGATGATATTTCTACCCTGGCTACATGCTGTGGGGTCGCCTCTAAAGCATGTCGGGATGTGGACCGGGTAATTATGCGCCTGGCCTGAACAGTACCCCGCCTCGACTGAGTCTTGTGACCCTCCGGAGGTTGAATCGGCTCTTCTGTCATCCTTTCAACCTCAGTCTGCTCCTCGACTGCCACTTCAACAGAAAAGCGACCTCTGAGGGTTATAGTAGAAAAAGCAATAGAAGTGTGAAACAGATGAGAAAGCACACTTACCCCCCGCCTCACTAGCCGGCGTGGGGGAAGGCAGCCTGGTCTCCGCTTCGGAGGGTGCCACAATTGGCTCTTGAGCTGCGCAAAAAGGGAAGGGGTCAGAGTCGAAGACTTCTTTGAAAATCTGCAAAAGATGATGAAGAATGCAAATGCAAGCTAATGATGTTACCCTGAACCGGTGTCTGAGCAGCCTCCCTTTGCAACTCAAACTCATCGAATGAGGGAATGTTGGGGAGAGGGGTCCCAGTGTCCATCGCCACCGAAGTCGACTGCTGAACATGGGCCTTTTTGGCCTTCCTGGCCTTCCCAACTGCAGCCTTGACTGCGGAAGCCTTCCTCTTCTTGCCAGGAGGCAGGGGAGTAGTGGTCGGTGCTGCAGCCGGGACTTCAAAATAAGTAGGCTTCTCGGCCTGCGCAATAATCTTTCTATAGAGCCCCTGCCGTTTTATATCAGGCCGGTCTGTTGAAAATGGCAGAAGGGTGATGGGATCAGTGGGTGCGAAATTCAGATGCTAAGCAGAAAACACTGAAATCAGAAAAGAAGAAATCTTACCTGCCGGGCCGTCGTAGAATACAGAAAGTGGCCAGTACAGATAAGCTACCTCCTTGGAGCGGGAAGCAGCCTCCTTGATGAGCCAGCACACATCACCAAATATCTGGCACTTCTCTACTAAAGCTGCCAGATCATTATGGCCGTGAAAGTCAAGGCATCGAAATAAGTCAAGATGGTCCATGCCCCAACCATCGACATAATGAAATGATATAAACAGTGGCTTGTTCAATATGCCAGCTATCGGGCTTTCTGCAGATAATCCATGCAAATTCAGCAGAATGAACAGCCAGGACGTTTGCCTATAGTACGTCTGAGTTCTATCTTCTCGGCGTACAAACGTCCTATATGGATGAAATTTATCAATTGGACCCTTCCAAGGAGCTACTGTCGGGAGCGGCTCTTCAACAGGGAATGGGTACTGCTGCTCCTCCAAGCGAGCGCCTCCCACACGGCATAAATGCTTCAAGGTCTTCATGAAAGTGTCTTCATTGATAGCAGCAAAGACAGGGACAAGCGGCTCGGAACTCTTTTCCTTCAATGCCCGACGTTGAGTCAGATAATTCTCCGCCTCCCTCGGGTGCTGTGAGTAAAGTTTTTTCAAGTGGGCCTCAGGAATATCAAACACCGGCCCAGGTTGCTGTTTCAGGAAGGAGCGCTCTGCCACATCCCAGAAGGCACCCCTACCGTCCCTGTAAAAACCGGTCCGGATGTTCCACCATTTGATATATTCTGATGTTACCCGGGGAACACGGTTAGAAACAGTGGGCACCCTGAAAACTACATCGTCCTGGCGATGATAGAAATCCCACCACAACCGGCCCTCGCCAACAATGACGGACCCGTGCTTGGCCCGGCTATCCAAAGGAAACTGAGCAGCTGAGGTGGGGATGTGTTGGTCGTAGCCGAAGTTCCGCCCAAATCGGAACGGATAGTATGGCTCCAAAAGAAGAAGGCCACCCTTCCTGAAAACTAAAACACTGGGCCGAATAGCCATGGCCCATCTGACTAGCTCCGGCTCCAGGATAGGCCGAGCAACTTCAGCCCCTGTGACAGGATGAGCATAAGTCTCTATCTCTTCCAGCTTGCACTCTCTCTGAGGATCAATCAAAGGAGCTGAACCTGCCGCCAAGCTCCAGAAATGAATGCTGCCAGGGGCGTCCACTGGTACCCTTATCAGTCGGCCCCTTATTTTAAACAACTGATCATAAAAGGGACCAGACTCAGCACTGGCGAATTCGACCATTCTAGGCAACACCGTATCTGCCTGCAAGGTTCTCGGAGCCAACTCAGGGAATATACTGCAAACCCAGGCGTTGAAGAAGTGAAAAGGACCCACGGTCCTCAAAGAACGGGGAGTCCGATGCTTGTGCAGGTCCCCCAAAGATTTATATATCAAACACAGGGCCACTGGGCAAAGCGACAGCTTCATCCCCCATGCCATCTGACAAGCTGGATATATGGCCTCTGGCCGAATGACTGTCTCGTCCCCTTGTGGGAGAGCGAAAGTACACAACCAGAAGGTGAAATAGGCCGCACAATGTGTGATGGGATCTACTCCTGCCGGATTGGGACCACCTTTGCCCGCATGACGCAATGAGGATGGCAGCGCCGACTTATAGCGAGGGGCCCTTATCTGTTTGCTGGCAACTGGACCCAGGGAAGGAAAGTCTGCATACTTCAGGGGACCGTCAAAGAAATACTGGATCCACTGCCCTATCCGGACCCTCAGTTTGCTGCCTTTCTCTCGGGGATGATAGCCTTTGGAGGACCCTCTGTGGTACGCCAGACAGATGGAGCGGTATACCTTCATCAGATACCGATATGAGAAGCCGATGGAATACTTGCCCTCGCCATCAGAGCTATCCTTCTCGGAATCTGTCAAGCAAACTTCCTCATACGGCTCGCCATCAATGGGCAGACCGGAGAGCTGTGATAAACTCCAGAGGTCCAGGGATGTCTCACCCTCCGCTGTATAAAAAGTGTTGAATAAAGGGCAGAACACTTCGAACATCCCGCAGCACAACCCTCTGGATATGGGATATCGAAATCTAGAAGCGAAAATGCTGTGATATACCCCGGCTCTGATCAGCAGAGGGGCATACTCCTTCAGAACAAACTCTGTGAACTCCACTGCCCCTACTCGGAATAAGTGCGCGTCAGTGATTTTGGTATCCCCGAACCAACCAGCGGCCAGATGGTACTTGAACTGAACGGCCGAACAATTCAGCACGAAGGGCTCTTCGCGATATCCCCACTTTAATGGTGCCAAGAACATGCCATAGCCGGGCTTCTCCCTATGAACTCGGCCGCTAGCATTATCCCACCGGGCAGGTGTGAATTCCGGGGCCCGGGCCAGCATCTTCTTCTCTGGTTCCAGCTCCGATATGCCGAGGACTGCATCCCAGTCGCGCTTTTCCCCAGGAAGATAGATGGCCTTGCTGCGATACACTGATTCCTTCAGGCTATCCCGCTCAGCAAGGATGGCAGCTTCAACTACGCGAGCTATCCGGTAGTCTCGCATGCCGCCCACTGTGAAAGTCCGGATGAACGGCATCAAATGTCGGTCCTTCGGGAGGTCTGGCCGATAGCTACCATCCCGCCTGAAGCATGTCTCGGTCGCCGTGGAGTATACCCGGGCCGTCGACACTGTGTCAGTCTCAGAGTCAGACGATTCATCGACTGAAGCAATCCTGTCGTATCCGAAATCCAGACTGTGCACGTTCAGCCAGTTTACTTTGGCCCGTGATATGTCGGGCTGGGCCGATGAGCTAGCACCAATAGCTCCGGAAGATGCAGCATCAGAACTGGAAGCCATTGCAGGGCCTGCAGTCGGAGAAAAAGTGTGAATTAGAAGCCAGTCTTATAAAGATTGTAACATGAGACCCTACGAAGATTTCGGCAGCATCTCCCCTTATTCGGGGTCTGCCCAAGGAGAATAGGGAGTCACCAACCAAGAGGGGGTGATCCCGAAAGAAAAAGGGATTAAATCCCAAAATAACGTCCTACCCGGGCGAAACCCAACTAAACGGGAAGAAAACGGGAACGGCCGAGACAAGGAACTCGCCACCGCCGAGACACAAAAAATAGAAATGAAGAAAGAGAAAGAAAAGATGAGAATGAGAAGAAAGAGGCTTTCGGCGCCTTAAATAGAAGCCGAAGGAGATAGGTTCTCGGCGCGGCCAAATGCGCGCCGAGATCCCCTCACGCCGAGAGCCCCCTGCGGCCAAAGGGCGCGCCGAGAAGCCCAGGCCGAGAGCCCTGCCTAAGGCGCGCCGAGAACCCAGGCCGAGAGCCCCCTTCGGCCAAGGGCGCGCCGAGAGCCCCCAGGCCGAGAGCCCTCCTTCGGCCGCGCCGAGAGGTCCCTCACGCCGAGAAGCTTCGCGCCGGAAGGTTTTGACGTGCCGAGAAGCCTTGCGCCGAGAGGGTCATGCCGAGAAGCCTATGGCCCCGTGCTGAGAAGCTCCGAAATGTTGAAAATAAAGAAAATATGAAGATAAAAAAGATGAAAATGAAAGATCCGTGCGCAGAATATTGTTGCAACGAGATGATCAGGTCTGAGAACCGGATTGAAGACAAATTGAGGAAGATACCCTCGAATGACGAAAGACACCTGCAAGCCCCGTGCCGCTTATTCTGCGCTTACGCCGCCCGCAGGTGGGGGGCATTTGTTGACACCTTGAAAATGAACAAAGGTCGAAGCATGATTGAAAAGAGGGCCGGACCAACAGTGAAAGACCATTGATGAAGCTCGTCAACCATTCACCCGGCTAAAGCCCTTGTCGGCCAAGCTGATGCCCGGTGCCGATGTCACTCAGACGGCAGCACTGGTAGAGCAGCAGTCACTCGACTGATGAGACCTCCTGGCACACTTTAATGAGAGCCGCATTACTGCTTCGTCCAAGAATCCACGGATGATATGTCAGGGTAAGTCAGATGTCGGCTTAATGACAGATGTAATATGAGATAAAGATGAAGCCGGTACCGGCAGATGAAGATTGTAAAGGCTTTTGCAAAGTCAAAACAGAAGAGGAATCGTCTCCACAGATTATATACCCGGCTGAGGTCTTCCCAGACTAAAGCTGATGTCCGAGCTCGTCACCATTCAAGTGACGATATCGATAAGATGATACCCGGTCTTGTCACCGTTCAGATGGCAATACTGATGAAACCCCTGTCTACGGACTGATGAAACCCCTGTCTACAGACTGATGAAAACCGTGATAATGATCTCGATACAAGCTGTGTCACCAATGGAAGACCCTTTTGGGTGATGATACCCTTGAAAGACCCAAATGGGCCTGTGTGAAGGTGGCGCCGAGAATCACTTGCCAAACCCAAAAGAGGGCGCCGAGAGGCTGAAGGCAGGCGCGCCGGGAAGCTTCAGGTGGGGCGCGCCGTGATGAAGCCTGCCGAGAAGGGGGAAATGGTTATAAAAACCCCCTCCCTTCGAACAGATAAGAAAGAGAGAGAACAGAGAAAAAAGGGAGGGATCGAAAAAAGAAAAGATAGGAGAATAGAAGAAAGAATAGAGAGGGAGTCCTGCCAAGAGAGAGCCCCCTCGGCCGAGAGAAGAGAAGAAGCAGAAGAGAGGAAGAAGCAAACAAGCTTCAGGTGGGCTGCTCCGGGGAGGGAGAGGAGTCAATGCTCCGCCCTCCCCATGCTGTCTTTTCTTTTCTACTGATGTAATCTAGTGAGCTTTTGTCTTGATTTATCGAACGTAGCCGGCGAGTTCCGGTCTCAATCTCCATCTTTCTGCTTTGCATTTCTATTTCACAGTCGATGTAAGGCTTCGATGCGATGCAATGAAATGTCAACGTGACCCATTTGGGGATCTACTGATTAAGATGTCTGCTCTCCTTTGATCGAAATGTCTGTTCTCCGCTTATCCTTGTATGTTTATCGTTTATGCGAAACATTTAATGGTTCATACGAATCTTCTCTTTAGAGGCATGAAAACAGGACCCCTACCCTTATCTGATGGGTTACTGGGCTCTGTTACCTCCTCCCCTCCTATCTCGATGGCGGATCCACCGTATCCGTTCGAGCTTTTTTTACAAGGCCCTTAAGGACCCCTCCTTGTGCTGTTCAGGGACCAGAGACATCAATCTCTTGGTCCCCTGAACCGCTGGCTATACGAGGGCATGTCGATTCTACGGACCACTGCTATCCCTCGGATTCCAGCGAATGACGACCTCGATCTCTCGACCCTCCATTCTAATCCCTTGGATGACTAGGGTCTGGAGTTTCGATGCTAAAGGTTCCTTAGCCACCGGGTTTTAGATGCTATTGGGTTCGTCCAGGGGATCAGAGACAGTCATCTCTTGATCCCCAGACGGCCGGCGGCAGAAATAAATAAAGTCTTCAGAAATCCAGACGATGGTCTCGTTCCCCATCGATTCTACCCTCCAGATCCCCCTTGGCCCTTTCTCAGGGAAGCATCCATGAAATCCCCCCTCCTGCACTTCAAATTCGGCTTCAATCGCAGCCAGGAAGCTCAGGAATCCCAGAAGCAGAGTATCGTTTGAGCTCTGTAAACCCTGAAACCCTGTAGCAATTCACCTTCTCGGCGTACAAAATTCCCCGCCGAGAACTACGCTGCCGAGAGGCCTCCCTCTTCAGCAAACCGACAAAAAACCATCTAAACCCCTTTTTTATGCAAACCTCCCAGCCCTTCCCGGCGCCACCTTCCCGGCACGGTAATGAGCGCGCCGGGAAGCCCCAGGCCGAGAGCCCCCCTTTTTTGTTTTTGTCAGGCCGCGCCGAGAGCCCTCTTTGGGCCAATTAAAGCCACGCCGAGACCCCCTTGATTGGTTAAGAAGCCACCGCCGAGACCCTCATTCGGCCAGCTAAACCCATGCCGAAAACCCCATTTTTTGTCAATATAAAACCATGCCGAGAGCTCCTCCCTTCGGCCGATAGAAACCCATGCCGAGACCCTCCTTCTTCGGCCAATGAAACCCAGTCCGAGGCCCTCTTCTGCACTGTCATCCTTCAATCTTTTAGTCTCCCTACACACCTGTCCCGGGGATGTTCAGAGACCGTCATTAATGCCTTGAGAAGACACATTATTGGGGAAGACCTCCCCTACAGTCCTCATTCCCGATCCGGATTTCACTCTCATGAACCCAAAGGGCCATGTCGTTACATGAGTTCTGAGGGGTTTCGAGAGGATATTAATCGATGGTATAAAGGCAAGCGATGTCCCGGGGCCCGGTGCCCATCCTCGTTCGGTCGTTATCCCGGCACTCGTGGATGATGACCTATCCTCTCTTGGCATGATCCAAGTTGAGGGGACATGCTGCCGAAATTTACACATACCTTGCCAAGTAAATGTGATGCTTTCTATCTCAACCCCACCAGCCTGTGGAGTTATGTCCTTGCATGCTCTCCGATGGCCCTTTGAAGGGGGATATAGATGCAACATCGCGTCTGCACGGAGCGCGTCATGTTACGCCAGTACCTACTCGATTCCGGGTCAATTATGCCCGATCTTTTACGGATCCCACCCTGCCACTGCATGGGTGGTTTCCTATTCCCTACTTGGCATGGTCCAAGATGGTGGGAATATGCCGTCGGTTTTATCCCGAAATAACCAACCCCTGCTTCGTCTAATCCATTTAACGTCTTGCAAGTGAACGAATTCCGTCTCTTTTGAGCATGCGGCTTTACCGCTGTCATCCTCCTATCTTTAGTGTTTAATCAAGGGTTCTCCTTCCTTGGAAGGGCGTAATTAACGTCATAACCTTTATGGTATGACGGACTTCTGGTCCAGACACGATCACTCACAATCGACTGACCAAGTCAGATCGAGCACACAATAAAATCGTCACTCCGGTGACTGGCACGCCAATAAATCAATAAATAATAAATCAATCAATAAAAAAAATATAGGATAATAAAATCCGCGTTCCCACAAGCTCATACCCCCATATCCAGCTTTTCCTTTATAAAATCAACCACAGATCAGGAATCCGGAAGCTTTAATGGACACTAGCCTTACATTGGAAATTTAGGTACATGACTAAGAATGCAAATCAAAGTTTCAATAGCACTTGTGCATGTGTAGTACTAAATCAACATCATAGATAATTGCACCCATCATTAGCCATTCTAGATAAGTGTCTTTCAACTCTACACCTCCTGTATTCGAGCATTGAGTACATCATCTTTTTGTCTGCCTTTGTACATCACATTCTTCTTTTTAATATACATATGATGTTGCACAACCCTTCACTGTTTGACGCGAACCTCAACTCTTGCCTTAGGAGAAGTAGGCCCAGTTACTAAGATCAGGGGTATTTTTCATGGTGTTTTTTTTTTCAATGTGCTTTTGCACTTATTTGATGGATAACTTTGGCAGATAGCTTTTTAAAAAGATCACATCTCCAAGAAATGTAAAGTATCATACACCACTCCAAAATAATAGAAGGCTTGTCCTGCTTGTTTCATTAGTGTACAGTGTGATTTTTCTTTTTCTAAAGTGCAAATGAACTTTTAAAGAGATTCTTAAATCCGTTTTCATGGCTATATCGAATAAATTTTCCTTCATCCCTCTCCCTAGTGTCTTCTATTCTAGAATTACTTTCAGTGAGAGTACGAATCAAGAAAACTCAATCGAGATCTCTCTCTCTCTCTTTCTCTCTTTTTTTCTTTTTTTTCTTTTTTTTCTTCTTTTTTTAACAAAATGCGACATTAGATTGTAAGAGATTTTTACAATGATCACCCTTACCTCCCAACTTGAATGACATTGTCTTAGGTGATATGAATAATATAAAAATAGAACAATATGCACATGAATGCTTGGGAAGGAAAGGTACAACCTGGGGCCGGTAGATGTGATTTTCACCAGGCATCCTCCTGATGCTCCTACAAACACACAACAAGGGAAACATTTTATTGAAACAGTAAAGAGGAAACGTTGGGTTGCCTCCCAACAAGTGCTAAGTTTTTCGTCTTCAGCCAGCCGCAATGTAGTTCACAAAGGGTCATTCAGTGCAATAGAATCTACCTGCAGTGCTGGGAAATTTTCAATGTAAGGTTTTAAGCTTTGGCCATTAACAGTGAAAGTTTGACCAGTTTTGGGATCAAGAATTGTTACTACACCATGGTCATATGTTTTAACCACTAGATATGGCCCATCCCATCGGGATTTCTACTTGCCAGGAAATAGTTGCAACCTAGAAGTAAAAAGCCAGACTTTTTGATTAATTTGAAAATTTTTCTCAAAATATGTTTGTCATGAAATGCTTTGGTCTGGGCTTTGTAAATTTTGGAGTTTTCATAGGCTTCATTGTAAAGTTACTCTAACTCATTCAGTTGTAAGGCTCTATGGGAGCTGGCTTGGGTCAAATCAAAATTAAATTGTTTAATTATCCAATAAGCCCTATGTTCCAATTCTACTAGCAAGTGATAGGATTTTCCAAAAATTAGTCTGTAGGGAGACATGCCAATGGGAGTCTTGTAAGCAGTCTGATAGGCCCAGAGAGCATCATCCAATCTCTCCAACCAATCCTTTCTATCGGGCCTAACAGACTTTTACAATATATTCTTGATCTCCCTATTCGAAACTTCCACCTGGCCACTTGTCTTGGGGTGATAGGGGGTGGCAACTTTGTGTGTGATCCCATATTTCTTAAGCAAAGCCTGGAATAGGGAATTAGTGAAATGTGAACCCCCATCACTAATTATGGCCCTAGGACACCCGAACTTGGAAAATATCTTTTTGCAGACAAATTTTATGACAATTTTGTGATCATTTGTTCGGGTGGCTATAGCCTCGATCCACTTGGACACATAATCCACCGTAACTAAGATGTATTCATGTCCAAACGAGGGTAGAAATGGTCCCATGAAGTCAATTCTCCAAACATCAAATATCTCGACAACTAGTATGGGATTCAGTGGCATCATGTCACTTCTTGACATGTTTCCCACAGCTTGGCATCGAACACAAGATTTGCATAATTTAAATGCATCTTTGAATAATGTGGGCCAGTAGAACCCAGCCTGCAATACCTTGGCTGCAGTTTTCTTTCCTGAGAAATGCCCCCCACAAGCTAGGGTGTGGCAAAATGACAAAATACTGTGTTGCTCATTCTCAAGAATACACCTCCTAATGATTTAGTCAGGACCTAAATGTAATAGCTCTGGGTCTTCCAAAAAGAAGTACTTGAGCTTTGCAAAGATACAATCTCTTTCTTGTTTAGACCATCCTTCTGGAATTTTACCCACTGCTAAGTAATTAACAATGTGCTCATACCATGGGAGTGAAATGTGAGAAATAGTGAGAAGGTGTTCATCAGGAAAAGAGTCTTGTAGAGGTGTGGTATCTGGAATCATAATCTGGGATAGATGATCTGCGACAACATTTTCATAGCCTTTCTTATCTCGGATTTCAAGATCAAATTCTTGTAACAGTAGGATCCATCTGATTAACCTAGGCTTGGCATCTTTCTTCGATAGCAGGTGCTTAAGGGCTGAATGATCAGAAAACACAATGATTTTTGCCCCTAACAAATATGATCGGAATTTTTCCAAGGCAAAAACAACGGCTAGAAGTTCCTTTTCTGTGGTGGTGTATCTGAGTTGAGCATCGACGAGTGTGCGACTCGCATAATAAATCACCACTGGCTTCTTATCCACCCTTTGTCCTAAGACCGCACCTAAAACATAGTCTGAGACATCGCACATGATCTCAAAAGGTAATGACCAATCAGGAGTTTGTAGGATTGGTGCCTTTGTCAAAGACATCTTCAATGATTCAAATACCTTCAAACATGATTTGTCAAGGTGGAATGGGACTTCTTTAGCCCGGAGATTTGTAAGGGGTTTAGCAATTGTGGAGAAATCTTTGATAAATCGACGATAGAAGTTAGCGTGGCCAAGGAATGATCGGATTTATTTGACTGAAATGGGTGGAGGAAGTTTAGCAATGAGCTCAACTTTGGCTTTATCTACTTCCATCTCTTTTTCTGACACTTTGTGTCCTAGAGCTATGCCCTCCTTAACCATGAAATGGCTCTTTTCCCAGCTGAGGACAAGATTGGTGTCAATACATCTTCTCATCACCTTAGTCAAATGTTCCAAACAGGAATCAAAAGTGTCCCCAAAGATGGAGAAATCATCCATGAAAACTTCTAGAAAGTTACCCACCATGTTAAAGAAAATTGCCAACATGCATTTCTGAAAAGTGGTAGGGGCATTGCATAATCCAAAGGGCATTCTCCTGAAAGCAAAGGTTCCAAAAGGGCATGTGAATGTTGTCTTCTCTTGATCTCCAGGGTAGATGGCCACCTGATTGTACCCAGAATACCCATCTAGAAAATAGAAATACTTTTGCACTGCCAGCCTTTCCAAGATTTGATCAATAAAAGGTAGTGGGAAGTGATCTTTCTTGGTCATGGAATTGAGCTTTCTATAGTCAATGCATACCCTCTATCCCGTGGTCAGTCTGGTAGGTATCAAATCTCCCTGATCATTGTTCATCACAATCAGTCCAGATTTCTTGGGAACTATTTGAGTTGGACTAACCCACTTACTGTCAGAGATTGGGTAGATGATCCCGGCATCTAACCACTTGACTACTTCATTTTTGACCACCTCCTTCATATGTAGGTTCAATCTCCTTTGCATTTCCCGACTTGGTTTTGCATTTTCTTCAAAATAAATATGATGTTGGAAAATCGATGGACTTATCCCCTTAAGATCGGTAATAGACCAGCCTATAGCACCTTTATGAGTTTGAAGGATCTCAACTAGTTTCTTCTCATGGTCGGGCTCAAGGTCACTAGCTATCATAACTGGTAGGCTTTGGTTTGGGCCTAAAAATGCATACTTAAGAGAATACGGTAGTGGTTTCAATTCCACTTGTGGGGGAAATTGCAAGGACGGCAAAGCTGGTTCAGACCTGAGTTGTGGCAGAGAATCAACTTGTGGCCACACTCTAAGGGGAGTAGACAGGGTATCAACTTCTTCTTCACTTTTCATCAGTTCCTCAATGGTGTCAACAGCAAAACAACCTTCTTGATCATGGAATTTGGATGCCTTGAAGATATTGATGCTAATTTTTTGATCCCCAAAAGATATTTCCATAATTCTTGTGGCACAATCTATGTTGGCCTTGGTAGTGGCTAAGAATGGTCTGCCTAAAATGATAGGTGCGTGGTTGATTTCCTGAGGCGAAACCATGTCTAAAATGAGAAAATCAGTTGGGAAGTAGCAGTCGTTCACCTTAATAATGACATCCTCAATAAGCTCTTTGGGAGTTTTGATTGATCTATCAGCAAGCTGAAGAATAATTGGTGTCAGCTTTAGCTCGCCGATGTCAAATTTCTCATAGATTGATGTGGGGAGTATATTTACACTCGCTCCTAAATCTAGGAGAGCCTTATCAAATGTCACTCCCCCTATGTTGCAAGAGATCATAAGGGCTCTAGGATCCTTCAATTTCCTTGGAAATTGATTGAGTACCACATCACTCACATTCTCGGGAAGCTTGATTCTTTCTGGGGCCACCCGTGGTTCTCGTCTAGGGGTGCATATTTCTTTCAAAAAATTTGCATAGGCTGGGACATGTTTGATTGCATCGAGGAGAGGGATATTGATGTGGACTTGTTTAAACAGTTCCACCATTTCCTCGTTGTGGGCCAGTTGCTTCTTTTTGGGCTTCAGAGCACTAGGGAATGGCACCGTAGGTTGATAGGTGCTTGGGTCTTTCTCCATTTTCTTCTTCCCTTTTACATCCTTGTCCTGAATGGGCTCTTCCTCACTTTCAGTGTTATCCTCGGGGACTGGGTTTGATGGAACACTAGTGAGCTTATGAGGATCTTGGAGGATTTTACAACTTCTCAAGGCCAAAATTGCTTTTGCATTTTAAATCTGTGGGCCTTTTGGTAGCATTAGGCCTGGTGGATGTTGAAGGATAAGAAGATTTGGTTGGTGAACAGGAGGTTGATGGAAACCCAGGGGGATATTTCTTGGGTTTGCGACGGGTTGACTGGGCAATTGACCTAGTTTCCTTTTCATGGCAGCTTCGGCCAACTGGCCCAGTTGGGCCTCTATCTTTGAGATGGATTGCTGCTGTGCTTGGATAGATTGATGTTGTGCTTGGATGGATTGATGTTGGGATAAAATTAGTTGTTGTAACTGGTTGAACTTTTCATCCATTTGAGGTTCCTGGTGTTGCTGCAGAGGAGGTTTATAAGTTGGTTGAGAATTGAAAGATTGTCTGTGACTTAGTTGCCATTGGTTAGGCAAACCATAAGGAGCAGAGCTAGCATAGGGAGGCTGTCCCCGATTGAAGGCCTGGTTTTAAAAATTATTTTAGTGTTGGCCTCTCTTTTGGAAATGTTGATTTGGGGAATCATGGGCTTAAGATTATGGGGATTTCCAATAGAAATTTGGGTGGTATTTCCATCCCGGATTATATGTGTTGGAGAATGGGTCATTTCCTGACTTTTGGACCCCTTGTGCAACATGTATTTGTTCTTGAATGAATGGAGGAAGTTGCATGGCTGTCGGGCACTCATTAGCCTCATGGGTTGAGCTTGCGCACATGGAACATGTTTCCTGATGGTTGCGTGGGGGTGAGAGTGGTCTTTGACTCATGACTAGGAGTCGTTCAACTGCTTGGGTTAGAGAATCAACCTTGGTGGCAAGACCCAAATCTGATTTTGCTCCTTGGTCCCTAGACTGTTGGACCTCATACAACCCTCCCTGTTTGGGTTGGGCGGCCGACCTTTTCATATGAGGATAGTGAAGCATGGTTGATAGAATTTTTGCTTAATGTCTCAAACAAGACATAAGCTTCATCCTCACATTTACTCATGAAAGCTCCCCCACATGAAGCATCTACCATCTGCTTGTATTGATCATCTAAGCCTTCATAGAAGGCTTGCACTATCTGCCATTTGGAAAGGCCATGGTGTGGGCATTTTCGGAGTAACTCCTTTAATCTTTCCAACGATTCATGTATCTGCTCATTAGGAAGTTGCGTGAATCCTGTGATTGCACGTCGCATGGTGTTGGTTCTACCAATTGTTGTGCCCCTATGATTTTGATGTCAGCAAGCACTATGAGTATGAATGATTTATCACCATGTGTCTGCACTTGTTGGTTCTTCTGCACATTGCATCAGTGCATTATCTGCCATATGCATACACTGTATCAGTGCATTCATCAGTCGATTCAATTCAATGTCGATGCATGTTCATTATGTATACAAAGTCAGTGCAGGGTTAACTGTCTAGGCCTGTGCATTTCATAACTATGTTTTATGGTGGCCATAAGCTAGTGCATGCCTAGGCTCATGCATGCTCAAGGTATAAAGTCCGTACAGAGTCTTGCCTAGTCTACATCAACTCAAGTCTGTACATTCTTTGGCAGTAAGTCTATACAACCTCCGTTTGTTTCATTCGATTAGTCAATACAGCCAAGTGCTCTTCTTGCATATGCATAGTTCGTGCATCATTTCATAAGTCTATACATCGCCGCATGCTATCAAGTATATACATTTATGAGCATAGTCAGTGCATTCGGTTGTTTCATGCATACACAAAGTCTGCACATTCTCTGCTGTTATGTCTATGCGTCATTTAAGCAAGTCTATACATGATGCATTGATTCTTAAATGCTAGGTAGCAAGTCTGTACATTCTTTGACAGCATGCCTGAGCATTCATCTTCGTTGTGCATACTTTGATAGATGCAAACTGCATTTCACACGTTCAACGTCTGTACATTCTTCAGTGGCATTTGTGCAATCTTTCAAAACAAAGTCTATACACTCTTTACCATGCATTCAAAGTCTCTACATTCCATTGCTGGTACAAGTGGTTAAGTTCATGCATCATCACTCCAGCGAGTCTGTACATTGGTGTCGCATGCACACTAAGTCCATACACGCGTTGATGGCATGTCCGAGCATTCACTTTTAATGTGCATACTTTACTATATCCATACTTCATTGAATTGTCTCGCACATACACTAAGTCTGCACACGACTGCCTTGATGTCTTAGCAAGTCTATACATGATGCATTCAGGCTTAAGCGTTAGGCACAGAAAGTCTGCACATCGTTTGTACATTGCACGCAAAGTCTGTACACTCGTTGATGGCATGTCTGTACATTCACTTTCAATGTGCATACTTCTCCATATGCAAAATGCATTACATGCATTCAAAGTCTGTACACTCGTGGATGACATGTCCGTGCATTCATTCTCTTTGTACATACTTTCTTATATGCACACTGCATTTTGTGCATCAAGTCTATACAGGCTCAATTCAAATATCAAACTTACTCGATGCATCCTTTCTCTCCTTTCAGATTAACTCACACTGATAACAAGGCCTGATCTGACAGGACTACTGCTCTAAGAGCTTAAGAAGGGCACGTGATCCAAGAATAGAGATGGCTTAGGATCGTGACACGTGTATCGCAGCAGGCTGAAATACTGCCACGTGGTCAAGGCGCTAGGGCGGGAATTCGTGGAAGACACAGGCCCATCTATCTGCTGCTGCTATAAAAGGTGGGCCTCTCCATCCAGAGAGAAGGTATCGTGAGTAGAGTGATCGAAGTAGGGGAGCCCATCTGAAAGAGCAGAAGCAGAGAGAGAGAGAGCCTGCACGATCCAGAAGAAGAGAAAGAAAGAAAAAGAAAAAGTGAAAGAGAGATCAACAGAAGGAGAAAAAGAGAGAGAAGGAAAGAGAAAGAGAGATAGAGAGTTCGTGAAGAAGAAGAAGAGAAGCTCCATCAGAAGATCTATCTTCACTAGAATCTGGATCAAATCCAATCCAGTCAGCTCCATGGGAGCCACATTTGCATTTCATTGATTACAGCTTTCAGTCGCTGTTATTTCTTGTTTCCTGCTTTCATTTTTAACCTTTCTTCAAGCTGTTTGTCAGCGGGCGAGGTGGATACCTCGGACAGCAAGCTGTGAAGCTCAGCGGTTTGCAGAGGAGGATTCCTCTGGACGGGTTAAGCTGTAATCCCCAGCGGTTGCAGAGGTGTGGTATCTTCTGGTCGGCGAAGCTGTAATGCCCAGCTGTTCAAGCTATTTGTCAGCGGTTGTAAGCAAGCTGTGAAGCTCAGCGGTTTAAGCTGTGTATCAGCGGAATCCACACTCTAGTTTGAGTGTGGGGTGGACGTAGGTCTGGAGGATCGAATCACCTTAAAAATCTTCTGTGCAGTGGTTTGATTGTCTATTGTGTTTCGCTAGATGCATGCTTAGGTTTGATGTGTTCTCTCATCTAGTGAGTGGTTTATTCGCACACCACATATTTGATTGGAATTGGGTTTGCACACTAGCGCATATAGAGTAGATCAGAAGTTAAGTCTATCTGATCTTTCCATTTCGTTCGAAAAGAGCACCTGTGTCATACAAGGCACTTATTTGTATTAATTCCGCATCTCTGGTTGTTATAGTTTTTAATTGGGAGTATTTTTTAAGGGGAGATTCATTCACCCCCCTCTGAATCCATCGCACAGATCCCAACAATTGGTATCAGAGCAGGTCTCTGACTTTCCAGATCCAACGATCTGTAGAGGATCTTACTGTCGTCGGTGCTATCTCGCTTTTGGTGCATTTCTTATCGATTGTTTTGTGCGTTGAATCTGTTTGCCATATGTCCTAATGGCTCGTCCTCTGATTTATGATGGTTCTAACTTCAGTAGTTGGCTAAGAGGCCTATGTGTTTACGTGAACTCCATTGATCCCAAATTATGGAGTCTTCTATCTAAAGGCCCACACCAATTACCTCACGATGAGACCAAGTGGTCTAGAGAGGACAGATTAAAGAACCGTGATAATGTCATAGTTCTTAATATTTTGAAAGCTGCAGTTAATATTGATAGATCTCATTTTGTTCCCAGGTGTGCTTCTGGAAAAGAAATTCTTGATAGAATCACAGCTGCAAATGGGGAACAAGAAGAGAATCAATGCTTGATGGCCAACCGGGGTGATCACAACTCTGATCAACTGGAGGAAACGTCATCCAAGGTAAGCTCTGGATCAGAAGAGATTTCAATTGATGATTTATTGAATATAAATGAAGAACTTACTGATAGATGTAAGAAAATGAAATCTAAGAATAAAAGGCTAAAGAAAAAGATTGAACAATCCAAATCTGAAATCATTTGTGATGTTTGTTCTACATTGAAACAGTCTTATGATACTTGCTTAATGGATGTTAAAAATCTTAAAGAACAAAATAGTTCTTTAAAATTTGAAAATCAAACTTGGTTGAACAAGATATCAGAACTTGAGAATCAGCTGAATAAGAAGAAAGATGAGCATCTAAAAAGCATGCAAGAATTGATCGAGATTAATTCTGTAATGGACAAACTGAAGGTTGAAAATGTAGAAGTTCAAAAATATAATGAAACTCTCAATGCTAGAATGAATGAAGTCAATAAAGAAGCTGTTCATATTTCTTCTATAGAGTCAAGCTGCAACAAGTGCTCGGTTCTGCAAGAACGTAATGAGGAACTCTACAGTAAGAATGAATGGTTGAATAAACTAGTTGCTTCATTTAAAGAGGATCACAAAAAGCTACTTGCTGAGAAAATTAAAGTGGAAGAAAGAGAAAAGGAACTAATTGAGAAACTGGAGTTGATATCCAGAAATGAAAAATGTTATGAAGAAATTAAAAAGGTGCATAAGGAAAATAAATAATTGAAGGAACAAAATAAGAAACTCATGGTCTTGAACACTGTAGCATCTGAAGGATGGTTAACCCGTAAGAAAGAGAAAGTTGTAAATAAAGAAACTTAGTCTGAGAAGGAACAGAAATTGAAACAAGAATTAGAAATGGTCAAAAATCTAAATGATGCTATGCAGAGACAGATTCTTGTATGTGAAGAAGATTTGTTAAATTCTGAACTCAAAATCTCCTCTTTACAATCTGAAGTAAATGAACTTGTTCGTTCCATGCCTAAATCTGTTAAGGGAAAAGAGAAAATGAATGTTCCTTTGTGTGATAACGCCACTGAATCAAGTGGAGAGGAAGGATGCAACCCTCAAATTGAAAAATCTGTTAAGAAAAAGCTGTACACTACCTTTGTTCGCAGCTCTGACATTACAAGTTACTCTGGGCCTCTTAAAATATCTACATCATCTGTATTCCAATTCAAGGCCTAGAAAAATGAAAAACAAATAATAGTTGTGAACAAGGGTAAACAATTGAACAAGAATGGTAAGAAAAATAAGGTCAAAAGTGTCCCTACTTGTGTTTTGAAAACTGCTAGCTCTGCTGCATCTGATGGGTCAATGCATACTGCTCATAACTCATTTACTTATTTGTATGCATCTGATAAGAGTGTCTCATGCCATTACTGTGGCAAGGTAGGCCATGTAATGGATGATTGCAGATAGATGGGCATGCAAGTGAAACATTGCATTCTAGAAATTTATTTGGTAGAAATCATGCTACTAGGAAGTCTGGTACATCTTGTCATTACTGTGGTAGGCATGGTCATCTCATGAATGCATGTTTCATCATGAAACAAGATGATAAAATGCATGCTAGGTCTTCTGCTAATCATCATGGCCCCAGAAGAAACATGTTTGCTTCAGACCAGCACACTATTTGTTTTAACTGTAACAAACGTGGTCACAAAGCCATTGAGTGCTGGTTTGGATCTACTAGGGGTAAAAATAGTTTCAAAGGTAAGCATATCCGATGCTTCGAGTGTGGGAAGAATGGCCATACAGTCAAAGACTGTTGGCATGTTAAGAAGAATTCTGTTAACCCCTATCTTGTCAAATTTCCTGCAAAAAGATCTGTGAAATTTTCATGCTATAACCGTGGGAAGCCAGGCAATAGAGCTGCTGATTGTTGGCTGGCTGATTTTAGTAAACAGAATTTTCTCTCTGCTAATAAATTTCATGACAACAGTAATTTGCATAAAAAGAATTTGAAATCTGTTGCATCATGCCATTACTGTGGTCAAACAGGTCATTCAATGAATAATTGTTACTTGATGAGATTTGATGACCTTCATGCACAAAAATTGTTGAGAAAACATGCTAGGAATGTCATTGTTAATTCAGGACCCAAGACCTCTTGGGTATCTGTTTGTGCAAAATAAACTTTGTTTCGCAGGTGTGCCTTAGATTGGAAAATGAGTTGGGGAAATAAACTAAGGCACTCAAAAGAAAACCCCTTTCTGAACTTTTCAGGTAAATTCTCTGCACTTCCTGCTCTTAGATTCATTGCATATCTTGTTAAAATAAATGTTCATCTATATAGAATTGCTAAAAACATCAGTTTCTATCTGAGTCTGAAAATTGTGAACGTTATGCTTTTGATCTAATGCTTGAATCTACATTTCACATTCACTAAAAAACTGATAGGACTGCATGTTGTATTGCACTTAAGAGATAGTCTGAATCTTCTTGTGAAAAATCTGTTTAATCCCCTGTAGGATGTCATTGCACACAGTGCCTTTTAGAATCTTCATATATATTGCATGCATTCAGGGGGAGTTTGTTGAGTCTTTGCATGTCTTTGTATACATATAGTTAATTGCATTACATTTCATTACATTGGAATTTCCAAAAAGATTACGTTCATTAAGGGGGAGTATATAACAAGATTGTGTTCTGCTGGCTATTCATCTAGTTTCTTGGTATTTTAGTCAGTCAACTAAAGCTCCCATCCTTATGTTGAGATCATCCATTTCACGTATCTGAACTTAACTCTGATTTGATTTTGAATCTTGTGAGCTGGTCTTTCTTGAGCAAATCTGTCTGATGGACCTCTGGATATCTATGATTCTCTATGATACATTCTTTGCTGCACCTATTAATTGTCCTGATTGGAAGTGTCGACACAGTGAGTCGACATCATCTTGGAAATGCACTATCAAATGTCAACACCTTCACTATTGTGCTCATCTTTGTTATATGCTTAAAACTCTTGTACAGTTCATAACTTGTATGCAGTTGAATCTCATTGAAAATTTCAAAAAATTGAGAAGAGTTCAATTCGTATACCTTGATCATAAATCTAAAAATCAATTCATTAAAGAATCTTCCATTATAAAGATTTATGAATGGCTAAAAGATCAGATTGGTTTAAGTCTAATGTATTCATTGAGCTTGGATATGAATATCTTGAAAATATCTGGGTCATTTTTAATAAACTTTAACCAACTATTTCATGTTGAATCTTGTAAAATCTTCCAAAATCTGAAAATGTTAATATCTTGGCTTTATTTGGTTGAATTATATGAAATCAGTATTATTTTTAAACATCTGATGAATCTGAAATGTTCCTAAGGGTAAATTCTGTTAGAGCAATGATTTTGGTCACTGAGAAACCATGTCCATTGACCATGAAGTCTAGAGGACTGTGTCATGAAGTGCCATAATTAACTCTGCTAAATAAAATTCATAGAAAATGCAGGCAGAGCAATGGCTTGAATACTGAGAAATATACCTCACTTATCAATGAAATAAGGTGAAGTATGTCATGAGGTGACAATGCTATCTCTGAAGCATGACAGTCAGTCATACTAAGTGCTTAGGGATACTGGCGTCCAAACAATGTGTATCCTCTACTTACAAGGTGTGCACTGAACTTAATTGCACCTGGTAAACTTGCTGGAAAACGCGTGCAAAAAGAAAAAATCTGAGATTATTTGAAGAAGTATGGCTGATCCTCAGGAACCAAATTTGAATTCCTTCATGATTGTTTAACCTCAATACTAATGATTGTAATTTCTAAAGAAGTCATTGAAATTGACTGAGTAAGATGAAAGGAGATTAGTCAAGATATAAATATGAGGGCTTGGTTAACTTTTATTAAACATTGATGTTCAGATATGAGTACAGAAGTTTATTGACAAACTGTGTATACATCATATTTAAACCATGATGTTCAAATAAAAATTCATAAGCCCCTATAATGGAAGAGTCTGAACCATCCGTTTATTTAGATTTATGAAATAAGTATCTTATTGAAAATCTTCTATTTCCTTAGATCATGTATTCTGAATGCTGCCATGTCATCCTTCCTGAATGTCTTCTTGACATATCCCTCTCCTTACACCCTTGAAAGCCTTGCTTCATTCAGATCAGGGAGCATTGGATTGTTAAGGTCTTATTGCCTTTTAAAGGGGGAGGTTTGTTCGTCTTGCAAAGGAGAGGATAGATTGATTGGTTCTTGTCTTGTCTGCATCATGTAAGCATCAGGTTCTCCATGAATTGCATTCATTATTCTTAAGGAGAGAATCCATCTCCTCTGAAGCTACAAACAAGCATCTATTCAGGGGGAGTTTCCTTGTCTATGAATCATGCTGCATATTAAAGGGGGAGATCTTCTCAGCATCCTTCATGTCCCTTTCTCTTTGCTGCTGTCTCAGGGAGATTTTATTCAATCATATCATGCACACTTTTATTTCTCTCTCAAACTTTTCTCTTTTTGATGAAGTCAAAGGGGGAGAATAGTTTGAGTCTGTGTGACTCATAGTGTTGCCATCATCAAAAAGGGGGAGATTGTTGTGCCCCTGTGGTTTTGATGTCAGCAAGCACTATGAGTATGAATGATTTATCACCATGTGTCTACACTTGTTGGTTCTTATGCACATTGCATCAGTGCATTATCTGCCATATGCATACACTGCATCAGTGCATTCATCAGTCGATTCAATTCAATGTCGATGCGTGTTCATTATGCATACAAAGTCAGTGCAGGGTTAACTGTCTAGGCCTGTGCATTTCATAACTGTGTTTTATGGTGGCCATAAGCTAGTGCATGCCTAGGCTCATGCATGCTCAAGGTATAAAGTCCGTACAGAGTCTTGCCTAGTCTGCATCAACTCAAGTCTGTACATTCTTTGGCAGTAAGTCTGTACAACCTCCGTTTGTTTCATTCGATTAGTCAATACAACCAAGTGCTCTTCATGCATATGCATAGTTCGTGCATCATTTCATAAGTCTATACATCGCCGCATGCTATCAAGTCTATACATTCATGAGCATACTCAGTGCATTCGGTTGTTTCATGCATACACAAAGTCTGCACATTCTCGGCTGTTATGTCCATGCGTCATTTAAGCAAGTCTATACATGATGCATTGATTCTTAAATGCTAGGTAGCAAGTATGTACATTCTTTGACAGCATGCCTGAGCATTCATCTTCGTTGTGCATACTTTGATAGATGCAAACTACATTTCACACGTTCAACGTCTGTACATTCTTCAGTGGCATTTGTGCAATCTTTCAAAACAAAGTCTATACACTCTTTACCATGCATTCAAAGTCTCTACATTCCATTGCTGGTACGAGTGGTTTAGTTCATGCATCATCACTCCAGCGAGTCTGTACATTGGTGTCGCATGCACACTAAGTCCATACACTCGTTGATGGCATGTCCGAGCATTCACTTTCAATGTGCATACTTTACTATATGCATACTTCATTGAATTGTCTCGCACATACACTAAGTCTGCACACGACTGCCTTGATGTCTTAGCAAGTCTATACATGATGCATTCAGGCTTAAGCGTTAGGCACAGAAAGTCTGCACATCGTTTGTACATTACACGCAAAGTCTGTACACTCGTTGATGGCATGTCTGTACATTCACTTTCAATGTGCATACTTCTCCAGATGCAAAATACATTACATGCATTCAAAGTCTGTACACTCGTGGATGACATGTCCGTGCATTCATTCCCGTCGTACATACTTTCTTATATGCACACTGCATTTTGTGCATCAAGTCTGTACAGGCTCAGTTCAAATATTAAACTTACTCGATGCATCCTTTCTCTCCTTTCAGATTAACTCACACTGATAACAAGCCTGATCTGACAGGACTGCTGCTCGAGGAGCTTAAGAAGGACACGTGATCCAAGAATGGAGATGGCTCAGGATCGTGACACGTGTATCGCAACATGCTGAAATGTTGCCACGTGGTCAAGGCGCTAGGGCGGAAATTCATGGAAGACACACGCCCGTCTATCTGCTGCTGCTATAAAAGGTGGGCCTCTCCATCCAGAGAAAAGGCATCGTGAGCAGAGTGATCGAAGTAGGGGAGCCCATCTGAAAGAGCAGAAGCAGAGAGAGAGAGTGCCTGCACGATCCAGAAGAAGAGAAAGACAGAAAAAGAAAAAGAGAAAGAGAGATCAGCAGAAGGAGAAAAAGAGAGAGAAGGAAAGAGAAAGAGAGATAGAGAGTTCATGAAGAAGAAGAAGAGAAGCTCCATCAGAAGATCTGTCTTCACTGGAATCTAGATCAAATCCAATCCAGTCAGCTCCATGAGAGCCACATTTGCATTTCATTGATTACAACTTTTAGTCGCTATTATTTCTTGTTTCCTGCTTTCATTTTTAACCTTTCTTCAAGCTGTTTGTCAGCGGGCGAGGTGGATACCTCGGACAGCAAGCTGTGAAGCTCAGCGGTTTGCAGAGGAGGATTCCTCTGGACGGGTTAAGCTGTAATCCCCAGCGGTTGCAGAGGTGTGGTATCCTCTGGTCGGCGAAGCTGTAATGCCCAACTGTTCAAGCTGTTTGTCAGCGGTTGTAAGCAAGCTGTGAAGCTCAGCGGTTTAAGCTGTGTATCAGCGGAATCCACACTCTAGTTTGAGTGTGGGGTGGACGTAGGTCTGGAGGACCGAACCACCTTAAAAATCTTCTGTGCAGTGGTTTGATTGTCTATCGTGTTTCGCTAGATGCATGCTTAGGTTCGATGTGTTCTCTCATCTAGTGAGTGGTTTATTTGCACACCACATATTTGATTGGAATTGGGTTTGCACACTAGCGCATATAGAGTAGATCAGAAGTTAAGTCTATCTAATCTTTCCATTTCGTTTGAAAAGAGCACTTGTGTCATACAAGGCACTTATTTGTGTTATTTCCGCATCTCTGATTGTTATAGTTTTTAATTGGAAGTATTTTTTAAGGGGAGATTCATTCACCCCCCTATGAATCCATCGCACTGATCCCAACACCAATGGGGTAGAATTTCTTTAAAAATTCATGTTGCATCTCCACCCTAGATTTTCCAACCAGTATTTGACTTTATCCTTGAGTGAGAAGGGGAATAGAGTTAGACGAAGGGCATCATCTGTGAAATTTTGTATCTTTACAGTGGAGCAGATATCTAAAAATTCATCCAAATGTCTATAAGGGTCTTCATTAGTCTTCCCAAAAAAAGATGGGAGCATTTGGATGATGCTGGATTTGATCTCATATTGAATGGCCTGATTTTACGGGAGGTGAATGAAAGATGAAGGTTGATACTGATTAGGAATAAAGTAATCCTTCATTTTCTTTGGAGGATCATGATCATCTTTGGCCATTGGATCTTGTGGAAAATTGTTCCTTGGGTATAGAATTCTCTCTATTTCTTGTATGGGTCCTAGTAGTTTGGAATTTTTAGATTTTCTTCCTTGCATGCACTAGGACGAATAGAGAGAAGAGTTTTTTTTTACAAATTCAAACAGTGTAAAAACAATTACCCTAAATGACCTAGATGTATCCTAGACCAAAGAAATGAAGTTTCTCAATAGGTGAAAAAAAGATTCACTTTTAGTCGACATCCATCATTAGTTACCAGCCAGGTAAGCGGTGTGGTAGTGAGAGGCTCCCCTTATTTTCATAAGGTCCTAATTAAAAGCCACTAACCCGCTTATGGCGTTTACCGTTGACCTCTAGCCTTAGACACTGGAGTCCAAGGTGAAAGTAAACTCAAGATGAAGTCTTTATCACGGTGTGAACCCTAAAGCCACTTGCTACTTAATTTTAAAAGGCCTAGGATTATGCAAGATGCAGGAATTTGTGGTTGAGGGCTAAGGGTGATGAATTCCCCACCTTATGTTGTTTTGGGTGTTGCCCTTAAAGATATTTTAAAAATGAAGTGCATACCACAATTCAAACAAAGGGTTCTATACAAGCATTGATATGCATGTGTGAAAAGTTAAAATTCTCACCTTGCCTCCCGCAGTCTTCAACAAGATAAGGAAATGAAGAAATAAAATAAAAAGACTCCAACAATGATAAGTCAAAATGATGCATGTCTTACACGTGAAAGGTTTTCAATCTTGAAATGGAAATTTTTATTTGATTCAAGTGATGGCTTTTATTAATGTGCCTAACTAACCAACAATTTTTTTGTATGTTTTTTTAATAATCAGCTAAATTTGGAAATCATAAACAAAATAATTAAGAACATTAATGGTGAGATACGTACCCTAAGACGTAATCCCCCGTTCAAGAAAAAGTATAGAATAAATGAAAGAAAGAGAAAAATAATAATACTTACCTCACACCAATTTTTTTTTCAATTTTCTTGGTCCTTTTTGAATTTTTTTATTTTTTCAAGTCCATTTTGTCTCCATTTTTTTCATTTATTTCCTGCAAAACACAAGAAAAGACTGCTAGTTAGAATATATATACAAAAAATACAAAATTTTTAACTCAAAATTCATACGTCTCCCCGGCAACGACGCCAAAAATTGATGCGAGCGGATGCTCGTTGTTAAAAACACCATGCACACAATTTCAAAATTCTGCACTCACACACGATAAAGTTAAAATTCGAGCGTAGTGGTGAATACGAATCGATCCCACGGGGAGTTTAGAATTTTTAATGTTGAAAACTTTGTATTTTGGAGAGAAAAATTATGGAATGATTTTATTTCTTATGTTGAAATTTAAAATTACGTAAACATAAATCTACTTAAAGAAATTTGGAGGATCTAAAGAGAGAAATATAGAGAGAGAAAGGAAGAAGAAAGAGAAGGTGAAGAAAGAGAAAATACTAGAGAGAGAAAATAACCCTGAACTAATTTCATTACTCACAAATTAAACATTTACAAATTGATAAGCAAAATAAAAATTACAACCCAAATAAAATCAAGCTAAATTTAAAATACAGAAATAAGGTGAAGGGATAGCCAGGAGAAATGTAGAAATGTCGTTGCCCACGCCATCAGGTTTTGGAGATTCACCCAACCTTTGAGATGACATCGCCGTGAGAGAGGCTTAGAGAGAGAGAATAGAAAGAGATAATCGAAATATAGGAGAGAAGAAGGGAGAGAGAAAGGTGGCGGTGGGAGTAAAAAAAATAAAAGAAAATAATTAACATGTGTGGGTGTGAGAGAGAAGGTGAGAGAGAGAAGGTGAGAAAGAAGAGAGAGGTGTTCACGGTGTGGCTAGAGAGAGAAAGAGAAAGATCGTGAGGGGGGAGCTCGCAGTGAGAGGGTAAGAGAGAGAAAGGGACGGTCGAGGGGGAGAAGGGGCGACGCAGGGGCTGGGCGTGTGCATGTGGAGAGGGAGTGGTGAGGATTGTTAGAAGGCTAGTGAGAGAAAGAGAGGTAGGTGGTCGACTGCAGGAGAGGAGCTCCCGGGTTGATAGTGGAGACGGCGGTTTGCTCCAACGGATACGCAGGCGGATTAGGGGAGCAGGGATGTCACGCCCCGAACCGATAGCAGCAGAACGTGTTCGTTTGCTCGGAACGTGGCAGTTAAACAGTCGAGTCAATCAGAGCATAGTCATTCCACAAAGTATAATTGAACAAAGTAATAATTTTATTTCAAATATAAGTTTATTACAAATTGGACCCAATAAAAGAAAAGACTCAATAAAGGAAAATTACAATGAGACATAAGACGCAAGATAACCAGACTAGACGGTTCTTCTAGATGTCAGAGTTCTCTTCACTCTTGCCCTTGCCCATCATGTTTGGTCTCGTCGTCACTAAGGTCATTACCTGAAAAATATTAGAATACATAAGGTGAGCGAACGCTTAGTAGGACTTAATATCTCAAGCTCCAAGCTAGCTTTAAGTGAATTACATGTTAACATGCTCATGCAAGTCATGTAAACTATAAGAAATCAAGAATTATAACGGCGCGGGATAAAAACAAGAACTATAAGAACAATTAAGAGATATGAGATCAATTAGATAAACATATCACGAACTATTGTGGCAAGATAACGAGTACTAACATTAAGGTAGTTCAAGAACATTCACGATGAACAATATAGAAGTAAGTCAATCACCTCTACTAGCACTATATAGAGTTTGCCAAGACACTAAGGGGAAATCACGATAATATGATAGCCCCTCTAATAGGGTAATTCAAGATCTTATCATGATGAACAATAAGTTGTGGAAGGTTGTACTATGATGGCAAGTGCTCCCGATCATCACTATCACGTGAGCTTTTGCACATCTAGCATTACATAGGATTGGCCAATACGCTAAGGGGAAATCATGAAGATATGACTGTCCCTCATGGAAATAAGTTATAGACAACTATAGGTGGTGAATGCCATCACTCGATCATCATATACCGGTAAACGTTTGGGCTTTGCCTCGCCCAATAGGGTCAGATCAAGACCCGTAGCATTTAAAATGTCATTTTATTGGGACCCATAGCCCCTGACATTTTGTCTAGACTAATTCCATATTAATGGCCAAGAATTTCAAGGATCAAGCATGTACGAATAATATGGTAGATTTCATTGAACAGAGATTCAAGATAGACCTCGACAAGTCTAGTACGATGGCACACAAAAATCGAGATAATTCGAGAAATTTGGGGGATTGGCGTCTCGTCAGAGCACCGTACATTTAAGAAGTCGCGCCCACAGTGGTGGTCACTCATTCCCTGAACAAAGCATTGAAGAATTGGTGCCTCCACAATACGGTTGCTTTTACACTAAGCGCCCGCCAATAAGGTCACCCCTTGAACATGCTCATGATAGAAAATGGCGATAACCAATGTAGTCGCTAATCAAATTAGCACCTTATGAGTCAGATAGAGATACATCTCTCACAGAAACGCCATAACATCGTCCTATGAGGGCCGGTGTCATGTTTTCTTTAGAGTGACATGACTAATAGGGTTCCAGGGTTCTTGTGATTTCAATTAGCTCAGTCGGCCTTGAGGGAATAAAACGCAACGAGGAGACTTACGAAGGTCCCAATGACTAACTTGCCAGTCTGAAGGAACGGAATGTCCAACGGAAGGCTCGTATGTCACCGAGAGTTGAGGGTGTATCGGGAAACCAACGTGAAACGTGAGACTGCGTCTACGGATTGAGACGTGGTGCCAATATGATGCACGGTACATATCAAATCTCAAGAAAAATAGAATAAATCACGTCCATGCAAATAGATGCCAATTCATATCTTAATTTTTATTTAATCTAATAATTTATAAAATAACATCTCTTTAAAAGGACGGATACTATTTTTAGAACTAATTACATGATAATTAAGGAAAATTTACAAGGATCACGACTATATATATATTATAATTTTTACCGACTTTGATCATAAGATATGAATTTTTTTAGGATTAAACATGATATGTAGTTTTTCATTTGATCATGATGAACATTAATATTTTTCAAATAAAGGAAAATTATCAGAACTAAGTACATGATAATTAAGAGAAAAATCTAAGGATTCCAAATATATATATATATTATAATTTTATTTTACATAGTTTAATAGATATAGATTTTTAAAGATATGGGTAAAAGTTACCCATTACATATATATATATATATATATATATATATATATATATAAAAGAAACAACGACCGCGCATATGGTCGTTATTTCATTAAATAGTCCAGAAATCTTTGAAACTTCCATTCTCGAGGTATACACATCGGAATCGCGCAATCTATATACCAAAATGAAGAGCCCGAAAAACTCTACCTAACGTGATGTTCAAAAATATTTTTACTTGAGAGATGGGTGATCTTGAGATAGGAGGATCCGGAAAAAGAGGTACCAACACCACTACCTCGGTCACTATCCCAATAACAATCTTGTAAAATTTCATGACCAAAGGACACTGCGGCGCCTATGAAAAGGCCGAACAAAATAAAACTCTATAACTAACCGCTACAGTGTAGATTCGCCGTGTAACTATTATAAACCCATTAAATTAATTAACTAGTAAATATTACTAGTTGATACCCATATAAATATATGAAAATTTAAGAAAAATCATGAGAATTCTAATAGTTAGAAATTTGTGATTTTTAGGTATACGATTTAATGGATAATTTTTTTTAAAGCATGTTATCTTTATTAACTAACAAAAAAATATGTAATCACGTTATAAAATCATGCAAACCATGCATACAATTGACGAAGACGTGAATACGAAGTTAATATCTACTTGGTGATTTTGCTTAGCAGATTACCTACCTTTTGACGTTTGTAAGGACGCAGATATAGAACGGTGAAGAACAAGAATAATAGAAGAAGTTTGCTTGCTTCTACTGCAGCAGCACCGCTACCGTAACAGGAAGGAGATGGGAAGAAGCTTCCCTCACTAACACAACAGCTGCAACACAGCTACTGCAAGGGAGGAAGACGACCACGGTAGCACAACTGCAGCCGCCTGCCCTCAACCCGTGCAACAAAGAGGGAGGAAAGGGAAAACGCAGACGACGACGATGACGTGCATGCTCGGCAGAAAAAATAGCAGCAACAGGGATTGACGATGGCTCCACCATCACCCCGGAGGGTCTTATTTATAGGGGTTTAGTGTGTGCAAATCCTAATAGAATTGAACCTTCCATTGTAGAATCCTATTAGGTGTTAAATTTCTTAAGCTTATCTCCTTCCAGCTATATTTGCAGCCACTTCTAAAACCAACTCGAACACCTTCCTCTATTACCAAGCCATGATCGAACGTAGCCCTTAATAAAGCCCATATTATACACATATATCTATTTATCCGCAGCATATTGGTGGGTGAGGCTTCCCATGTTCAAAGGTCCGTGAAGGCTTCCTTAAAGCCCAATTGTTCTTAAGAATGCCCATGCACATTTATTAATATATATACACATGCCTTAGTCCATTTATTATTTTCAAAGCCCATGTGTGTTTATATATTTATATAGGTGGGTGGGTGGGTGGGTGTGTTTTTGCCTATTTATCATATAAGCTTTAACTAATTCATTTAGTAGACTCCACATCCATATATTTATATACGAGCCTTGTTTCCTATATGTTTAATTATTTTCTTACCTTATTAACTTCCGTCATTTGCTTCGGGTATCAGAGTCAGGTTCGATACTGGAAAATCTTTACATGTATGTGCGTACATATTTATTCTTGAATTATATTTTCAATTTTAAACTTAAATAGATAAAGGTTATACTATTTTTCCATTTCTGAACTTTTTTACTTATATTTTTATTAATCATTCGAGTAATTAGCTATTTCACTAATTATCACTTTTCCCTTATTAAATTTTAAATTTTCATTACGAATATTAATTTTTTTGTTTATTCTACATTTAAATTTCAGGAGTGCTACACCCTCCCCCTCTTAAAAGAATTTGGTTCCCAAATTCACATGATTTCCTTTCCAAAATTAGTGGGGCACAAATCACCATATCCAAAACATGCATTCTCATGACATGCTAGGCACTATGATCATCATGTTTGATTCATGGAATTATAGATGAGATATGTTTATAGGGTTACCTTGCAGTGTTTCTTCTCCTAAGAGTGGGCAACGGGCGATCTTGTGATCTCCGCTTCCGCAACGGATGTACTTTCCGAGTTTATACCAACACTTATCTGGATCATGCCTCCCTTTCTTACAATGTTCACATTTCTCCTTGACCGGAACAAGTTGTTGTTCATCATTCCGGGGTTTCTTGTCCTTCCGAGAATTGTTACCTCCATTGAATCTGTTCTTGCCATTTGCAGGTTCCTTATTCTTGGATCCATTTACTTCCTTCTTCTTGTCAATCTTTCCCTTGACTCGCTCCATCATATCCATCGCATCCTCCAAAAGTTGTGCCTTTCTTACCATCTTCGTGTAGGTTTGAATTTCCAGTGGTGCTAATTGAGGAATGAGATCTATATTCAATCCGTTCATGAATCGCTTTGCTCTCATCTTTTCCGTGCAGACTAGGTGTGGCGCATATTGAGCCAATCTAGAGAACTTCGCCTCGTACTCTGCTACTGAGAGACTACATTGCTTAGGGCCGCAAACTCCATAGCCTTCTTTTCACGTATTCGTTCCGAGAAATATTTCTCGTTTAAGTGTTCCAAGAACTCATCCCATGTAACTTGCTCATTAGGCATGATCGCTTCCACGGATCCCCACCATACTCAGGCATCCTTTTCTAGTTGATAAGTTCATAAGAGCACCTTCTCTTGATCGATACATTGCATCACTTTGAATGTTCTTTCTATCACCTGCACCCAGTTCTCCGCTTCATCCGGGTCGGTAGACCCACTAAACTTCGAGGGATTCATCTTTTGGAATTTTCGATGTAGATCCCCAACTCCACGTTAGTTTCTGCCTTGGGCAACTTGTTGCAAGGCTTGGGTTAGTCCTTGGACTGTGCGTTGCATTTCCCTCCATTGAGCTCTTTCGGCGGCCATCTTAGCCTACAAGAACAAGTTTTATAATTAATGATTACTCTTATCTTGGTATTATCTAACGCGGATATAACATATTTTATTATTTCACCCATGGCTCTATCCCAAATCTGATAGGGTTCCTATAGGATAACTGACACGGAGAAGTTAATCTAGGACTTGGGCTTGATGACCTAGGGTTTTAGAAAGCCTAGGCTCTGATACCACCTTCTGTCACGCCCCGAACCGATAGCAGCAGAACGTGTTCGTTTGCTCGGAACGTGGCAGTCAAACAGTCTAGTCAATCAGAGCATAGTCATTCCACAAAGTATAATTGAACAAAGTAATAATTTTATTTCAAATATAAGTTCATTACAAATTGGACCCAATAAAAGAAAAGACTCAATAAAGGAAAATTACAATGAGACATAAGACGCAAGATAACCAGACTAGACGGTTCTTCTAGATGTCAGAGTTCTCTTCACTCTTGCCCTTGCCCATCATGTTTGGTCTCGTCGTCACTAAGGTCAATACCTGAAAAATATTGGAATACGCAGGGTGAGCGAACGCTCAGTAGGACTTAATATCTCAAGCTCCAAGCTAGCTTTAAGTGAATTACATGTTAACATGCTCATGCAAGTCATGCAAGTCATGCAAAGTATAAGAAATCAAGAATTATAACGGCGCGAGATAAAAACAAGAACTATAAGAACAATTAAGAGATATGAGATCAATTAGATAAACATATCACGAACTATTGTGGCAAGATAACGAGCACTAACATTAAGGTAGTTCAAGAACATTCACGATGAACAATATAGAAGTAAGTCAATCACTTCTACTAGCACTATATAGAGTTTGCCAAGACACTAAGGAGAAATCATGATAATATGATAGCCCCTCTAATAAGGTAATTCAAGATCTTATCATGATGAACAATAAGTTGTGGAAGGCTGTACTATGATGGCAATTGCTCCCGATCATCACTATCACGTGAGCTTTTGCACATCTAGCATTACATAGGATTGGCCAATGCGCTAAGGGGAAATCACAAAGAGATGACTGCCCCTCATGGAAATAAGTTATAGACAACTATAGGTAGTGAATGCCAGCACTCGATCATCATATACCGGTAAACGTTTGGGCTTTGCCTCGCCCAATAGGGTCAGATCAAGACCCGTAGCATTTAAAATGTCATTTTATTGGGACCCATAGCCCCTGACATTTTATCTAGACTAATTCCATATTAATGGCCAAGAATTTCAAGGATCAAGCATGTACGAACAATAGGGTAGATTTCATTGAACAGAGATTCAAGATAGACCTCGACAAGTCTAGTACGATGGCACACAAAAACTGAGATAATTCGAGAAATATGAGAGATTGAAGTCTCGTCAAAGCACCGTAAATTTAAGAAGTCGCGCCCACAGTGGTGGTCACTCATTCCCTGAACAAAACATTGAAGAATTGGTGCCTCCACAATACGGTTGCTTTTACACTAAGCGCCCGTCAATAAGGTCACCCCTTCAACATGCTCACGATAGAAAACGGCGATAACCAATGTAGTCACTAATCAAATTAGCACCTTATGAGTCAGATAGAGATAGAGCTCTCACAGAAACGCCATAATAGCGTCCTATGAGGGACGGTGTCATGTTTTCTTTAGAGTGACATGACTAACAGGGTTCCAGGGTTCTTGTGGTTTCAACCAGCTCAGTCGGCCTTGAAGAAATTCAAGGCTACGAGGAGACTTACGGAGGTTCCAATGACTAACTTGCTAGTCCGAAGGAACGAAATGTCCAACGGAGGGCTCGTATGTCACTGAGAGCTGAGGGTGTATCGGAAAACCAACGTGAAACGTGGGATTGCATCTACGGACTGAGACGTAGTGCCAATATGATCCACGGTATAATCAAATCTCGAGAAAAATAGAATAAATCACGTCCATGCAAGTAGATGCCAATTCTTATCTTAATTTCTATTTAATCTAATAATTTATAAAATAACATCTCTTTAAAAGGACGGATACTATTTTTAGAACTAATTACATGATAATTAAGTAAAATTTATAAGGATCACGACTATATATGTATTGTATTTTTTACCGACTTTGATCATAAGATATGAATTTTTTTAGGATTAAACATGATATGTAGTTTTTCATTTGATCATGATGAATATTAATATTTTTCAAATAAAAAAATTATCGGAACTATGTATATGATAATTAAGAGAAAAATCTAAGGATTTCAAAAATATATATATTATAATTTTATTTTACATAGTCTAATAGATATAGATTTTTAAAGATAAGGGTAAAAGTTACTCATTATATATATATATATATATATTAAAGAAACAATGACACGTGCATGCAAGTAGATGCCAATTCATATCTTAATTTCTATTTAATCTAATAATTTATAAAATAACATCTCTTTAAAAGGACGAAAACTATTTTTAGAACTAATTACATGATAATTAAGAAAAACTTACAAGGATCACGACTATATATATATTATAATTTTTACTGACTTTGATCATAAGATATGAATTTTTTTAGGATTAAACATGATATGTAGTTTTTCATTTGATCATGATGAATATTAATATTTTTTAAATAAAAAAAATTATCAAAACTAAGTATATGATAATTAAGAGAAAAATCTATAGATTCCAAAAATATATATATTATAATTTTATTTTACATAGTTTAATAGATATAGATTTTTAAAGATATGGGTAAAAGTTACCCATTATATATATATATATATATATATATATATTAAAGAAACAATTTCATTAAATAGTCCCCAAATCTTTTGAAACTTCCGTTCTCGAGGTATACACATCAGAATCGCGTAATCTATATACCAAAATGAAGAGCCCGAAAAACTCTACCAACGTGATGTTCAAAAATATTTTTACTTGAGTGATGGGTGATCTTGAGACAGGAGGATCCGAAAAAAAAGGTACCAACCCCACTACCTCGGTCACTATCCCAATAACACGCTCATAAAATTTCATGACCAAAGGACACTGCGACGCCTATGAAAAGGCGGAACAAAATAAAACTCTATAACTAACCGCTACAGTGTAGATTCGCCGTGTAACAATTATAAACCCATTAAATTAATTAACTAGTAAATGTTACTAGTTGATACCCATATAAATATATGAAAATTTAAGAAAAATCATGAGAATTCTAATAGTATGAAATTTATGATTTTTAGGTATACGATTTAATGGATAAATTTTTTTAAAGCATGTTATCTTTATTAACTAACAAAAAAAACATGTAATCACGTTATAAAATAATGCAAACCATGCATACAATTGACGAAGACGTGAATATGAAGTTAATATCTACTTGGTGATTTTGCTTGGCAAATTACCTACCTTTTGACGTTTGTAAGGACGGAGATATAGAACGATGAAGAACAAGAATAATAGAAGAAGTTTGCTTGCTTCTACTGCAGCAGCACCGCTACCGTAACAGGAAGGAGATGGGAAGAAGCTTCCCTCGCTAACACAACAGCTGCAACACAGCTACTGCAAGGGAGGAAGACGACCACGGTAGCACAACTGCAGCCGCCTGCCCTCAACCCGTGCAGCAAAGAGGGAGGAGAGGGAAAACGCAGACGACGACGATGACGTGCATGCTCGGCAGAAAAAATAGCGGCAACAGGGATTGACGATGGCTCCACCATCACCCCAGAGGGTCTTATTTATAGGGGTTTAGTGTGTGCAAATCCTAATAGAATTGAACCTTCCATTGTAGAATCCTAATGGTGTCAAATTTCTTATGCTTATCTCCTTCCAGCTATATTTGCAGCCACTTCCAAAACCAACTCGAACACCTTCCTCTATTATCAAGCCATGATCGAACGTAGCCCTTAATAAAGCCCATATTATACACATATATCTATTTATCCACGGCATATTGGTGGGTGAGGCTTCCCATGTTCAAAGGTCCGTGAAGGCTTCCTTAAAGCCCAATTGTTCTTAAGAATGCCCATGCACATTTATTTATATATATACACATGCCTTAGTCCATTTATTCTTTTCAAAGCCCATGTATGTTTATATATTTATATAGGTGGGTGGGTGGGTGTGTTTTTGCCTATTTATCATATAAGCTTTAACTAATTCATTTAGTAGACTCCACATCCATATATTTATATACGAGCCTTGTTTCCTATATCTTTATTTATTTTCTTACCTTATTAACTTCCATCATTTGCTTCGGGTATCAGAGTTAGGTTCGATACTGGAAAATCTTTACATGTATGTGTGTACGTATTTATTCTTGAATTATATTTTCAATTTTAAACTCATAGATAAAGGTTATACTATTTTTCCATTTCTTAACTTATTTACTTATATTTTTATTAATCATTCGAGTAATTAGCTATTTCGCTAATTATCACTTTTCCCTTATTAAATTTTAAATTTCCATTACAAATATTAATTTTTTTGTTTATTCTACATTTAAATTTCCGGAGTGCTACACCCTCCCCTTCTTAAAAGAATTTGGTCCCTAAATTCACATGATTTCCTTTCCAAAATTAGTGGGGCACAAATCACCATATCCAAAACATACATTCTCATGACATGCTAGGCACTATGATCATCATGTTTGATTCATGGAATTATAGATGCGATATGTTTATAGGGTTACCTTGCAGTGTTTCTTCTCCTAAGAGTGGGCAACGGGCGATCTTGTGATCTCCGCTTCCACAACGGATGTACTTTCCGAGTTTATACCAACACTTATCTAGATCATGTCTCCCTTTCTTACAATGTTCACATTTCTCCTTGACCGGAACAAGTTGTTGTTCATCATTCCGGGGTTTCTTGTCCTTCCGAGAATTGTTACCTCCATTGAATCTGTTCTTGCCATTTGCAGGTTCCTTATTCTTGGATCCATTTACTTCCTTCTTCTTGTCAATCTTTCCCTTGACTCGCTCCATCATATCTATCGCATCCTCCAAAAGTTGTGCCTTTCTTACCATCTTTGTGTAGGTTTGAATTTCCAGTGGTGCTAATTGAGGAATGAGATCTATATTCAATCCGTTCATGAATCGCTTTGCTCTCGTCTTTTCCGTGCAGACTAGTTGTGGCGCATACCGAGCCAATCTAGAGAACTTCGCCTCATACTCCGCTACTGAGAGACTACGTTGCTTAGGTCCGCAAACTCCATAGCCTTCTTTTCACGTATTCGTTCCGAGAAATATTTCTCGTTTAAGTGTTCCAAGAACTCATCCCATGTAACTTGCTCGTTAGGCATGATCACTTCCACGGATCCCCACCATACTCGGGCATCCTTTTCTAGTTGATAAGTTCGTAAGAGCACCTTCACTTGATCGATACATTGCATCACTTTGAATGTTCTTTCTATCTCCTGTACCCAGTTCTCCGCTTCATCCGGGTCGGTAGACCCACTAAACTTCGAGGGATTCATCTTTTGGAATTTTCGATGTAGATCCCCAGCTCCACATTAGTTTCCACCTTGGGCAACTTGTTGCAAGGCTTGGGTTAATCCTTGGACTGTGCGTTGCATTTCCCTCCATTGAGCTCTTTCGGCGGCCATCTTAGCCTACAAGAACAAGTTTTAGAATTAATGATTACTCTTATCTTGGTATTATCTAACGTGGATATAACATATTTTATTATTTCACCCATGGCTCTACCCCAAATCTCATAGGGTTCCTATAGGATAACTGACACGGAGAAGTTAATCTAGGACTTGGGCTTGATGACCTAGGGTTTTAGAAAGCCTAGGCTCTGATACCACCTTCTGTCACGCCCCTAACCGATAGCAGCGGAACGTGTTCGTTTGCTCGGAACGTGGCAGTTAAACAGTCGAGTCAATCAGAGCATAGTCATTCCACAAAGTATAATTGAACAAAGTAATAATTTTATTTCAAATACAGGTTCATTACAAATTGGACCCAATAAAAGAAAAGACTCAATAAAGGAAAATTACAATGAGACATAAGACGCAAGATAACCAGACTAGACGGTTCTTCTAGATGTCAGAGTTCTCTTCACTCTTGCCCTTGCCCATCATGTTTGGTCTCGTCGTCACTAAGGTCAATACCTGAAAAATATTGGAATACGCAGGGTGAGCGAACGCTCAGTAGGACTTAATATCTCAAGCTCCAAGCTAGCTTTAAGTGAATTACATGTTAACATGCTCATGCAAGTCATGCAAGTCATGCAAAGTATAAGAAATCAAGAATTATAACGGCGCGAGATAAAAACAAGAACTATAAGAACAATTAAGAGATATGAGATCAATTAGATAAACATATCACGAACTATTGTGGCAAGATAATGAGTACTAACATTAAGGTAGTTCAAGAACATTCACGATGAACAATATAGAAGTAAGTCAATCACTTCTACTAGCACTATATAGAGTTTGCCAAGACACTAAGGAGAAATCATGATAATATGATAGCCCCTCTAATAAGGTAATTCAAGATCTTATCATGATGAACAATAAGTTGTGGAAGGCTGTACTATGATGGCAATTGCTCCCGATCATCACTATCACGTGAGCTTTTGCACATCTAACATTACATAGGATTGGTCAATGCGCTAAGGGGAAATCACAAAGAGATGACTGCCCCTCATGGAAATAAGTTATAGACAACTATAGGTAGTGAATGCCAGCACTCGATCATCATATACCGGTAAACGTTTGGTCTTTGTCTCGCCTAATAGGGTCAGATCAAGACCCGTAGTATTTAAAATGTCATTTTATTGGGACCCATAGCCCTTGACATTTTATCTAGACTAATTACATATTAATGGCCAAGAATTTCAAGGATCAAGCATGTACGAACAATAGGGTAGATTTCATTGAACAGAGATTCAAGATAGACCTCGACAAGTCTAGTACGATGGCACACAAAAACCGAGATAATTCGAGAAATCTGGGAGATTTACGTCTCGTCGGAGCACCGTGTATTTAAGAAGTCGCGTCACAGTGGTGGTCACTCATTCCCTGAACAAAGCATTGAAGAATTGGTGCCTCCACAATACGGTTGCTTTTACACTAAGCGCCCGTCCATAAGGTCACCCCTTCAACATGCTCACAATAGAAAACGGCGATAACCAATGTAGTCGCTAATCAAATTAGCACCTTATGAGTCATATAGAGATAGAGCTCTCACAGAAACGCTATAACAGCGTCCTATGAGGGACGGTGTCATGTTTTCTTTAGAGTGATATGACTAACAGGGTTCCAGGGTTCTTGTGGTTTCAACCAGTTCAGTCGGCCTTGAGGGAATTCAAGGCTACGAGGAGACTTACGGAGGTCCCAATGACTAACTTGCTAGTCCGAAGGAACGAAATGTCCAACGGAAGGCTCGTATGTCACCGAGAGTTGAGGATGTATCGGAAAACCAACGTGAAACGTGGGACTGCATCTACGGACTGAGACGTAGTGCCAATATGATCCACGGTATAATCAAATCTCGAGAAAAACAGAATAAATCACGTCCATGCAAGTAGATGCCAATTCATATCTTAATTTCTATTTAATCTAATAATTTATAAAATAACATCTCTTTAAAAGGACAGATACTATTTTTAGAACTAATTACATGATAATTAAGAAAAATTTATAAGGATCACGACTATATATATATTTTAATTTTTACCGACTTTGATCATAAGATATGAATTTTTTAGGATTAAACATGATATGTAGTTTTTCATTTGATCATGATGAATATTAATATTTTTCAAATTAAAAAAATTATCGGAACTATGTATATGATTATTAAGAGAAAAATCTAAGGATTTCAAAAATATATATATTATAATTTTATTTTACATAGTTTAATAGATATAGATTTTTAAAGATAAGGGTAAAGTTACCCATTATATATATATATATATATATATATATATATATTAAAGAAACAATGACACGTCCATGCAAGTATATGCCAATTCATATCTTAATTTCTATTTAATCTAATAATTTATAAAATAACATCTCTTTAAAAGGACGGATACTATTTTTAGAACTAATTACATGATAATTCAGAAAAATTTACAAGGATCACGACTATATATATATTGTAATTTTTACTGACTTTGATCATAAGATATGAATTTTTTTAGGATTAAACATGATATGTAGTTTTTCATTTGATCATGATGAATATTAATATTTTTAAATAAAAAAAATTATCGGAACTTAGTATATGATAATTAAGAGAAAAATCTAAGGATTCCAAATATATATATATTATAATTTTATTTTACATAGTTTAATAGATATAGATTTTTAAAGATATGGGTAAAAGTTACCCATTATATATATATATATATTAAAGAAACAACGACCGCGCATATGGTCGTTATTTCGTTAACTAGTTTCGAAATCTTTTGAAACTTTCGTTCTCGAGGTATACACATCAGAATCACGTAATCTATATACCAAAATGAAGAGCCCAAAAAACTCTACCTAACGTGATGTTCAAAAATATTTTTACTTGAGTGATGGGTGATCTTGAGATAGGAGGATCCGAAAAAAAAGGTACTAACCCCACTACCTCGGTCACTACCCCAATAACACGCTCGTGCAATTTCATGACCAAAGGACACTCTGACGCCTATGAAAAGGTCGAACAAAATAAAACTCTATAACTAACCGCTATAGTGTAGATTCGCCGTGTAACTATTATAAACCCATTAAATTAAATAACTAGTAAGTGTTACGGGTTGATACCCATATAAATATATGAAAATTTAGGAAAAATCATGAGAGTTCTAATAGTATGAAATTTGTGATTTTTAGGTATACGATTTAATGGATTATTTTTTTAAAGCATGTTATCTTTATTAACTAACAAAAAAAACACGTAATCACGTTATAAAATCATGCAAACCATGCATACAATTGACAAAGTCGTGAATATGAAGTTAATATCTACTTGGTGATTTTGCTTGGGAGATTGCCTACCTTTTGACGTTTGTAAGGACAGAGATATAGAACGATGAAGAATAAGAATAATAGAAGAAGTTTGCTTGCTTCTACTGCAGAAGCACCGCTACCGTAACAGGAAGGAGATGGGAAGAAGCTTCCCTCGCTAACACAACAGCTGCAACACAGCTACTGCAAGGGAGGAAGACGACCACGGTAGCACAACTGTAGCCACCTGCCCTCAACCCGTGCAGCAAAGAGGGAGGAAAGGGAAAATGCAGACGATGACGATGACGTGCATGCTCGGCAGAAAAAATAGCTGCAGCAGGGATTGGCGATGGCTCCACCATCACCCCGGAGGGTCTTATTTATACGGGTTTAGTGTGTGCAAATCCTAATAGAATTGAACCTTCCATTGTAGAATCCTATTAGGTGTCAAATTTTCTAAGCTTATCTCCTTCCAGCTATATTTGCAGCCACTTCCAAAACCAACTCGAACACCTTCCTCTATTACCAAGCCATGATCGAACGTAGCCCTTCATAAAGCCCATATTATACACATATATCTATTTATCCGCAGCATATTGGTGGGTGAGGCTTCCCATGTTCAAAGGTCCGTGAAGGCTTTCTTAAAGCCCAATTGTTCTTAAGAATGCCCATGCACATGTATTTATATATATACACATGCCTTAGTCCATTTATTCTTTTCAAAGCCCATGTATGTTTATATATTTATATAGGTGGGTGGGTGGGTGTGTTTTAGCCTATTTATCATATAAGCTTTAACTAATTCATTTAGTAGACTCCACATTCATATATTTATATACGAGCCTTGTTTCCTATATCTTTATTTATTTTCTTACCTTATTAATTTCCGTCATTTGCTTCGGGTATCAGAGTTAGGTTCGATACTGGAAAATCTTTACATGTATGTTTGTAAGTATTTATTCTTGAATTATATTTTCAATTTTAAACTCAAATAGATAAAGGTTATACTATTTTTCCATTTCTTAACTTATTTACTTATATTTTTATTAGTCATTCGAGTAATTAGCGATTTCGCTAATTATCACTTTCACCTTATTAAATTTTAAATTTTCATGACGAATATTATTTTTTTTGTTTTTTCTACATTTAAATTTCCGGGGTGCTACAAGGGAGGCTCCAGCAAAAGGGGCAGCGGCGACGGGCGTGTGGGATGTGCATGTGAAGAGGGGAAGGGATGGGTGTAGCAGAGGGTGACGCGGCAGCGTGAGCAGGGCACCAGACGTGGTTGGCTGTGAAGGGAGAGGAGGAGGGTCTACGTACATGGGATGACGACAGCCGCGCTGCTGGCGTAGACGGTGGGAGAGGGTGGTGTTGCTGGCGAAGGGGGCTCGCGACGGTGAGAGGGTGAGCAGAGAGAGGGGTTTGCGGTGAGCAAAGGCGGGGTGAAGGAGGGTGTAGAGGAGAACCAAGGGAGAGGAGAGAGCACGTGGTGGTTGCAGTGTGAAGGAGAGAGGGGGAGGGTGGCTCACGACGGTGAGAGGGTGAGCAGAGATGGGGCGTGGCCGATGGTTAGAGAGAGGAAGAGAGAGGGAGAGGTGAGGGTGATGGAGTGAAAGAGAGAGAAAGGGAGGTCACGGAGGTGGCTTGGGCGTGTGTGCGTGTGCATGGGAGAGAGGGTAAGAGGAAGGTGGAAAGGGATCGACCCGCGGTAGTGCTACAGAGACGGTGGGAGAGGTGGTTCGGAGGTGTGAAGGTGTGTGAGAGTTAGAGAAGGTAAAAGAGAGGGTGGGGCAGCAGGAAGGCGATGGAGCGGGAGTGTAGAGAAGAGAGGGGGGTGACACGATCGGTGCAGGCTATGGAGAGAACTCTAGTGTGGTGGGAGAGAGTTAGAGAGAGGAACGCGGCAGGGTCGACGTGGTGTGCATGTGTGGAGGTGAGGGTATAGCTCAAGGGTTCGCCGGTGGAGGTGTGAAAAGCGAGTGGGAGAGAGGGAGAGATGGGTGAGAGAGGGAGATCCTACGGGACCAAAAGAGAGAGCGGGAGAGAGAAGGGGGCGTAGGAAAGAGAATTGAGAGGGAAGGAGAATGGGTGAGAGAGAAGAAGAGAGGTTGTCCGGCGTGTGTGTGTGGTGAGGGGAGAGGGGGTCGGTGGCCGCTGTGGTTTAGAGAGAGAGAGAAGTGGCGCGGGTGTGTGAGTGCAGGAAGAGATGGCGAGAGAGAGAGGAGGCCCGCGGCGGGTGGTTGTGTGTTGTGAGTGCGTGAGAGGTAAGTGAGATGTGGAGAGAATGTAGCCCGCGGCGGCGGTGCTTAGAAGGGTAGAGAGAGAGAGAGATGGGAGGAGTTCTGCCGTGAGATGGAGAGAATAGGGATTAGAGAGAGGAAACTTAAAGAAAACCTACATGTGTGTTTTGTAGAGAGAAAAGAAGAGAGATATGGATAGAGAGAGATGGCTTTAAGAGGGGGATTAGGGTGTGGTTTTATAGGGGTCAAGGGATGGGCTAGCCTTATCATTTTCCTTCTATAATTCCTTCTATTATTCTTGGTCCACCTCCATTCACATCCCCTTCCATAATTCCTTCTATTATTCTTGGTCCACCTCCATTAATCCCATGCCCATGTCATTGTCACACCTAAAGTGTTGTTGGTGATATAATTCCTTCCATTGTAGCCTCCTGTACACAAGGTAAAAACATGCAAAAAAATTGTAGTTAAGCCCATGAAAAATATAAATCATAAGTTTATATCTAGCCTCTTCAAAAATAATCATCACACAATAATTTTATCAAAATTTAATTATATAATTTTTTATTTATTTATTTAACCATTTCGCAAGTCTCATTAATTACAAAAACAATTTTCATTTTATGAGAGACCGAGATTTTCACGTACAAATTATATAATTACCTTCGTTAAAGTTCAAAGAAATGATGTGTGTGATATAAGTATAAACAAATAGGCACTTATCAACTACATCCGCGCATGTTTCCCCAACAAGGGCTTGCACTGCATCAGCTGCAACCTTCTTCCTTCTAGTGATAGGACCATGCCTCTCAGCGAGCCTAGTCATCTCTTCAGGTTCTTCGGGTAGAGACCTGTAGCGGCTAGTCACTCTGGCCATGTTGCAGTTGAATATTCTGAGGTGGTGGTCCCTCCGTGTCACCCTCCTGGCTGGTTGCCCAAGGAAGGCTAGCCTGTCGAACACTGAAATCCTCGGTGTAGTTTCTTCATAGAAGGATGGTCCATAGCAATCGGATCCTTCATCAGCAACTTCTTCTAGGTTGGCTTGTACTTCTCGGTCTTCATCTTTCGCAGCGCTCATGGCCTCTAAGAGCCGCTGCGCCCCTTGATGGGTGTTCCCGAGACCCCGGAAATATCCTCGGACGGCCTGGGTGATATCATCTTGCCCGCCTGTTGGGCAGAGTGCTGATGGTGACATTCTGTGTTAAGCTGGCGGCCTGTAAGTGAGCCACCGTTGTTCGGCCACCTTGCCGCATCTTCTTCTGTAAGGATGAATATTCACTTGCCGGCCGTAGGCCGGAAAGGCTGGTCTACGAGGTGTCGAAGCTAGCACCTCAATTCTTTCTTCTTTTTCTTCTTCTTTTCTATCAAACCTGTCAGTTTAAACAAGTTTCGGTTGGGCAGCAGCCGAGGCCCACATCAGCTTAGGCACCCACACTTGTTTAAACTTGGTCAGTTTCGGGGCCAGACCTCCCCTTCATCCGGAATTGACATGGTCCGACTTGTCTTGAGCCAGTGCTTGGAATGAGTTCCGCACCGATACATTTGCCATCACCCTATCAGGTGCAATTTTGGCCTGCTGGCCGTTCAGAAAAATGCGACACCTCCGACAAGCATGGATTTGCCCGACATTGATAGCCGGCCCTGCAATACGCCAATATTCTTCCTGGCCGCCCTTCTAGCAGTCGATGAGCGATTCTTGTTGTGGGAAGCGCGGGAATGGATATGGTGGACGAAGTAGCCCACCGTAGTAACATCAGATGTGGTCGCCTTTGCAGCAGCGACCAGCTTCATCTCCTGGACATCTAGGAGCTCGACGAAGGCTACCCCAAAAAAGTTGGGGAAGGCTACCACCGGTGGGAAGTTGCCGAACTTCGTAGGTACGGCCAGGTAACCATACCTGGCGTGATCACCAACCACCAATGGACCGAAGGAAACATCCATCGTATTTTTCAAGATGCAACATGCAATTTCAGATTAAAAGAGTTAGTCTTTTAGGAGGAGGACATTGGGCCCCTAATCCTGGTGAGAAGATGAAAGGAGGTTTAGTCCCACCTGCGTGCCAAACTTGTTGGACGCACTCTCGATACCTATTCATCCTTTTTTATCATTTTGATCATCTTTTTCGTTCTTGGCTTATTCGGGTTTATTAAGTGCGTGGACGTGCCAGTCACCAAAGTAACAATTTATTCGGGTTTCGAGAACCAAGGTGGTCCTGAATCACTGGTGCGCTTCGTCTGACTAACCAGACGATGTGAGTATCGGGTCGGGACTAAAACTCACCGTGCCATAAAGGTCACGACGTTAATTACATCTCCTCGGAGGGGAGAAAATATTTGATTAAATGCCAGAAGAAGGGGCCCTCGAGCCTAAAATTGATATTCATTAAAGAAAGTAACGCGAATTCTGAATTTCAGTGAAAACATCCCCCATTGAGGGGTAAACATTTTGAATAAAGCCAGTCATTAATTAATTGACCAATTCATGTTTGGACAAGAGTCCTAATTTATAAGTCAAATGTATGTCAGGAGTATGACAAGCTTGATATTCGGGAGTAGATCCCAACAGAAACATATTACACGTAGCGGGCTATTGGCCCAGAGCAAAGTCAAGCCATGACCATAATGGGGTGACCCCAAGTTTCAAGCATGACCTGCAGTGGCCTCATTAATATCCCCTTTGTATGGGGTCTAGGGAGGGGAAGAGCCCCGGGTCAAATGTTATTAGCTTCTTAAGGAAGGTTTTGGTGTTTGTTGATGGTTTGTTTTATTCATTTTTTTATTATCATTATAATTATTATTCTTATTATCATTTTTTATTATTATTTTCTTTTCCCTTTCTTTCTTTCTTCTTATTTTTATAATTTTTTAATCGCGCAAAGGGCCAAAGGCCGCTGCGTCGACGCATAGCGCTTGCACAGAGGGAGGCAGCAAGGGGCAGTCGCGTTGATGCGGGCTCTCAGTGTGCCGACGTACGAAGCCCATCCTCGGGGCTGGCATGAACCATTGCGTCGACGTAGGAAAGCCATTGTGTCAATGCACAAGGCCCACTAGGGGATAGCGCGACTATCGCGTCGATGCCATGAGGGGCAACGTCAATGCATGAGGGAAGCACGTTGAAGGCGGTGTCGACGCAGCTTTCAGGCAGCGTCGACGCAACTGATGCTAGCACCCACTCCAGCCTTCTCTTCTTTCTTTCTTTCATTTTTTTATTTGTTTGATCATTTATGCTATGGGTTAATCTTGGAAGTTCAGGAGATGTTACACTCCAGTTTTCTTTTCTTCATTCTTTTATTTTTATTTCTTTAGTTCCTTTCTTTATTCTTTAAATTTTCTTTCTTTTGTTTCTTCTTTGTGTATAGCATGCATCAATCCATGATTTGTTTGTGCAGGGAATGCTTGTGCAAACATCTACATGACAGCATGCAGGGTTTTATCAATGCATTTATGCAGTGTGACCTTGGTACAAGGCAGAGTTACGTACTCGCGCATAGTCGGAGAATCCAATTGGGCACAACCCAATTATCCTCAACCCACCATTTGATATACCATAGGTCGTGGCATGCAAGCACACACAGGTTGCAGGTGCATAGGGGAAGGGTAATCAAGGGGAGGCTACTAGAAGGCAGTTAACAAGTCGGTAAACGGGTGCGTCGACCGAGCCTATCTCATGCGTCGATGCACTTAGCACTAAGTTTACTGAAATTGTAGATTGGTCAACCGAAATTTGAAGTCGGCACACGCAAGGGTTCAACTCACACGCGTGATGCATGCATGATCCATTGGGATACTAATGAACTGCTCAACACCAAGAAATGCATGGGGGAATGAGTTTAATTATGCTCATGAAGATTCGGCAAGAGTTACCATAAGTTTAGTCATACACTTTAAGGTGTTTGGTTTGTTCTACTACAGAGTACAATCACTAGACAGTGGTGAGACTAGGGGGAGTCGACCCTGGGATGCGACTCCTGGGTCGGATCTACTGCATCAGACAGCGAGCAGAGCCTAGGCAAAAGGGAGTTGACTCTGAGAGTCAACTCTTCCCACAGAAAGTCCCAAATTTTCCTTCGTTTAGAAAATCATGCAAATGTGTATGCATAATGCATGTTTGCCATGTGATCATAAAGTTTTATTTATTTGGCTGTTTCATTGATGGCCACTTATTAGTTTTATTCTTCCTTCTTCTTCTTCTTCTTTTTATTTCTTTTAAGCAGATTATTTTTTCCTTTGTTTCTGCTGCCTGAACAACATTTTGTTTTTGACTTGTTTGATCACACTATCTGTGCAAATATGTTTTCTTTAGCATCATTCTTTGTGTAATGCCCCGAGTTTTTCGGATGTTTGTCGGATAGGATCCGTAGGTTTCGGATCGTCTTTCCGTGGATTGTGGATTGAGTCCGATTAAGCTTCGGACTATTTTTACCGGAATGTCAGATCCATTGGTGGTGTGTCCGTGAATTTCCTAGGGTCCGTGGCATTGTGAGGAGCACGCCGGTATTTTTCTGTAATTTTCCAGAGCGCATGTGTGGGTCCCAGGTCGCGTTTTGGGTTTTACGCATGTTTTCGTCTGTCGGACCTTCGGAATCCCGTACATGGTGAACCGTTGCGTTCTCTGACTCCTGGACGTTACCACTGCGATGTGTGTCTTCCGAGGATCACGGGCAGCATTTGTCCTAATTTTTAGTATTTTCAAGAATTTTTGGATTTTCTATATATTAACCCCTTAACCTCTCTCTCCCCATTCTCTCCTTCTCACTCTCTCTCATCTCTTTCTTTCCCCCTCTCCCCGGGCGGCCGACGGTGGCTGAGGAGGGCGAGGCGGCGATGGCGGGTGGCGAGGAATGAGGAACGGGTCGAGGATCGAGGGCCGGTGGCGCGTGGAGGCTCGGCTGCGAGTTTGTGAACCGGTGAGGGTTTAAGCGACGTTTCTTCGCGGATCGGTGACCTCGGGGCGCGATATCTTCAGTGGAGGTAGGGAGATGGACCCTCAGCTCGTGTATTTCATTTCCCACGGATTTGGTAGCCCGTGGCGAGCCGAGCGTTAGTTTATTACCGTTTTGGGGAAAAACCATGATTTTGGGGTGTGAGCCCTATCTAACGTTTTAACGCGTTAATCGGTGGTTTGAGGGCATCATCGAATGCCTAGGGGCTCGGGGAAGGGTTTCCCCTTTGTTTCCCCATCACCTGGGGGTGATTGGGGCGTGGAATGAGTTTCCCGCCGATTTCGGGTTCGGGACGCCTTAGCGGTCGTTCCAGAGACCGCTAAGGGCGCCAAGCGGACCAAGGGTAGACCGCTAGGCGGTCTCCCTATGTCGGTTCAAGGCTGACGGTCACGTGATAGACCGCTAGGGTCCTTGGCGGTCCAGAGGTAGACCGCTAGGACCGCTTGAGTTTGTGTGTTCCGGGGGTTTAGCGGTCTAGAGGTAGCCCGCTAGCGAGTGCCTTGCGGTCCAAGGGTAGACCGCTAAGGCTCCTTGATTTCAGTATGTGGCGGTCCAAGTGTAGACCGCTAGGCCTCGTGGCAGCCTAGGGTTAGACTGCTAGAAGTTTTCCATGCTCGCAATGTCGGGTTCGCGCTGTGTTGGTCTCCGGTCAACCCGGTTGTGATCCAGTGGTTGACCTTCAGCTTCGTGAGTATCCCGGACACCCCGCGAGTTCCATGTCCGTGTTTTTGGGATGTCTGGAGGTACCATGTTACCTCGATTAGCATGCCCATAAGTGTGGTGGGTCTAGGTGACCCCATGTGTTCCCGGATTTCGTGTTACGCTCGATCGAGTCACCGTGTATCGGTGTGAGTGCGGTGGGGTTCCTCTGCATGTCGTGGGTTTTTGCAGAAGATGATTCCTGAGTGGGCCATGTGTTTGACCCTAGACTGCGAGTCCAGTCATCCTGCCTGGAGCTGGAGGTTTCTCGCTTTTCCCTGGGATAGGGAATCAGCGTGGCGGCTTATGAGTTGCCTTAAGAATCATGCTTCGGTGCTTTTCGCGTGGGCCGTGTATGTGGCCTGTGGACTGTGAGTCCAATTACCCAGCCTGGGGCTAGAGGGTTTCTCAGTTTCTTTTCCAAGGGAATGGTCTCGGTGACTCGTGAGCTACCTCGGTATTCATGCTACCGTGGTTTTATACCTAGGGATTAGGCTAGATTAACGGCATTGTGCCGTTGCTTATGATGGTCTTGACCCTGAGTCTTGTGACTCAAGGACCGTTGGATTTAGTGAGTCTAGAGGACTGTCCAGAGTCCAGTGGCTCGACGCCACTTGGTTCTTCTTGACTCTGGCGCAGGGTGCATGCGTGTTTCTCGGAGTTCTCCTCGGAGAGTGGTCACATCAGTGACTCCCCACTAATCGTAGCCTTCCGACACGCGAGTGGTCCCACCAGGGAGTGGTGGCGAGGCTACCCCAGAGAGATGGTTTTTAGGCTGGTTATCTCCGGGCCCCACGTCGTGCAACCAGAGTCCGGCTGAGGGGAAAACTAGTTAGAGGGCCAGACCTAGGACACGTGGTCTGTGTGTGCACACGTGGTTGGGGGCAGTTGGAACCGCGCTGACGAGCGCGACCCCAGCTAGTTCTTGTTCTGTGGTTACTTGTACGGTGTGTCCGTTCCACCAGGGGTCGAGGGGGACACCTGAGGCGCGGTCTAAGTCGTCAATGGATTCATACGGCCTTGCTTCTAGTGGGCATGTACTCTTGTCACGTGAGACGTGACTCTCCTGTTTCCAAGTTCTGTTTCCCTTCTGTGAGACATAGTTTCTGGACCGTTCCAGCATGCTTTCCATGGTGGTGACCAGGGGTGCTCGGTAGGGATTGCGTGGTTCTCCCGATAGTTTCAGGGAGTGTTTCCGAGGTAGAGGTCTAGGGATTTTTCGGTGAGAGTCATCAAGGGTTCTCCCTAGACGGTGTTAGGTTCATGACTGTGAGGTCGTGATGGTCACTTCTGGCGGCGTAGCCAGAGGTTCTTCCGTTAGTTCGGTAGTCCCCTGATTGTGAGATCGGGGTATGTTTTCCTGGTACAGTAGGAGTAGCTGTAGTGCCGAGTTCTGACCAGCCACCAGTTCGCTGTTCCTATCGTAGTTGTAGCTGTTTTCCTTTCCACTACCGCCGTTGTTCTCAGTTGGGGTTCCGCGGGATCCCTACTAAGCCAGTGACAAGAGGCTCACCCCTGCGTTTCAGGTGAGGCAGTTCTTCCTCGAGGTTTGAGGATGCTGTTCAGAGGTTCTTAGTTTCCAGTTCGCCGGGCCGAGTGTTCACTTGGCATGTGATATGTTTTACTGCTTTAGACTGTACTTTCTGTTGGACTTGACTCTGTTGTTGTAGCTATTTATTTATTTCTGTTAATTGTTGAATTGTCCTACCTTATTCCCTATTTCTTTGTACCTCTACACTCCTTTTAGCCCTTCCCAGCCCTCCCGGCTCGTGGGCGGCGGGCCAGGATTCGAATGGTATCGGGTTCTTCCCGGTATCCGGATCTTGGGTCGCTACAGATGGTATCAGAGCGGTGGTTGTGGACGTACATAGGAATTCGAGAGATTGCAATGATCAGAGTCCGTAAGGTCTAGTATAGTCGACAGCTGGCATACAGTTCCGTGCATGTTTTCCGCATTATTTCTCGCTTGAGAGCTTGAGTGCGCTGCACGGCACTGTGATGGTGGTCACTGTTCGCGGCTTTCGTGCTGGCATGGGGTTTGAGTACCGAGGTTGAGAGCTTTCTCCCTTATCGTTGGTGGCCCCGATTGTGCTGCGTTGGGCAGAGGTTGCCGACAGGTGTTTCGCTACGGTGCTGTGTTTGAGGTGTTTGCTGCGAGGTCAGGTGGCTGGCGAGGATTGTTCGTGGTTAAGTGGCCGTGCGCGTGCTCTGAGGGAGCTGTTGTCGAACCTGGCTCTGATACCATCTATAGCGACCCAAGATCCGGATATCGGGAAGAACCCGATACCATTCGAATTTGAGCCCTCTCGGCTCGTGGGCGGCGGGCCAGGATTTGAATGGTATCGGGTTCTTCCCAGTATCCGGATCTTGGGTCGCTACACTTTGCATCTAATGTACCTATTTTAGCATTATATCAACTATTCGGTTCATGGAATTGTCATTAGTTCATTTTTATTAAGTCCATAGTTCTGGCGAAAATTGGGCAGCGCCTCCCCTAGACCAGAGCATTTGGGGGGTGAAAAATGGAAACGCATGCACAGATATTCCGAGATGACTCCTGAAATCAGAGTAAGCCTAGAGTGGCTACTCTATATCCCAAGTTGGACAAGGAAATCCCCGAGGGCTGGCCTACGGGGGGACTCCACTAACCCAGGGATCACTATATTTCCAACCTCGAAGTGTGCGTTGTATTTCTACTGGCCTCCTGGCCATCAATATCCATCCCTTCGATGAAGAGTCCTCTAGAGATCATGCTATGTAGCAGCAAATCCCTGGGGATGTAAGGGTGGTTACATGAAACTTTGATCAGTGTAAAACTGTGATGTATGCCTTCCCCATGGCAAGTCCTTAATTATAAAAAAAAGCATCTATGAAATTAAAGACTAGATGTTATTGCTCTGGTGCATAGGGTCGCGGATCATGCTTGGAAGGCTAGCAAACCCTTGCCCCAAAATGGAGACATGGAACCATACTGATCAGCATTCAGCAGGCATGCAGACACATGTTTGAAGAAGACATGACTCCACTGAGCATTTAAGCGAACAGAAAGGGTGCTCGTGTGTGATTGGCATACAAGCCAAGGATGATGAGCAGGGACTTGTCAATGAGTTGAGACCGAGTAGATAGACGGGTAGAGGAAACGCAAGTTTAAGCAGATTTAGGATTGAACCAGAGTCTCCACAACCCATAGATGTGGGTGAAGAGGTTGATGGCCTTCTCCTTAAAATCTCTTACATCCGATAGTGAAAGAGTGCGCATATAGAAGTCTGGACTCGCCCAAAGTACTGGGGAAGGGATTATGCAATTAGTGTTGCCCATGAGGGCGTGAATCTGCCGTAAGGACTAGAATGCTCCACAGGGAGCAATCTAGCATGCCAGAGATCAGAGTGACGTCCGATTGGAGAGCCTCATCTGGTAAATGGGAGTCTAGACTCAGGAATACAGCCCATTGCGATTGGGTGGACTCTGAACTGAGGTCATCCCCATGGCCAGACATCATTCCATGCTAAGAAGGAAAGATAATAAACATAAATAGCGGAATCACAGTATGATCATGGAGACTGGGATCAAAAGGAGTTTAGAAGAATGAAAATATTCACATTCAAACACCCAAAGTGTCATTTCTTTCATTCATTTCATCGCATAAGAGAGATACATCATCCCGAGACTGATACGTCCAAGAAGCAACCAGGCAAGAAACGAAAATAAACAGCATACATCACAGAGTGAGAAAGAAAAAAAGAGGGGGAGGGCGGAGCATTGACTCTCTTCCCTCCCTTGAGCAGCACCAATTCTCCTCCTCTCTTCCACTCTTCTCTTCACGCACTAGAGCAGTAGCAGACACCTCTGGAAATCGCCCACAGGAAGCTTCAAACAGCAGCAAGCAAGGGGGGCTTTCTTCAGGGCGTTCTTCCTCTTTTATAGGCAGCACGATGTTTCTTTTCCCTCAAGGCATGGCTAGGGAATCTCTAATGATTGGAGATCTCCCAGCCGCACACCTTGTATGGGCTGTACGGCCTTCTAGAAGGGTCCCCTGATCGGACCATGCATCGTGATCGGATCTCGTGCGAGTACGCACTTTTCCGCATTGGAGGGTGCGTGGACACAGTCCACGAGTTGCATCAATGTAGCGTTTGATCATCTTGCGGCTCTCCTTCTGTGCCTTTAGGCGCGTCGACGAAGGCTGGGAGCTGCATCGACGCAACGTTTGATCGCCCGACGACTTCCTTGTTTTGTCTTTGAATGCGTCGACGCAGTAGGTGCTCTGCGTCGATGCAGGACGTTGTCCAGGGCCCTTCTTTCAGCTCACGCCGCACTATGGGGTCGACGCAGCCCTATGGGTGCGTCGACACCCTCTTTTCTTTTTTTATGGCTGACCTTGCTTGGCCTTTCGATGCTAAATTTGAGCATCCACACCTGATGAACATACTCTGAGTCCCAATGGAAAACTCCTTTTCCATTGAACTATCTACCTTAGCCAAGGATTTAACTAAGTACCATTCATAGGGCATTCTCTCTCATGCTATATCTTAGAGTGAATGATCCACTATTGTCACTCAATTACCTTCGCATGTATTCTGTTGTATCCGAATACCTGAGCATCCAAGACTTATAGATAAAGTCCATTTTTCAGGAATCAAAATACAGAAGTCCTCATGCAAGGTATCTTTGGTGACTCATGTCCAAGGACCAACTGTGCTATTGTGACAGAAGAATCTCTTGGTTGACAGTTAGATATAATTACCATTCGGAGATTCTTGATCGCATCAGTTCAGTGAACCCTATTCTTGTAATGGGCACCTGCACATATATCTTAGTGTCTCCATACTAGTGATTGTGAGATTAGTCACCCTCATCATATGAGAGGATATCATGTGCACTGGTCTATCCGGATTCTTTGATGTCCTATCTCAAAGATCCTATGACCATGAACATTTAGAACACATACATCTAGAACACATGCATCTAGAAGGTTGATCTCACTATTATAATCTCATTATGATTTAACCTTCATAGCCTGTGTTCAAGGACTTCATCACATCAAGCGGTAATACGCATATATAAATAAGACATAATGAAGAAATTACCATAAATTTGAATGAGAACATGTAAGAAATGATGCCATCACTTCATAAGTGATTGGCTTGTAGGGCATACATTTCTTTCATTCTCCCACTTGCACTAAAGCCAATCACCTCCCGCTTGATCTCCATCAGCCTTAGGTGATACTCAACTACACCTTTAGTCAACATCTTAGTTAGTGGATCTATAATGTTATTAGCGGAAGAAACTCTTTCCGGGTGACAACTCCCTTTTATTTATAATATCTCTAATTGGGTGGAACTATTGCAGAAAGTACAACGACTTCTGATGAGACCACGGTTCCAAAGCAAGAGCCATAACTCTCTCATTATCTGATAACAAGAGTACCTGATTAGTGACACTAGGGACAACTCCCTACATGATGACGAACTATTTCATCTACATAATTGGATTACGTGCCAATATGAATTCAGTTCGTTGGCACGTAATTCACTTGGATTCTCTCGGTTTTAAATATAAAGCCTAAGCTGCGTCAATGCAGCTACTTAATGCATCGAGGCAGTGTAGCCAAAAAGGCTTTCGAACAGTTGGCTTTAAAAACGCATGCCCATTTCAATACAACTCTTGGATGCTTCGACGTGTTGTCTTTCAATTGCTGGTACTGACCTGAGTGCGTCGATGCACTCCTCAGATACGTCGGTGCAGTGAGCATGGAACCCTTGGTCAGAGGACTTCGAATGTTGGCTTTTTTCTTGGTGTGTCAGTGCAGCTCTTTGTTGCGTCAATGCAGTTCTCTAAAAATCACTTCTGTGATTGTGACTGCATCGAGGCAATATGTTGAATTCTATAGCATCGACTCTCTAATGAAGGCAAATTTTTGGAATGCTTCTGGGATCCTGACTGCGTCGATGCAGTGTTGATGCTACGTCGACGTTTTGATAGTAAACAACACGCTTGTTCTTCTGAGTCTTTTCCTGGGAACTTCAGTTGACCGAAATGAACAATTCGGTCGTCCTAACTCTACTTAAGACTTGATCATGTATTACTGACCTTTGCTTCTGGAAATTTCACCTTATTTCATGGTAAATTTGATCTGACATTACTCAGTACTTCCTTTCCTTCTTTGATACAGCTTTAGCCAACAGAACATCTGCAATTAAGATTTATTGTATTAGTTAATGAACCATATTGCATTGACATCATCAAAACACACAGAATGTAACATTCTCCCCCTTTTTGATGATGGTAACAATATTAGTTATTAAGTCTTATTAATGAAATGAAATCCATCTTCCTTGAGAAATAGTTGAATAATGAGAGATTTGAAAGGAATAGGCTGAAATACAAAGGAAGGTTTATTTTGAGCTATCAAAACGATAGACATGATACCAATCAAGACAGAATAGATAGATAAGACTTTTTATGATGAGAGGACTTAAAAAAGAAACTCTCCCAATTTACTCTCCACTTCTCTCCTTCACAACTTACCAACTTACTTTCCCCCTTCACTCTTACTTTCTCTCCCTTTGACATTATCAAAAAAAATGGGCAGAGAAGAACAAATTGTAATTGCAAGAAAGACTAGATACAGTAAGTTCACAGATTTAGAAATTTTTAGGACCATCTCTTAAGGATGTAAGTGTGGTAACCAAAAGTTGCTTAGATGTTTCATTCTAATAATCTAGAGAGACAAAGAGTAGTAGTGTTTGAAGATTATCTCCATACAGGAATAAGGAAGTCGAGAAAATTGTCATATAGATGCCTTGAATGAGCTGTCTAAAAGCTTAACTAGTTAAATTTTCAAAGACTTCTCAAGTGAAAATTTTCCAGCAGTACTGAGAACAAATAGACTACACCATATTTTGCATTGGGGCTGAGAATACTTTCATGATTGTTTCTGAATGAGTGTCTTTTTCTCATTTGTCAATGTGGGTTAACCTACACCTTTTTACATGAGGAGACACATTGGTTAGATGCAGGAATCCCCAGTTACTCAGTGTGGTAACCTGAATGCCTCTCTTTTGAGAACAGAGTTAGCAATAGAGATGTCTTTTTACGTGAGGCACAACATGCCTTAGGTGAAGTGACCTAGTTACTCAACATTCTATGTCATTGCTCTGCCATGGTTGCATAGGCAATTTATTTTTAATCAGAGTTAATTTGGCACTTCATGACACAACTCACTTTACTTCAAGGTGAAGGAGTTGGTTTCTCAGTAAACCAGATCATTGCTCTGAAACAATTTTACCCCTTTTGATTTTAGTGAAGTAGAATGTTTGAGAACAATACTTACATGTACAGATTTTTTAGCTAGAGTTGTCTCCTTGTGTTTAATGTTCAAGCTTTTTAGAAGAAGTCAGTGCATGATATTCCAACATTTGTTCTTCACTCATTAGTCTTGCAGGAAGATATTCTTCAGATGTCTTTATCTTTGTCACTACAAGATCATGAAGCTTAAACTTCATAGCTGAGATTTTAGTTAACAGACTTAATTTCTTTAAGAGAGTTCTGAATCTCAAGATATGTGAAAGAACTGTATAAGTTCTCAATAGTCACAATGAACATTGATAGACTCTTGAAGAAGGACATACTCCCCCTATGAACTTGACTGCATGGACTCAAGAAGAATGCTTAACCAGACCTAAGGAAGGTATCTCCCCCTGACTTCATGAGTCAATTTACCTTGGCACTTGGCGGAGAACTTAGGTCATGGACCACCTCACGCGTAGTGCAGGTGCCCTTCTCCTAACACCATTTTATATACCAAGGGTGGTTGATCATGAGCAAAAAGAATGGAGAACAGTGAAATGCACAGATGCGTCGACCTGAGAGTAGGGTGCATCGACGTAGAGACTATTCACAAGATTGTAGATGTGAAGAATTTGAACTAACAGGTCAAGGCAGGCTTTGGACACACAAAGTACACAAACTGAAAAGTGATGGAATTTAGTAATCAGAATGATCTAAAAATGCCCAACTCTCTCCTCAAGGTAGAGAACTTCTCATTATCCAATGGCTTAGTAAATATATCTACAATTTGATATGATGTGCCTACATGGATTAATTCAAAGTTACCCTTAAAAACTTCATCTCTTATGAAGTGATGCCTGATTTCTATATGCTTGGTGCATGAGTGCAGAACAAGGTTCTTAGACAGGTTTTTTGCACTAGTGTTGTCACAGTAAATTGGTGTGCAACCTAGGTCTACTTTGTAGTCCTGGAGTTGGTGTTTTATCCAAATGACCTGTGTACCACAACTTCCTGCAGCTACATACTCTACCTCTACAGTGGAGAGGGCAACAGAATGCTGTTTCTTGGAAGCCCAAGAAACTAAACGCCCACCTAAGAATTGACAAAAGCCATTTGTGCTTTTCCTATCTAACTTGCAGCCATCATAGTCTGCATTACTGTAAGAGATTAAATCTAGTGCGTGTAATGCAGGAAACCATAGTCCTAAATTGTGTGTGCCTGAGACATATCTGAAAATTCTTTTAACTCCAGCAAGATATAATTCAGTAGATCAACACTGAAATCTAGCACACATACACACACTAAATTGAATTTCAGATCTAGAGGTAGTAAGGTATAGTTAGGATCCAATCATACCTCTATAGAGTTTTGCATCTACTTCTTTACCTGACTCATCAGCATCTAAGGAAGTATTGGTACCCATTAGAGTGGCTATGTGCTTCAATTTGTCCATTCCAAATCGTTTCAGAATTTCCATTGTGTATTTGGTTTGATTGATGAAGCAGCCATCTTTCATCTGTTGTACCTATAAGCCAAGAAAATATTTTAGTTCTCCAACCAAGCTCATTTCAAACTCACTAGACATAAAGTTTGTAAATTCATCACATAGTTCAGTGCAAGTTGAACCAAAAATAATGTCATTCACGTATAACTGAACTATGATAAGTTGGTTATCCAGATTTTTTGTAAAAAGAGTTTGGTCCACCTTACCTCTACAGTAGCTATTACTGAGCAGAAATCCTGTCAATCTGTCATACCAAGCCCATAGGGCTTGTTTTAGTCCATACAGGGCTTTATTTAACCTGAAGACATGGTTAGGTAGCACAGATAACTCAAAGCCCGGGGGTTACTCAACATAAACTTCCTCTCTAATAAAACCATTCAAGAAGGCACTTTTTACGTCCATTTGATGAAGTTTAATGTTATTTGAGCATGCAAATGCTAGCAATATTCTAATTGCTTCCATCCTAGCAACTGGTGCATAGGATTCATCAAAATCTACCCCAAATTCCAGACAGTAGCCTTTGGCCACAAACCTGGCTTTATTTCTAGAAATTATTCCATCTTCATTTCTCTTATTCCTAAAGACCCACTTAGTTCCTATGACAGACACATTTTCAGGTCTAGGAACTAGATTCCAGACTTTATTTCTTTCAAATTGTCCCAATTCTTCATTCATAGCATTTATCCAAGACTCATCTATTAAAGCTTCTTCAATTGTTTTGGATTCAATTTGTGAAACTAAAGCTACTAGATCTTGATTATTGACTTCCTGGTGATAAGATCTAGTCCTAGGAGAATCGTGTAAATTACCTATGATGTTGTGTGCAGGGTGATCTTTCAAAAATCTGAGATTGGTTGAGGACTCACCTTGCTCGGTTGACTCACCCTGAACTGGGTCATTTTGTGCAGCTGGTTCATTTGTTTCCTCATCCAGCTTGTCCTCTAGAAATTCTCCATCATCTCTTGATTTTCTGTCATCATCATCCATGTTATTAAAGTTGAATGTTTCATCAAATATGACATGAGGGGACTCCTCTACTATTTGGTTAGAAATGTTAAAGACCCTGTATGCCCTTGATACTTCAGAATATCTTAAGAAAATCCCTGGACTACTTTTGGCTTCAAATTTGTCTAAGTTCTTTTTATCATTGTTATGAATGAAACACTTAGAATCAAAATTTTTGAAATAAGCCAAGTTTGGTTTCTTATCTTTCAGAAGCTCATATGGGGTTTTCTTATGAATGGGTCATACCATGGTCCAGTTAATTGTGTAACAGGTAGTATTTGCAGCTTCTACCCAAAATCTTCATGGAAATTGGCTTTCAATGAGCATTATCCTTGCCATTTCCATAATCGTTCTATTTCTTCTCTCCACTTCCATTTTGCTCTAGGGTCCTGGGAGAAGAGAATTTATGAGTCAATCCTTCACTGTCACAAAAATCTGAAAACATTGAATTTTCAAATTCCCACCCCCCATGATCAGATTGAATTGAGCAAATTTTGTGCCTACCTTCTTATTTTATTTTGTTAAAGAATTGTTTGAATTTTTGAAATGCATCATTTTTATGAGCCAAGAAAAATATCCATGCAAATCTAGTATGATCATCCACAATCACATATCCAAAGCGTTTACCATTGAAACTTTGAGTTCTAGAGGGACCAAATAAGTCCATATGCAAAAATTCCAGTGGTCTGGAAGACAATGATTCTGTTTTAAGTTTAAATGTTTTTCTTGTTTGTTTGCCCAATGTACATGCATCACATATTTTTGTATTTGCTTTGAAATGAATTTTGGGTAACCCTCTAACTAGATCATGCTTGACCAGTTTATTTAAAGTGTTGTAACTAGTATGGCCTAACCTCCTATGCCAATTAAAAGCATTATTATCTAGGTTGGCAAACAAACATAAATTGGATGCTAAATTTTCATTTAGGTCTACTATGTAGACATTATTGACTCTATGCCCTACAAATTTAACTCTGTCAGAATTTATTTTAAAGATCTTGCATGCATGGTTATCAAAAATAACTTTGTGACCCTTGTCACATAGTTGACTGATGCTTAACAAATTATGCTCGAGACCTTCAACAAGTAAAACTTTCTCAACAATGTTTGAGGAAACCTTACCAATGGTGCCTGACCCAATTATTTTATCTTTGTTCTTCCCTCCAAATTTAACCAGATCTCCTACCTTCAGTTCTAGATCACTGAACTTGGTTCGGTCTCCGGTCGTATGCCTAGAACAGCCACTATCTAAGTACCATATGTTGTGCATGGCTGCTAGGCTAACCTGCAAACAAATCAAGTAGAAAATTTTGGAACCCAAGAAAAGTTGGGTCCAAAAGTATCATTCAAGTCCTTCAGTAGGTTTTTAGGAATCCAAAACTGCCTAACATTTTTCTTCGGATTGAGTTTCATGTTTTCAGCATTGAAAGGTTTGGTGGTAGCAGGCATTGAGTTTGGTCTTCTTTGAGCTTCATTGAAAGAGTTTTTATTCCACTTTCTTCCAAAATAACTTCTGGTATTCTTCATGAAATTTTTTTGATTCTGGAAGGTATGCTTGTTAAAATACTCTTGAGATATATCAAGATGAGAGCAGTGTGTCTTGTCATTCTTCACACTTCTCTATTTGTTAGAGCTTCTGTTCTGGTTAGGATGCATCGACCTATGGAATGGGCTGCGTCGATGCATCTCAGCTTGAAGGCTAAATTTAGCTCTATCTTGGACATGATGACTCGACTCACCGCTTGTGCTGGGTCGATGCAGGGTCGTTTTAACAGTTTGGTTACCCTGAATTTTGATTGGTTGTCCAGTGGGATTTGTTGAACTGGCTTTTACAAAGTTCGTCATCTTGGGTTGTTGGACATGTTTGTTACTGTTTGAACTGGATGGGGTATCCAATTTCTCTTTACCCTTCTCTTGGCTGAAGGTCACAGTTTTGAATTCAAAGGGCTTTTTGTTTGAGGGATTATACCCCAACCATTCTTTGTTGAAATTTATTTTCACACTTAGCATGGTATCTAGGTTTGTCTTCCCTTGAACAAATTTTTCCAGTGTGTCTTGTTTATCATTTAAATCCTTTTGGAGATTTTCACATTGTTTTTAAATTTCAGAATTAGTGTTCTTGATAGCTTCATATTTTTCAGTGATGAGTTCATTTTCTTTTCGGATTTCTTGAAATTTCATTTTAAATTCATCCAGATTTTTCTTAGCCTCCTCATTTTCAGCTTTCAAATTTTCATTCTCACTCCTTAGTGAATTCAATTCTTTAATTTGGTTTTTGAGATTGTCATTTTCTTTTTCAACGGTAGTTTGATCCTGAATGACATTATTCAGTTTTCTTTTCATCATCTTATATTCCTTGGTTTGACAATTGAACTTATCTAACAAATCTGCATAGGCATCTTCCCAATCATCAATTGAATATTTCTCGAAGGGATTGCTTACCTCTTCATCACTATTGGCCATAAGACATAGCCCTTGCTCTTCTTCATCTAAGGTTTCTCCTTCGATGTCTTCTTCTTTATCTCTCCATGTGCAAACCATGGCCTGAGATTTTTTTTTCTGAGCCTTGAAGTTCTTCCTCATCAACTCGGGCCATTCTCCTTTCATATGACCTAGCTTTTTGCAATGGAAACAAGTAACTTTGTCAGAATTTTTATTTTTATCAGTTTTAAAGTTAGAATTCTTACCAGCCTGCTGTGGCCTTCTTTTCCTGAAGGTCTTACCTCTGGTTCTCAGAAACCTTTGGAATTGTCAGGTCAGCATGGCTTGTTGGGCATCATCAAGATCTGAAAAACTCTCATTCTCTTCATTGCTCTCTCCACTACTCCGAGACACTTTGAGGGCTATAGTTTTTTATTTTATTGTTTTCTTCCACACTCCTCTTGAGATTAATCTCATACGTCATCAGTGACCCCATTAGCTCCATCACTGTCATAGTGGTCAGATCCCTAGACTCCTCTATCATAGTGGCTTTCGTGTGCCACGCTGGGGTTAGAAACCTAAGAATTTTCCTAACTAGATCACTTTCCTGAAATTGTTTTCCTAGTGCCTTAAGACTATTTGTGATCAGTGAGAGCCTCACATACATCTCATATATGTTTTATTCAGACTTCATCTTAAACAATTCATAATCTGAGGTGAGCATGTTTACCTTAGTTGCTCTCACCTGGGACGTCCCTTCATAAATCAGCTCCAGCTCATCCCACATCTTCTTGGCAGTTTTACAAGCTGAGATATTTGAATATTCCTCTGGATGAATGGCGCACTACATGATGTTGAGAGCAGTCCAGTTGATAGTTGACAATCTGATCTATTCCCTAGTCCATGTGCTTTCATCTTCAGGAAGTTCAAATAGACTGCTGGTGAGAACCCTCCATAGCTCATGGCTCTAAGCTCGTAAGAACACCTCCATCCTATTCTTCCAATACAAGTAGTTAGCACCATTGCAGAATGGGGATCTATTTATTGAATGTCCTTCAGCTATGAAACTGCGAGCATTGCTGGTTCCAGGTCTTCCCTGGTCGTTGGACCACATTGTGAGAAACCTGCTCTGATATCAATTGATAGAAAAAGGGATGAGATCTAGAGGGAGGGATGAATAGATCTACTACCAAAAACTTCACGGATTAAAAACTCTCAATTACAACACTTAGATATGGCACTCAAGAGGGTATCATTCACTACATGGATGAATTCAGGCAGCCAAGCAAGCAGCATATACGCATAAGCAATAAATGATGCAGTAAGATAGCAGAAGAACTAAACTCAACCTATCAGCCAATCAAAACTGCAAATGCCAAATAAACACAAGCCAGGGACAGTACTAGGCAGAGGTTTGATCGAAAGATCTCCTCACGCAAGGGGCGATGTTTCGGATAGGCAAAACATATCTTTCCCACTACGTCTTTTGATATACTACCTGGTTGTGTATAGTTGCAAGAGACAATTAAGAACACACACACCACAAATGAGACAGGCAATTTTTTTGGTGGTTTGATTGCTACCCGCAATCTACATCCAACCCTCACTCCCTTAGAGTGAGACTTCCTTGCTCAACAAAGTAAACAGCAGACTCAGTCTGTGACAACGGCTGCAACCACAGCTTCACCCCTGAGGAACACACTCCTTACTACTTCTGGATTTTCAGAAGAAACCTGGAGGAACAAACTCCCATCCTCTGCGAGCGTAGATGGGACCCTGTGAGCTACACCCAATAGTTCACATAACCAGAGGATATGATCCTCTCTTCCTCTGATACACAGAGGGAACCACAGAGAACACTCTTTCTTCCTCTGAAAATACTCAGAGGGAACTAGGAACAACTCGAATCGAAGAACAAAAAGAAAATAGTAGAAATGAAAAGGTTCGATCGAAAAGGAACAACTAAAATAATGTAGCTTCGAATTGAAGCAATCTCTTAAGGAGATGGGCTGGCTACACTGAATACTCTCTCTTCCTCTCGAGGTAGTTCTCTCTTTCTTTTTCTTCTGGAAGAGCTCTCTCTGAATTTCCAATGGCAACGAAGGCAGCAGCTTCAATAGCTTCTCTTGAACGGAGTGGATGATATATATATATCAACAAAGCATTATCTTCCATTTGATATTTCGATCAGCAACTAGGATAATCCATTGGCCCACGTGGAAAATAATATTATGATGATATGAACTTTCCAGAAATCAGCCACGTGGGTTGTAATTTATGCGCCAAAAGTTCCATGAGCGCTGTCACGTGATTTGCCTGGGTTCAATAATTGGTCCAGGTGCCAGAGGGAATATTCTGACACTTTTTATCCTTCCAAAGCTTAGCCACGTGGATTGGATTACGTGCCAATATGAATTCAGGTCGTTGGCACGTGATTCACTTGGATTCTCCTAGTTTTGAATATAAAGCCTAAGCTGCGTCGATGCAGCTACTTAATGCATTGAGCCAGTGTAGCCAAAAAGGCTTTCGAACAGTTGGCTTTAAAAACGCATGCCCTTTGGTGCGTCAATGCAACTCTTGGATGCTACGACGTGTTGTCTTTTAATTGCTGGTACTGACCTGAGTGCGTCGATGCACTCCACAGATACGTCGGTGCAGTGAGCATGGAACCTGTAAGACCCGTTCTTTAATGGATCTTTATCGGTATTAATATAAAATTTAATCCATGAATTTAGGCATTTTTAATAGATTTAATGGGCTTTTTCTAGCATTTTATCCCATTTATTAAAAGAGTTTTAAGAAATTAATGGGCATATACTTAATTATGCTTCTTTGAGGGTTATAGGGTGATTAGAGGTTAAAAATCAAAAAAATATAATATAATAATTTTTTTTAACCCAACCGTCGACCCCCCTCTCTCTCCCCATCTTTCTCTTTCACTCTCTCACTCTCTCTCTCTCTCTCACGCGAAGCTCTCTCCCCCTCTCTTGGTGGCGCGGCTGGCCCGGGTCGCGGACGGAGGCATGGGAGGCGTCATCGGATAGCTCGTGACGTGTGGAGCGTGGTGACGTCAACTTCGAGAGGGACCGCGTTGTGTGGAGACGGGTGGGCGTGAGAGAGCTACGCGGCTCCCTCGGCTTGCATGCACCCCTAACGGCCTTTTCGTCGCGATCAAGGTAGGAGGATGCCTTCCCGATGTCACTAGGATCATTCCCTCTGCCATGCCCATCGTCGTTGTGTCTTCCATAGCCTGAACCTCGTCATTTTTATTTTTGGAGCATGAACATCGTATTTATGTTTTAATCCTCCATGGCCATTGTTGTTGGGTTCTTAAGCTGTAAATTATGTGTATATGATGGTGGAATGGCAGGGAATAGGTTAAAACCGTGTATCCCATCGATCTAGGTCGATCGGGAGAGGTTTCGATTACAAACCCCACGGATTCGGTTCACTACGCAGGTGGCGGTCCTGCCAGTGACTGTTTCTTTTAAGCAGTGAGGCGGTGGACCTTGGCGGTCCACAACCCCTACGTAGAGGCCCATCATTGGACTGTCTACTTCCCTATAGCGGCTCATCCTTTGACAGCTAGAGACTGTTGACCAGGTTAGTCGACCTTTGACCCGTTAGGGCGGTTAGTTTGGCGGCTTATCGTAGAACCGCCAGAGGGCCTTTGGCGGATCCATCTTGGACCGCTAGAGCATGTTTACACTGTATAAAATAGTATGGCGGTGGAGTGTAGTGGCCCATTAGTGGAGCGCCACAGTCCTTGTAGCGCCCCGATCTTCGACCGCCAGAGCCTATGGCAGGCCAATGTTAGATCGCCATGTTCTGCAGGATTTCAATTTAATCATGCTCATTTCTTTATGCTTTCCACGTTGCATATTCGCCATATTTAAATTATTTTGGCATGTTTTTAGATCCTGATAGAATTAGTTCTCTTTCCTTGTGATGGAACCACTAGTCGTACCCCGACGACCTCTAGTGTTGGCCCACCTAGGAGATGTGGTGGGGTAGTCCCTGTTTTCGGTTTTCAAGCTATTTCTCGTGGGCCCCTGCTTTACAGTAGCGTCCTACTGGGGGAGAACTAGATAGAGATCTGGCTCAAGGCAATGAGCCGGTGTGTGCACACATGGTCAGAGACTTGAACTGACACTGACGAGTGTTACTCTAACTAGTTCTTGTTTCTAGTACTGTTACGCATCTCGCTTGTCGCGATCAAGACTTGCGTAGATGCTTGAGACGTAGTGTAAGGCGTCAGTGGACACATCTGGTTTCGCTTTTTGGTGGTCCTTCTTTCTCCTGTCACTTAGAAATATTGAGTTTATTCTATTGGTATATTTCGAGTACTCACGTTTAAATTCAATTGGCATTATAGTTAGTTGTTATTAAACTGCTTAGATAGTTTTACAACTTTATTGAATTGTTGTTTAATTCTGCCAATGCATGCTTTAATTGCTTTCCTTTGTTTAGTTGCGAGGTAGGGATCTGCGTGACCCCTACTGAGTCTTGCTGAGACTCACCCTTACTCTTTCAGGTGAGCAGCAGCAGCCGTCTTCTGCAGCTTCCTACGCCTTTGACGGCAGGTCGTAGTGCCAACAGTAGTCTGTCAGTAGGTTGTTGTCAGTTGTTTGTCTTTTCTTATATTTTTTGGCCGGGGTATGCCTCGAGTAGTTGTATATTTTTGACTCTTGTACAGTTGTTGGACTTGTACATTTTGTGGATCTGGACTATTGTATACATCTATCACTCTGATATTTAATTTGCTTCCATTTATAGTTCAACTGTTGCTATAATTAATATTGCGCGCGTGTAATTCCAATTCGTTATGCATCCCCTCGACAAAACCCTACAACCCTTACGGGGCCTCATCAGCCTCTTGGGTGGCTTCCCCGAGTTCTTGGTGTCGGTTTACCGGTATCTGGATCTCCGGGTCGTTATCGTTGGTATCGGAGTGGTGTTGAGGTTATGTATAAGGAATCGAAATTGCATTAGTCCAGAACAAGTCCATGTGAGTTTACTACTGCTGGCTTAGGATGTTTTCTGTGATTACTGATGAAGTTTTCGTTGTTATGTGTCTTCTTTTAGCTTAAAATGCCACCTCGTAGAAGGGCACATGTACCTTGGGAGGAAAGTGGCACTTCTCCTCCTCCGCCTAATGTGCCAGCGCCAGCTCAAGCTGATCCTGCTCCTCAAGCTGATTTGCCTCCAGGTGGCCGTGGCAGGGCATTGAAAGAGTTTTTGCTGTTCCACCCACCGACTTATGAAGGACAGGCAGACCCTGATGCAGCTAGAGTGTGGCTTGATGCAATCGAGCGTGTATTCCTTTCTATGGAGTGCACGGTGGATGAAAAAGTCATGCTAGCTACCTTCCAACTTCAGGGAGCAGCACTCGCGTGGTGGACCACAGAGTGGGAGGTTACTTTCAGATCTCGTCCGCTTCATCATATCACATGGATGGAGTTTGTCACAGCCTTCAAGTGCACTTATAGTCCAGCGTACCTCAGAATGGACAAGATGCACCAATTCATGGAACTGGCTCAAGGTGACATGACTGTGCTGTAATATCGGAACAAGTTCGTGGAATTGGGTCGATATGCGCATCATATTCTTGCTGATGAAGGTCTAAAGACCAAGCAATTTCTGCGTGAGTTGAAAGCGGAATTAAGGCAGCCTCTGATTGCAACCCGAGTAGCAGAGATGGATGCGGCTTATCAGGCGGCGGCAGCATTAGAATTAGATATGGCAAGATCCCGAGGGCGTAGCCAAGTTGACTTAGTTCAGCCGAGTGTGCAGTCTCAGCAAGCCAGTCAGCTGTCTTTGGCAGGAGTTCTATCTATTGTACCTGCTACCAGTGACACTTCTTTTTCCAAGCCCAAGTTTAAGAAGCCGTTCAAGAAGTTTAAGAAGCGGTATGGCAGTCAATCATCTTCGGGTACCAAGCAGCAGTAATCAGCACCTTCTTCCCAGTGACAGGGAGCAGTGGCTAGTCAGCCAAGACCGTGTCCATGGTGTGGTGGTTATCATCCGGGCAAGCCTTGTTCGATGCCAGTGATTTTTTTCCGTTGTGATCAACCGGGGCATGTGGTTTGAGATTGTCCTCAGAGGCCGAAACCGGTTCAGTTCTCTCAATTTTCTCAACCACACCTGCCTTAGTTCAGACCTCCTCCACCACCTCAATCACAACAATATTATCCTCAAGCTTCAGTGTCTTCTTCCCAACAATCTACTATAGCTGGGAAAAAGCAAAAAGGTAAGGTCTCTCACATTACTCGTGCTGAAGCGATGGCATCTCATCTCGTGGAAGGTACCGTTATGCTTTATGGCCATGCACCTCGTGTTTTATTTGATTCAGGTGCTTCTCACTCATTTATTTCTGAAGACTTTATTGCTTGTATTGAGGAGCCGACATCTGAGATATATTGTGAGTTGCTTGTGGAGTTACCTTCTGGGGATTTCATGTTCACTCCTCTTTGTCTAGAAAAGACTCCTATTGTGATTGGCAATCACCAGTTGCCAGCTAGATTATATGCTTTGCAGCTTATGGATTATGATATTATTCTGGGCATGGATTGGTTAGAAGAGTACGGAGCCGTGGTTGACTATAGATCAATGACAGTCTATTTTCAGCCACATGGGAAACCAGCATTCTACTTCCAAGGTATTCGATCTCGTTCTTCTCGCATGATTATTCCTGCTATTCGAGCCTATAGATTACTTAATGCAGGTTGTCAGGGATTCTTAGCTTCGGTGGTTGCTGTTGAGGCACCACAGCAGGACATCAATGATATTCATGTGGTTTGTGAATTTCCTGATGAGTTACCAGGCTTACCTCCTCAGTGAGAAATAGAAATGGTGATTGAATTAATTCCAGGGACGGCACCTTTAGCAAAGGCACCTTACCGTATGGCTCCAGCTGAATTGAAAGAATTGCGAGCACAATTGTTAGATCTGTTGGAAAAAGGCTATATTCATCCCAGCTTTTCTCTATGGGGTGCTCCAGTCTTGTTTGTGAAAAAGAAAGATGGAAGCCTGAGGCTATGTATTGATTACAGGCAATTGAATCAGGTGACTATCAAGAACAAGTATCCTTTGCCCAGGATTGATGGTTTGTTTGATCAACTTCAGTTAGCTATTATCTTTTCACGGATTGATCTTCGATCTGGCTATTTCCAATTGAGGATTAGAGAATCTGATGTGGAAAAGACTACTTTTAGCACGTGATATATTCATTATGAATTCTTGGTTATGCCATTTGGGCTAACCAATACTCTAGCAGCTTTTATGGACCTGATGCAGCGTGTGTTTATCCATATTTGGACCGGTTCGTTGTGATCTTTGTCGATGATATTCTTGTTTATTCTACTGCTAAAGAAGAACATGGGCAGCATCTCAAGATTGTGTTGTAGACTCTGCGAGATCATGAGCTCTATGCAAAATTCAACAAATGTGAGTTTTGGCTTTGGGAAGTGCATTTTCTCGGCCATGTGATTTCTGGTGACAAAGTTGTAGTTGATCTGGTGAAGATTGAAGCAGTTCTTCAATGGTAGAGACCGAGGACTGTGACAGAGATCAAAAGTTTTCTGGGTCTTGCTGGCTATTATCGAAGATTCATTCAAGATTTTGCACGGATTATCGCGCCAATGACTCGTCTGACTCGTAAAGATGTACCTTTCATCTGGTCAGATCAATGTGAGCAGAGCTTTAATGAATTGAAAAGGCTACTCACTACTTCTCCAGTGTTGGTTTTACCTTCTGGCTCGGGTGGATTCGTGGTATGCACGGATGCTTCTCGAGTAGGTCTGGGTGTAGTGCTTATGCAACATGGTAAAGTTATAGCTTATGCATCTCGGCAGTTGAAACAGCATGAAGAGAATTATCCAACTCATTATTTGGAGCTTGCAGCGGTGATCTTTGCATTGAAAATCTGGAGACACTACTTATATGGTGAGAAATTTGAGATCTTTATAGATCATCAAAGCTTGCAGTATGTGTTTTCCCAAAAATATTTAAATCTTCGGCAGCGCAGATGGATGGAATATATGAATGACTATGATTTTACACTCTCCTATCAGCTAGGTAAAATGAATGTGGTGGCTGATGCTCTGAGTAGGAAAGTGCAAATCAGTCATTTGCTGGTCCGAGAATAGAAGTTGTGGGAACAGTTTCCTTGCGAGACATTCAGTGTGGAAATTCCTTTTGATCCGATGGTAGCTGTGTGTGCTAGTCTTGTGATGACTCCAGCTATTTATCAACAGATCAAGGAAGCTCAGCAGGCAGACTCTGATTTGTCCCGCATTATAATGATGCATGGTATTGAGTTTGATGATGAGTTAGTAGTCAGTTTCAGAGGGAGGTTGTATGTCCCAGTTGTTGATGAGTTGAGCAATGCCATCTTGCGTGAAGGCCATGGATCCCGTTATGCTATTCACCCCGGCACTACCAAGATGTATCAAAATCTGAAAAGACAGTTCTAGTGGCCAGGAATGAAAAAGGATGTAGCTGAGTTTGAGTCTAAATGTTTGACATGCCAACATGTTAAAGCTGAACATCAAAAGCCTGGAGGAATGCTTCAACCTTTAGAAATTCTGATGTGGAAATGGCATCATGTCATGACAGATTTTGTTGTGGGTTTACCCCGGACTTCACGCAAGGTTATTGCCGATTAAAGTTGCTTGGAGTGTTCAGAAATTGGCCAAACTTTATGTCGAAAAGATTGTGCCATTGCATGGAATTCCAGTATCTATTGTGTCAGATCGTGACCCACGATTTACTTTTGACTTCTCGCGCAGTTTTCAAAAAGCATTGGGCATAGAATTGGCTTTTAGTTCAGCATATCATCCTCAATCTGATGGTCAGTTAGAAAGGACTATTCAGACTTTAGAAGATATGCTGCGATCGTGTTGTCTAGATTGGTAGGGTTCGTGGATTAAGCATTTGCCATTAGTGGAATTTGCCTATAATAATAGTTATCACTCTAGCATTGATATGGCACCGTATGAAGCTTTATATGGGCATCCTTGTCGTACACCTTTGAACTGGTTTGATGCCGGTGACAGATTGTTGACAGGACCTGATATGGTTCAGCAGTGTGCTGATGTGGTTCACTTGATCAGACAGAAAATATTGACAGCTCAGAGTCGACATAAAAGCTATGCAGATCAGCACATGCGACCATTGCAGTTTGAGCATGGAGATATGGTGTTTGTAAAAATATCTCCGATGAAAGGTGTTATGAGATTTGGGAAGCGGGGAAAACTTAATCCCCGTTATATTGGTCTGTTTCCTATTCTGGAATGTGTGGGCCAAGTGGCTTATCGACTCCAGTTGCCAGCGGTGATGCAAGCAATCCATGATGTGTTTCATGTTTCCCAGTTGAGAAAGTATGTCCCTGATGCATCTCACGTGCTCGATGATTCAGTTTGGCCTGAAGTGACTGCAGATTTGTCTACGCCAGAGTACCCAATCCGAATTGAAGATCGTCGTGAGCAACGATTGAGAAATAAGGTAATTCCTCTGGTTAAAGTTGTATGGCAGCGTCACTCTGGTAATGAAGCGACTTGGGAACGTGAGGATGAAATGCATCAGCAGTTTCCTTTCTTATTTGAATAAGATATAATTTCTTTTCAGTTCTCCCTTTTCAATTTTGAGGATGAAATTTCTATTAGGAGGGAGGGACTGTAAGACCCGTTCTTTAACAACCGATATTATTATAAAATTTAATCCATGAATTTAGGCATTTTAATGGATTTAATGGGCTTTTTATAGCATTTTATCCCATTTATTAAAAGAGTTTTAAGAAATTAATGGGCATATACTTAATTATGCTTCTTTGAGGGTTATAGGGCAATTAGAGATTAAAAATCAAAAAAATATAATATAATTAAAAAAATTTAACCCAACCGTCGACCCCCCTCTCTCTCCCCATCTTTCTCTTTCACTCTCTCACTCTCTCTCTCTCTCTCACGCAAAGCTCTCTCCCCCTCTCTTGGTGGCGCGGCCGGCCCAGGTCGCAGACGGAGGCGTGGGAGGCGTCATCGGATAGCTCGTGATGCGTGGAGCGCGGTGACGTCAACTTCGAGAGGGACCGCGGCTTGTGGAGACGGGTGGGCGTGAGAGAGCGGCGCGGCTCCCTCGGCTTGCATGCGCCCCTAACAGCGTTTTCGTCACGATCGAGGTAGGGAGATGCCTTCTCGAGCTCGCTGGGATCATTCCCTCTACCATGCCCATCGTCGTTGTGTCTTCCATAGCCTGAACCTCATCATTTTTGTTTTTGGAGCATGAACATCGTATTTATGTTTTAATCCTCCATGGCCATTGTTGTTGGGTTCTTAGGCTGTAAATTATGTGTATATGATGGTGGAATGGTAGGGAATAGGTTAAAACTGTGTATCCCGTCGATCTAGGTCGATCGGGAGGGGTTTTGGTTACAAACCCCACGGATTCGATTCACAAGGCAGGTGGCGGTCCTACCAGTGACCGTTTCTTTTAAGCAGTGAGGCGGTGGACCTTCGTGGTCCACAACCCCGACGCTATACCCCTTGTAGCGGCCCATCATTGGACCTTCTACTTCCCTATAGCGGCTCATCCTTCAACAGCTAGAGACGGTTGACTAGGTCAGTCGACCTTTGACCCGTTAGGGTGGTTAGTTTGGCGGCTTATCGTAGAACCGCTAGAGGGCCTTTGGCGGATCCATCTTGGACCGCTAGAGCATGTTTACACAGTATAAAATAGTATGGCGGTGGAGTGTAGCGGCCCATTAGTGGAGCGCCACAGTCCTTGTAGCGCCCCGATCTTCGACCGCCAGAGCCTGTGGCGGGCCAATGTTAGACCGCCATGTTCTGCAGGATTTCAATTTAATCATGCTCATTTCTTTATGCTTTCCACGTAGCATATTCGCCATATTTAAATTATTTTGGCATGTTTTTAGATCCCGATAGAATTAGTTCTCTTTCTTTGTGATGGAACCACTAGTCGTAGCCCGACGACCTCGAGTGTCGGCCCACCTAGGAGAGGTGGCGGGGTAGTCCCAATTTCTGATTTTTAAGCTAGTTTCCATGGGCCCCTGCTTTACAGTAGCGTCCTACTGGAGGGAACTAACTAGAGACCTGGCTCAAGGCAATGAGCGGGTGTGTGCACACGTGGTCAGAGGTTTGGACTGACACTGACGAGTGTTACTTTGACTAGTTCTTGTTTCTGGTACTGTTACGCGTCTCGCTTGTCGCGATCCAGACTTGCGTAGATGCTTGAGATGCAGTGTAAGCCGTCAGTGGACGCATCTGGTTTCACTTTCTGGTGGTCCTTCTTTCTCCTGTCACTTAGAAATATTGAGTTTATTCTTTTGGTAGATTTCGAGTACTCACGTTTAAATTCAATTGGCATTATAGTTAGCTGTTATTAAACTGCTTAGATTGTTTTACAGCTTTACTGAATTGTTTTTTAATTCTGCCAATGCATGTTTTAATTGCTTTCCTTTGTTTAGTTGTGAGGTAGGGATCCGCATGACCCCCACTGAGTCTGGCTGAGACTCACCCTTACTCTTTCAGGTGAGCAGCAGTAGCCGTCTTCCGCAGCTTCCCGCGCCTTTGACAGCAGGTCGTAGTACCAACAGTAGTCTGTCAGTAGGTTGTTGTCAGTTGTTTGTCTTTTCTTGTATTTTTTGGCAGGGGTATGCCCCAGTAGTTGTATATTTGTGACTCTTGTACAGTTGTTGGACTTGTACATTTTGTGGATCTGGACTATTGTATATATCTATCACTCTGATATTTAATTTGCTTCCATTTATAGTTCAACTGTTGCTATAATTAATATTGCGCACGTGTAATTCCAATTCGTTATCCATCCCCTCGACAAAACCCTCCAACCCTTACGGGGCCTCATTAGCCTCTTGAGTGGTTTCCTTGAGTTCTTGGTGTCGGTTTACCGGTATCCGGATCTCCGGGTCATTACTGTACCCTTGGTCACAAGACTTCGAATGTTGGCTTTTGTCTTGGTGTGTCAGTGCAGCTCTTTGTTGTGTCGATGCAGTTCTCTAAAAAACACTTCTGTGATTGTGACTGTGTCGAGGCAATATGTTGAATTCTATAGCATCGACTCTCTAATGAAGGCAGATTTTTGGAATGCTTCTGGGAGCCTGACTGCGTCGATGCAGTGATGATGTTGCGTCGACGTTCTGATAGTAAACAACACGCTTGTTCTTCTGGGTCTTTTTCTGGGAACTTTGGTTGACCGAAATGAACAATTCGGACAACCTAACTCTACTTAAGGCTTGATCATGTATTGTTGACCTTTGCTTCTGGAAATTTCACCTTATTTCATGGTAAATTTGATCTGACATTACTTAGTACTTCCTTTCCGTCTTTGACACAACTTTAGCCAATAGAACACATGCAATTAAGATTTATTGTATTATTTATTGAACCATATTGCATTGACATCATCAAAACACACAGAATGCAACAAATTCCACTTCATTTCATTACATTCTATTCCATTTCATTCTGTGTCACACCCTTGCAAAGTTGATGCCAAGGCGGGATAATTGTAAACACACTAAATTTGACACCATTATAAGTAAATCTCATATCGCACAGAATGCCCCAAAGTGCCCCTTGAATTTAGTTATTTGAGTGATTTTTTTCCATTTTCTTCATTTCTCTTCATCTTTGGTTTAGCCGTGTCACCATCCAATGATGTCTTTTCATAAAGGCGCCACCGCACGCCATTGCGTCTGCAGAACATAAGCGACACCATATGATGATGCGTATACAAGATACATCACTACTGAATGATGTGTCTAAAATTCAGTAAAAATAAAAAAAATCTTATTTGTAACAGTTGCGTCACTTCTTGGTGACGCGTCTGATTCTTTCCATTTTTTGCTATATTTTTCGATAAGATTTCTTATGCTCTGTTATTTAAGAAAGTGAAGAGGCCTACTAAGACAAAAACTTGAGGCTTGATCAAGGAAGTATTTCCTCACTTGAGTAATTCGATGCCTAATTGGATTGAGTATGTTTCCCTCTATAAATAGAGCATTGTCTTGGCGTAAGAAGAGGGATAGAGAGAAGAACAAGAACAGAGATGTGACGACCCGGACTCCAGATACCGGATATACCCGATAGGACTACCGAGTAGACCCGATACCACTTGGAACCCGTGAAGCATCCCAAGAGCAGTAAAGCTCCGAAGGGATAAAAGGATTATCGTGTAGTACATTGAAGTCGCAGATATAACAGTAAGTAATTAAATTTCATTAGATCGGTTTACTAAAGTAATAGAAATAAAATTATTTTTTAATTAATAGTTCAAATTAACAATTATACCAGAGTCTAGTCCAAAGGAATGACAAGTACAGTCCAACAGAAAGAAAAATATACACTGAGGTCGGGGGAAGCCCGACGTAGGTACTGCTGGTAACTACGAACTCGCCACACTAGGAACCGCAAAGGAAGAAGAGACGACCACACCTGAAAAGTAGGGGTGAGCCTCGTGTCACTAGCTCAGTAGGGGTCACGCAGATCCCCACTGAAAAACACGCAGTAACACGGAACAACAGCTAAAATAGTAGGAGTAGTAAAGTAGGAAAACTACTACTAGAAAGCTGTAAAAGAAAACTGGAACAGCAGGAGTAGAACAGCTAAAGGAAAAGGGAAGAGCAAAGGGGAAGAGAAAGAGACCGTACCTAATAAAATAGGATTGTCGAAGGAAGTACGGCTCCCAAAGCTACTCTAAACAGCGATAGAAAGGTGAACCCTGATCTCACGAAGTCAGGGGTTACCGATCCGTCAGCTGAACATTAGCCCAAAGGCTAAAGCCCACGACACCATGCAAAAGCCCTAGAAAAGACCTAGACAAACAACAGACACGGATGCACGCAACACAGAGCTAACCTCGGGTAAGGCCAAGAAAAGATGAACCCGAGAAGGTCACGACGTACAAGAAACGTGAGAGTCACATGTCAAGTGACGAGAGCACCTACTTACTAGAAGAACAGCCAGATGTGTCCACTGACGTCTTATACTGCACCACAAGTATCTCGCAACGGACGCCGAGAACGACGGAGACTGAGATACACAGAGAACTAGAATAGGAACTACAGTAACTAGTGACTAGTCAGAGTTACGTCTGTCGGCGCCAGTCCAACGCCCCTGACCACGTGTGCACACACCAACTCTTGCCTAGAACTAGGCCTCTAGCTAGTTTTCCCCCCCAGCAGGACACTACCGTTATGTAGGGGCCCACGGAACTAGTTTAAAAACCGTATATCGGGAACTGCCATACCATCTACTCCCAGGTGGACCGACACTCGAGTGGTAAGGCTACGACTAGTGGAGACTCACTAGACACAGAGACTTTAAAACACGAGTGCTAGAGCACAGACAAGCTAAGAAAGCATTGTCGCTAGTACTACAAAGCACCAAGCAGTATACCAACTGCCAACAGACTCAGGATAGGGCAACTAGACCTAGAAACACAATGATCCTTGAGTCAGAAGACTCGGGGTGAAGATCGTCATACAAAGTGGAACAAGCCGCCAATCGGTCTAATCCTAAGTCAGAGAAAATGACACATCCGGAGGAAATGACTCACGGAGACCTGAGGAATCACCAAGACCCTCAACACAATTGGATACGCAAACCGAGGTAAGATGATACCTCAAGGCATCCAGAACCATTGTCCCGATCTATACAGAATAGCCGAGACACGCACAAGGTTATGTGTCAACCACTGGGTCTAACCGGGTTGACCAGAACCTGAATACGACTCTACAGCAGTACAGAAACCAAGGCATGCCTGACAATCTTATATCGTGGTCATAGCCCTCATAGGCAATCAAGAGACATCCACAGGACAACGGGCAAACCACGAGGTCAAGCTAAGGCACTTGAAAACCAACACATCAGGAAACGACACACAGGAATTAAATGGAAGAACGACTCTGGCGATCAAAGAATGGGCCGCTAGGTGCCTGTAGCAGTCAAAGATATGGCCGCTACACCCAGTCAACCCTCGAACCGACTTATCCAGTCAAACCACCATAGCGGTCTATTATAGACACGCTACACGGACTAAGGCAGTCTAAACATGAGCCACCACACTAACCGCCCTAAAGCATTGACCTAAGACAAACGGACTGTAGCGGCCTAAGAAGGGCGTGCTACAAGGAAGAAACGCATGAAGGTTGGGCCGCCATGGCCAACCGACTTAAAACCATGACTAACGTCAAATACACCATGGCGGTCTAAGGATAGCCCGCTACAACACAATGGCGGTCAGAACTAGGGCCACCAACTCGAACCGACATACAACTGACCAACACACTATGGAGTGTGGCGGTCCATCGTGGGACCGCCAGAGACCTGTAGCGATCTCTAAAACGACCGCAAGCACAATACGGCGGGAAAACAGGGGAAATGGTAGATCTCGGCCGTTCCACGCCCCATACGCCTCTAAACAGAGGGGAAACAAACCAAATTGACAAAAATAACCTTCCACAGGCCAGAAGGGGTCCATGCAACATCAAAAACGCAAGAAACGGGTGATTCCAACGAATCGACCCAAACGGAGTCACCGGGGTTCCCGGACTTGTACCGGCCCCAAATGACGACTGATCACGATGAAACTTGCGGGAATGGAAAGCTAACATGCCGGGGATTCCAATGATGCTAATCTTGCTGAAAACCATCGCTACTTTTCAGAGAACCCAACGAACACCCCAAAAGCATGATTTTCCCGAAACTGGAAGAAACCCACTCGAATACTCACCGTTCGGTGTGAAACTACGAGGAAACGTAACAGAGAAGTAGGCGATATGTCTCCCTACCTCCATCGAAGATTTCGCGCACCAAAGTGACTAAACCGCACCGAAAACCACGTCGCGAGCTCGACCGTCGGCTTTGAATCCACCATTCGGGATCGCGCCAGAAACGGTCTGAACCTCATCCCATCGCGCACCTGACCATCCCCACGGCATCTCCACTACATGCCCGTGCCTCCTCCATCTGCAGCCGGAGTCGGGAGGGCGAGAGAAGAGAGAAAATGGGAGAGAGAGAGTCAAGGCGGCGAATTAGAGGGAGGAGAGAGGAAGAAGAAAGAAAAAGAAAGAAATTAGGAAAATTTCCAAATTTTTGAAAATTCTGATAATTGGTCTGAAAATCCACTAATTCAGAAAAATACGTAAAAATAGAACAAACGATCCTCGGGAAGAGTACATCGCAACTATAGCGTCCTCGAGTCGATGAACTGAGAAATAAACTCACCACTGGGTTCCGTAACTAGTACTAGAGAAAAACCCACGTGGATCGTAAAACTCAACTCAAGAGCCACAAAAGCGATCCAAAAGCGCTCCGAAAAGGATCCGAAAAATTCGATAAGAATCTAGAGTATTACAGCCTCCCCTCCTTTAAGAAATTTCATCCTCAAAATTTAAGGAACGAACAAAAAAAAGCAAGGAAGAACAAACCCAAAGACACAACTTGAAACAACACGAATCTCAAAAAACATAATTCAGAGGAACACCGCCAGACCATCATCGCAAGCACACGCTCTGGATCTCAAGGGAAATCGATCCAAGGGACGAGCATGGCACACAAGTGAACACAAGTCTGTGCTGTGTAGTGGACAGCGGATCTAGAGGGGAGGGATGAATAGATCTGCCCCTCTTTTCATAGTGCAACCCTCTATATAGCTAGATAAGATAAATTTCAGCGGAATATAACTAGCTAAACGAAGGACACGACGATTGATTAGCAAGATGATTACTATTATATCAATTAGAACTTAAGCATGCATCTAGAATGAAACAATCACACAAACAAACCACAACACACAATATTTTAAGGTGGTTCGGACTGAATCCCCAGTCCTACGTCCACCCCTCACCAAATCCGGTGAGGCTCCACTAGTGACACGCACTGAACCGCAAATCGGAAAGACCATCGATTGCCTTCCTACTAACCACCGGTAAGGACGTCAACACCGCAGATCGGACAACTTCCGATTGCCTTCCTACTAACCACCGGTAGGGATGATCTTCAGTTCCAAATGTTTGAATGAAATGGAAAAGAACAAGTATGAAAATACTCAAGCAAGATATGAGATATGTTCAAAGAGAAAAGATCTTATCTGAGTTTGCTGGAGCTTGAATCTGATGCTTCACTTGGCTTGGAGTTGATCTCCTCTTGAAGTAGCTTGAATCACTTGGAGATATGATGAAGAACTTCTTCCCGGAGTACTGTTCACAGCTACAGTACTCGAACTCCTCTCCCTTGAACACACCCTTGCAGCCTCCTTTGATCTCCCTTATTAGTCTTTCTTGCTTCTGCTCTTCCTTGGAGGTTGCTGGATTGAGATATGAACTTGAATCACCTTGAGTTGATGGAGAGAGTGTTGGATGTAGCTTTGATCTTCCTTTTGTTCCTCTTGAGTTGATGAAGAGGAAGAATGATGCAGTTTAGATCACCTTTGAACCCCTTGATTGCTTCTTCTTCCTTGGAGGTTGAGATGGCTTCAGATCTGGACTTGAATGCCTTGGAATGGATGAAGAACTCCTTCCCGAAACACTGTTCACGGAGGTGCTACAGTGCCTCGAAAATGGCCTCCCTTGATCTCTCTTGAAGCCTTGAAGCATTAGGGTTTCTAACCCCTCAAGTGTTGGTTTTATAGATCTTGAATGGTCCATAGACACCCTCCAGACCAGATCCATAAATCATGGAAGATTAGGTAAGGTTTGATTAAACAAATCCATGGAAAGGGGCTGGCCACGAGGTGGAATTCAAAGTCAAACAAGGCTGCATCGGGGCTGGTGGTCGACCTGCAGCTCCTAGCGGTCGACTACTACTGTGAAACCTGCAAACGGGCGGTCCTTGGGATTTCGGTCGACTGTCACTGGCTGGCGGTCGACCGCCAGCTGAAACACATGTAGACTGGTGATCCCTGGCTGGGGCGGTCGACCACCCCTGTGCTGGCGGTCGACCGCCAGCTGGGCAGAACCCGGGCTTGCCCGGGTTGGTCTGTTAAGTCTTGAACTCTGTCGTTCAACTCCATTAGCAGCCCGTGCATATTTGTGGCATCGCCCTTGATAGTCTAGAAGGTATCAACTGAGTCTTTAACCTTGGATTCTCTTGGATATACTTCTTTGTGCATTGACCTTGGATGAGTGACGAGCCGAATATGAAATGTCGACTTTTGATTGTAAGAGAGATGAGATTTGCATCCTTGCTTGGGCGCGATCAATGAGCTTTCACTTTGGCCATTGCCACTTGATTCCTTGTCCATTCATTAGCATATCTGTCATGAATAAAAACATCACGTATGTCAATCACATGAGAGTGGAAGATATCAATGACTAATAGTGTTTAGCCATTATCAAAATCAAGAAACTCATATGACTATGGAATGATGTTGAATGACCCAAGTGACCACAGAATGACTCAAATGACCTCATGGACACAACATTCTCCCCCTTTTTGATGATGGCAACACTGTGAGTCATTATGTGATAGAAATGTCTAAAATGGCACAAGTTATAACAAATGCAACATATGCAGCTCAAGATTCATGATAGTAATAGCATGTGAAGGCAAGTATGATATGAGTGCTATGCAATTATGCAAACCTCATCACATACACATATGAGATGCAAAGTGAACAATAGATTCTCCCCTTGGACTCTCATCGTACACCATTCACACATCCCCCATGACAACTCACAAAGCACATAAGCTCTCCCCTTTGACAATGCGATAACGCATATAGCTCTTACAAAGGACTCACACAAAGAATTCTCCCCCTTTGCCAACAGCAAAAAGGAGTGATAATAGTAAAATGTCTGTGAGACCATAGCTGAAAGGAGTGGAGAGCAAGCCATTATATGCAAAACTGAAGCATGCCGTGAGCAACATATATGGTTCAAAGCTAATGAAATCCGAGATCATCAAAAGAGTTCGAAAAGTAGCTACATCCAAGATTTAATAGAATTGAACTAAAGGTGCATATCATGGTAGTGTTTAACCTTCCCTTGTTTTATATATCCATATTCAATAACGACAAAGGCAATAACACAAAAGCATGTATTGAGGCTAAACAATCATGACTAAAGCATGGAATTTTTAGGAATTCAACAAGTTTGATTATCAATATCATTTGCATTTGAAGGCACAAGACTCATATTTTACGAGCAATCAAGTCTAGTACATGCCTCCAAGCCGTAAGAATACACGTTGTTTAGACGCCAGTATTCCTAGGAATTTGGTAAGACTGACTGTCATGTTTCAAGATAAACAGAGATAGCAAAGTCACGTCATGACATATCCTGTCTCAATTTTTTGATGAGGGGATATATTTCTCAGCAATTATGCCATTGCTCTGCCCAGAGTCCAAAAGTTTTAAGATAGAGATAACAAGGGCACATCATGACATATGCATTTGTCACTTGATTTGATGACATGATATGTTTCTCCGTGCAACAATATCATTGCTCTGTCAAATTGATTTTTAAGAATTCCAACTCATCAAGATGTTTAAAAACAATACTAAGCCTGAGTGTATCACCAAGATGGTCATGAACTTTGAATTTTCAGATATCATGATAGTCATTCAAAGCACAATATGCAATCTCTAGTTAAGGTCTATTAAAACCACAGATCATAGATGATTTCATAACAGATATTTCAGAACGTCAAGGAAATCATTAAATCTGAACCATTTTCATTGGATGGACAATCATTAGGGTATATAATAGAAAGCTCTTACACCATATGTTCATCTGTCTCATGAACTCAAACCAGACTATAAGCCACTGAAGTGCAGTTTGTAAGAGGTTAAGAGAATCAACAAAACTCCCCCTAAGGATATGCAATGGATACGCGAAGGGGTTATGTTTGCAATCAAGTGGAATGGCAAAGGAGGTTGACCTAGTCACTCATGAAGATAGCAGAAATGAAATGTATGACCCAACGCATGGTTGTACACTTATTAAATGCCATAGAAAGAATATGCAAGAATGTTGCACAAGGACAACTCCCCCTTACTATATGGCCTATATGCGACATTGACACATAGTACTTAGCGGAGGTGAAACCTCACGCATATTGAGTGCTTCGAGACAAGCATAACATGCCCTTCCATACATCAACATTTGATATACCATGGCCATACAAGAATGATGCGGCACAAACCATGCAATGCATTGGGAACATAGATTCAACTTGATTATGCAACTACATGCAATGCGACACCATATGTAAAAAGACATATTGACATATAAATAATGCATGAATACCAATGTGCAAAACACACAACTAATTGAACATTATAATCATTTCAAATTCTTATTGGCCTGAGGTCGGCAAAGACCAAGCTCCCTTCTGAGTGTTGAAAACCTGTCATTACACAAGGGCTTGGTGAAAATATCAGCAATTTGATTTAGAGTATCAACAAAATGCAGTTCAAAATTTTTCTTACTGATCTCGTCTCTAATGAAGTGATGCCTAATCTCAATATGCTTAGTCCTAAAGTGCTGGACTGGATTTTTTGTAAGGTTGATAGCACTAGTGTTATCACACAGAATTGGGACACAATTAAGATCCACCAAGTAGTCTTGGAGTTGGTGCTTAATCCACAACACTTGGGTGCCACAGCTCCCCGCAGCAACATATTCTGCCTCCGCGGTTGAGAGGGCAACCGAGTGTTGTTTCTTGGAGGCCCAAGAAACTAAACACCCGCCTAGAAACTGGCAATAGCCACTAGTACTCTTACGATCCAGCTTGCATCCAGCGTAATCCGCATCAGAATAAGATATAAGAGATAAATCACATGAAGACGGATACCACAATCCCAAATCTTGAGTGCCGGCAAGATATCGAAGGATACGTTTGACGGCAGTCAAATGAGATTCTCTAGGACTAGCTTGAAATCTAATACAAAGGCATACACTAAACTGGATATCTGGTCGGGATGCAGTCAAATAAAGCAAAGAACCAATCATACCTCTATAGACCTTTGCATCCACCAATTTACCATTTTCATCTGAATCCAATGAAGTTGAGGTGCTCATCGGAGTTGCAATGATTTTACTGTTTGCCATGTCAAATCTTTTCAGCAGCTCCTTGATGTATTTGGCTTGGCTTATGAAGCAACCATCTTCTCCCTGGTTGACCTGCAAACCGAGAAAGAATTGAAGTTCTCCCATTAAGCTCATCTCAAATTCGCTAGTCATGAGGTTAGCAAATTCCTCACACATTTCAGATTTTGTAGAACCAAATACAATGTCATCAACATAAATTTGAACAATTAAGATGTTCTTACCTTACTTCTTGGTGAAAAGTGTTTGATCTACTTTACCTCGTGTGTACCCTTTTTCAATGAGGAACGAGCTTAGTCTCTCATACTAAACTCTTGGTGCTTGCTTAAGTCCATAAAGCACCCTTTCTAGCTTGTATATAAAATCTGCATTGTTAGAATTCTCAAAGCCAGGGGGCTGCTCAACATAGACTTCTTCTTTGATCAAGCCATTCAAGAAAGCACTTTTGACATCCATTTGATACAGCTTTATTCTAAGGGAGCATGCAAAGGCAAGTAAAATTCTGATGGCTTCGAGTCTAGCAACTGGGGCATAAGATTCATCAAAGTCTACCCTAAACTCTTGATTATACCCTTGAGCCACCAATCTAGCCTTATTTCTTATTATCTTGCCATCCTCACTTAGTTTGTTCCTAAAGACCCATTTAGTGCCTATGACAGATTGAGATGAAGGTCTAGGAACAAGATGCCAAACTTTGTTTCTCTCAAACTGGTTTAACTCTTCTTGCATGGAATTTATCCAGTTTTCATCTTTTAAAGCATCATCAATATTTTTGGGTTCATGCTGCGAGACAAGAGCAAGTTGATCTAATTCTTCCATAATTTTAAAATGTGACCTAGTTCTAGGTTGGTCATTCAAGCTACCAATGACATTCTCCAAGGGATGATCCTTAAGAATTCTAATGTTTGTAGAATCGTTATCTTCTTCTGAAGCTTGATCCCTTGCATTGCTTGATTCAGCTAGGTCACCATCTTCTTTTATTTCTTCTTGTGGAGGATCACTCTTGTCCTTTATGCTTAGGAATTCTCCATCTTCATCGTTTTTCCTGCAAGAGTTATCATTATTTGAATCATGATATTCATCAAAGGAAACATGGGGTGATTCTTCCACAGTTTGACTTTTGATATTATAAATTCTATAAGCCCTAGATCTATCAGAATATCCAAGGAATATACCTTCATCGCTCTTGGGCTCGAATTTATCTAAGTCTCTTTTGTCATTGTTGTGAATGAAGCATTTCGATCCAAACACTTTCATATGTGAGAGAGAGGGCTTTTTAACTTTTAGCAACTCATAAGGAGTCTTTTTGGTGTGTGGCCTTACCATAGAGCGGTTGATAATGTAACATGCCGAGTTTACCGCTTCAGCCTAAAACCTCATTGGAAGTTGCCGTTCAGCAAGCATGGTTCTTGCCATCTCTACAAGTGTCCGGTTTTTCCTTTCAACCACACCGTTTTGCTCCGGCGTTCTTGGTGAAGAAAATCGGTGTGAAATCCCTTCGGCCCTGTAAAGGTTATAGAAGTTAGCATTTTCAAATTCACCACCGTGATCAGATTGAATCTTGGAAATTTTAAACTCACCGTCCTGCCTTATCTTCATGTAGAGTGCCTGAAACTCATCAAAAGTATCATTTTTGTGTGTGAGAAAGAAAACCCATGTGAACCTATAAAAATCATCCACCAAGACATATCCATATTTTCTACAACTTAAGCTAGCAGTTCTAGTTGTGCCAAATAGGTCCATATGAATTAGCTCGAGTGGTTTGGATGATGTATTTTCAGATCTTCCTTTGAATGATTTTCTAGTTTGTTTACCTAGGACACATGCATCACACAATTTATTTTCTTGTTTAAAGGATAGTTCAGGCAAACCTTTCACCATTGAATGCTTCAAGAGTTTATGCAAGACATTGTAGCTAGCATGTCCTAGTCTACGATGCCATATCCATGCAAGTTCAGATTTTGGTGCAGCAAGATAAAGATTTAAATGAGAAGGATCATCTAAGTCAATCATGTAAACATTGTTAACTCTCTTACCAGAAAATTTTACTTTGTCAGATTTTGGTTCAAGAATTCTGCATTCATGAGAGTCAAACAACACTTTGTGACCCTTATCACACAATTGACTTATACTAAGCAGGTTATATTTCAATCATTCCACTAACAACACGTTACAAATGGAGTTGGAGAGGTTCTTACCTACATTACCTGTTCCAATGATTTTTCCTTTATTGTTTCCTCCAAATGTGACATATCCTCCTTCCTTTTCTTCCAAGAGATAAAATTTTGATTTGTCTCCAGTCATGTGTCTTGAACAGCCGCTATCAAGGTACCACCTGTTATGCATGGCTGAAAGACATTCCTGCACAAGCAATTAAGCAATGGTGTTTGGAACCCAACCAAATTTGGGTCCCTTCAAGCTTTTCAGAATTTTAAAACATGAAACCATTTCTTTTGGAATCCAAACCTTCTTAACATTCATGCTTTGTTTGCTTAGAGCAGGGATTTGATTTTTCTTTTCCATCTTGACATTCATTTTTTGTTTAGAAGCTCTTTGTTGGATTTTGTGGAAGTTTGAGGAGGTTTGCTTCTTAAACCATTGAGGCCGTTGGTTGGTTTTGGGTTGAAACTGATTGTTTTGCCACCTATGGGATTGATGAACACAGAAATCATAATTTTCCCAAAGATATGGTGATGCTGGCCTATATGAGTGTGTAATCCAATTGTGGTGAAATCTGGAAGGTTGAGCATGCAATGGCCAAGGACGTGTTGACCTATGCTGCGGGGAAGGTCGACCTTTCTTAGGTTTTTGGACAGGCTTTTTGGGAATGTTGGTGACTGCCTCTTCAATCTTTTCTTTCCCTTTCTCCTTTTATTTTTGCTGGTTTTGTGTGGGAGTTGTGTTTGAGGTGGAAGCTTCGGAAGATGAAACAAATGTGACAGTTTTTAGCCCAATTGGCATTTTGTTTGTTGGTTCAAAACCCAACCCTTCCTTGTTGAAGTTCATTCTAGTACCTAGCAATGCATCTAGGTTTTCTCTTCCATCCACAAATTTTTCTAAAGATTGTTGTTTGTCCTTTAACTCTTTTTGTAGGTTTTCAATGTTTTGCAAGAGTTGAGTGTTGACATGCTTGACAGCTTCATACTTCTCATTGCTTAATTTGCTATCCTTTTCATAGATTTGCATTTTGAGTTTCATGCTGTCAATCTCATTTCTCAAATTTTTATTTTCAGTTTCCAAGTCAGCCATTTCTTTTCTTCCTTCCTCCAAATTCTCAATCATTTTCTTAAGATCTTCAATTTCTGTTTCAAGTAGAGCATTCTTATCATTCCTATCATGATCATGCACAAATGAGTTAATTTTCTTTTTCAATGATTTATTCTCCTTTTTGTACATTTCATATTTTTCCATGAGTTGTATATATGCATCCTCCCAATCATCAATTGTATAATCTTCAAATGGAGAATTTACCTCAGTTTCTTCATCACCTTTGGCCATAAGGCAGAAATCTCCTTTTTCTTTGTCCGAGGAGCTAGTTCCGTCATCACTTTCCTCTTCATCGCTCCATGTGGACACCATGGCCTTGTTCTTCTTCTTGCCCTTCCATTTGTCGGCTTTTCTGAATCTGTAACTGTAGCATCCACTAATTAGGAAATTAAGAAGAAAGAAAAAGAAAGAAATTAGGAAATTTTCCTAATTTTTGAAAATTCCGATAATTGGTCCAAAAATCCACTAATTCAAAAAAATACACAAAAATAGTCGAAACGATCCTCGGGAAGAGTACATCGTAACTGTAGCATCCTCGAGTCGATGAATTGAGAAATAAACTCACCACTGAGTTCCGTAACTAGTACGAGAGAAAAACCCACGTGGATCATAAAAGTCAACTCAGGAGCCACAAAAGCGATCCAAAAGCACTCCGAAAAGGATCCGAAAAATTCGATAAGAATCCAGGGTATTACAAGAGAGAATAAGAAAGAAAGACTCAGAGGTTTATGTTGCTGGAGACGTTGGCAACGTTGAGTTGGAGTTCCTTATAGCCGCGCTGTTCTTCTGACCCAGCCAGATTTATTTTCTCAATTCCTCGAGTTCTTCGCATCGTGATTTATGTTCACTATTTTACTACATCTTCCTCGTGCGTAGTCTTGCGTCCTTGATACACTAATGCACACACTACACCGCCTATATTCCCCTGCCCACACATTTAGGGGTTTTAAAATAAAACCATCTGGTGCGTGTTCTTTTATGCTTTGTCTTTACAACTTCTCTAGGATTTGATACTGCACTATTCCCATTCTAATCCATCTGTCTTTTTTTCTATTGTCTTTTAGGGATAATCAAAGAGAACCCTCTTCGTCGGCCGGCCGATTTTGAAGAGGAAGTAGCAATTCGTAATCACCCGCACTCTCTTTCTTTCACAGGTATTATCGTGATCCCTCCATTAGTTTAGGTGCTTATCTTTATTCCTACTCTTTTGAGACCCATGTGTCTTTGGAGATCACAGTTTATTTATTCATTCATTTTCTTCATCCTCTCCTATCATCATCATTACTATTATCATTATTGCGTTGTGTGGATTAATTTTGTAATCTACATGGGTAATTTAAAAATTGATCATGATAAAACAACATCTATAAATTTATATGAATGTAAATGCAAGTGCTACAGAAATAATGCAAACAAAAATGAAAACTCTGCAGCAGTATCGTGGACAAAAATAGAAAACTGATCTGATAGACCGTGTTTGAGAAAGATGTGTGATAGAGATTTAGCACTTAAACAGGTGTGAAAAGAAACTCAAGTGTAGTAAGCAGAATAATCAATCACACAAATGTAAGTATGAGTGCAGCGGTAGTGGAGCAAGCAGAGATAAGGATGCAAGAACAATCACACAGATAGACACAAGGATTTTATCCTGGTTCGTCATTGATCCTCAAGTCTGTCCTAGGTCCAGTCCCCAGTAACTACTGGGCTTTCCATTATCTCCCCGCAAGGAATAGTACAACATCATGATACATGTTGACACCTATTTCTTGCCTTTGAGTTGAGTCATTTTCTTACCATTACCTTTGATGCCTCGAGTTGTACATTACTCATTGGGCCATTTTTAGGCATTTCTTTGGGCTTATTTTAGGGGTACTTCCTCCCTAACTGGACTTGTTCTCAAATTTGGGCTTTTAATGGGCTTTGATTTAGCTTCGTCTTTTAGGGTGATTAAGCTTATTTATCCTATATATTTATTTTCCATCGCTCGCCTGAGAAGCGGTCTAGCGATAGACCGTTTAATGGGTGGGCGGTCTTGTGTAAGACCATTTTTCATTGCCCAAAGTCGATAAATAGGTATTTATCTCCCTTTTCTATTTTCCACCGACACCCTAAGTCACGGTCTTCCGATAGACCGTTCTAGAGGTTAGGCGGCCCATCTAACGACCATTTTTAAGCCAGTGTCTTGAGTCGATTAATCTTTTGGATAAATGGGTGTTTATCTCTTTTTTATTAATTTTCATCGACATCTGTGAGATGGTCTCCAGATGGGCCGTTTCATGATTCAGACGATCCATCTATGACTGTTTTCTGATCCAGAGTCCTACGCCGGTTGGTTCGGTTTGTTTTCAGATAAATAGCCTTATTTATCTTCTTATTTATTTTCCATCGACACCTTATAGGCGGTCTTAAGATGGACCGTTTATTGGTGTAGGCGGTCTATCGATCGACCACATTCAAGGGCCGAGATTCTTGCTTCGGCTGGTTTTCTCTCTCCACCCATGGCCGAATGGGGTGTTTGCTCCACCTTTTTCTCCACGAATTCTGAGTCAAATTGAGTTTCGTTTCATCCTGGGGACTCCTGGGAATATTATCTATGATTTTTATTTAACAAATGGAGCCTAATTCTCGCTGGAAATCCCTTAATTCGGGCTAGCTTTCAAGTGTCTATAAATAGCATCCTTAGTCCAAGCTCGCGAGGGGGGGTTCTGGAAATTGGCGTCGAGGTGCTGCCGCATTCTCGAACGAAGTCTAGTCAGGGAGGAAGGCTTTTCATGTTCATTACGCCTCTGGTTCAGGGAGTAGTTTGTTTTCTTTGCGTTTTGAGCCTTAGTTTAATCGTTTCGATCATTTGTTCATCATTGCATCACCATTTCCCACTACTTGTTCGCACATTTTTCACTGTCATTCTCACATTCTTCACCTTCCTATTGCTTTTCCACGCCCATTAGGGGTTAAAAAAACCACCCCAGGTATCCCCCATTCCCTTCATGTGCTTATCTTTTCATTTCTATTCATAGATATTGCACTTCCATAAACTCATTTGGGTTATTTTTTCTTTGTCATTTGCGTTGTTTTGTAGGTCAACAGGGGTCTTAGCACGAGGCCCATCTCTCTTGGCCGGCCGGAAGGGGTGGAAGATTAAGTTCCATAGCCTGGAATCTGGAGGTAATGTGCGGTTCATCTCCGACCGTCTACCTTGGTGTGTGGCCTTCCCCAAACCGTCTCTCTATCGTGTGCGACCGTCTGCAGACCGTCTAACCTCCACATCAAGCCTTTTCCCGCGTTCCACTTCAGCGCTTGCAGCGGTCTGCCATTCGGCCATCTTCACCTTTCAGCGGTCTCTGTTGAGTAATGATTTTGATGATTGTTGGCGTTATGATTTTGATGATAACTAAACTTAATGTGCGATTGAGTGAGGATAACTAAACTTATGGTTGATTGCACATGTTCTTGATGACTGTGTACATTCATGGTTAAATATGATTGAGATGGCAAATGGCAATGGTTACATGGTCTTGATCCTTGGTTTGCATATGTTGGTTTTACAAGAGGCAAGAGGTTTCATAACCTCTTTAATGTGAAAAAGTATGGTATTAACCCTGACTATCTTGCTTGCAGGATTAAACTCATGGTAGTCACCTGGTGAATCAAACGTGTGGATAAGCACCCTGCTCCTCTACAATCCAAAATAGGTGGTATATGTCATGTATTGTCAAGAACCATTGGTAAGGCTCTTACCCTATTATACACTCCTTATTATTGAGTGTTCCATGAGGTTATTTCATGAATAATTTACTTAGGATGATTGAGTTTTATCTCTTAATTCTTAGCACAGAACTTGATCCTTACCTCAGAACATGTGTGTTTCAAAGTGTTCATATGCACCTAGTTCATGAGGTTTCAAGCCCTTACAAAACTCGCCATCGTGCGCCCTCGCACACGGATTGACCTGCGCGGTCAATGCATATGACAAGTGCTCATTTGCTTTAAACCTTCCCAATGCATAAACCAAGTTGAATCCAATCCCAAAATGCATGTATTTGATATGGACATGAAGCTCTTGACTTATGTGTTGGATCGAGAGGACGGTCAAGCTAGAGGGGGAGGGGGTGAATAGGTTGACCTTATAAAAATTATACTAGAGCAATTTGAATCAGAAGCATCACACCTAGATGATTAATTGAAACACTGAACCAAGCCAATCAGAGAACGTGCCTATCATGCATCTAGCGAGGAACAGATTGCGAAGATTAAACCAAACCACACAAGAGACCGCAATTTTAAGGTGGTTCGGTCACCCAATGGAGACCTACGTCCACCTCCCCACTCAACTAGTGAGGAACCCTGCTGAGCTTCACAGCTTTGCTAAACCGAGGAAGTAATTCCTCTACACTGTTGACTACCCCAACAGAAGACAACGAGGAACAAATCCTCAGATCCGCTGTCAAACAGCTTGAAGGCACACAGCCTTAACACCCCTGATCTCAGCACAGCCCGCTGAATCAGAATCACCCTCTCTTCACTAAATCCAGTGAAGGAGAGGAATACAATGTTCAAAAATAATAGGAAAACTAAAAGATAAGAAATCAAACTTAAGCACTTGGACGCAGCGGAATTTAGATCACCAATCAGATAGATCCATGTCCATACGCATGAGCTTCGATCCTTGAATCTCCTCCGTCTGGAATGTAGAAGAGTCTTGGTGGCGCGATAATCTTCTGATCTGATTTTTCAGCAGCCTTCGTCCAGTTCTACTCTGAGCCTCTCTCGTTCTGCTATACGCCTCTTTCGTTCTGCTCTACGCCTATATCGTTCTCACCTTTTTCCTCTTCAATCTGTTTCCTTTTGTTCTCGGGTGAACCTATTTTGTGGTCTTCCCGCGCACAAAATATTTCACGTGAGGCAGGTGGGCCACCACCCTGATTTTCTGGTTATCCTTATGATTGCTCACGTGGGGAACCTTCTGGAGTGGTAGAAGCTACGAGACCTTATCCGCTTTTGGCTGATGTGGCAGATAGTGACTGAAGGTGGGATCCACTTATCATGCTCTGCAACTTGGATTAGATGGCATCGACCCTCTTTCCCCAAGGAGTTAACACACCCTTCTTCAAGCTTCAGGTTTTATGCTGAGTGCGTTGACGCAAGAAGCAGCTGCGTCCACTCATTTGTTGTGCTTTATATAGTTGTGGCAATCCATCATACTGTAGCGTCGACTCATCGAACTGCAGCGTCGACGCTGCCAAGGTACTCCATAGGCTACGACAAGGAATGCTTGAACTGCTGCGTTCACGCTGCTTGATCAAGGCGTTGACGCATCAGAGTATACCAGTAAGCCATTGCTTCTCCCTTTGTAACTGCTACGTCGACGCAGCTCTATCTTGGCGTTGACGCAGTGGAGCAACTTGTGAAGATATTGGTGAAGGCTTCTTCGACTGCTGCGTGGACGCTGTAAGCTCCCAGCGTCGACCCTGTTCCTTTCTATCACAAGGATGAAATCAAGTGAAAGCATTTATTGAATCAAAATTTAATTCATCATTGAATTGAATACATCATTCATATCTCATGGTTGTCATCATCAAAACCAGGGGCACAACAATCTCCCCCTTTTTGATGATGGCAACTATGAGGTGAATGCCATTCATAACATTGCATCTAAAAAGTCAAGGTTATTCAAATCAAGCAAAAAGCTTCAGATTAACAGGAAATCAAATCATTGACTAAATCAAAGTATAATTTTGTCATTCATTCAAGTTCAAGAATTTACATTATAGAACCAGACAAAAAGAAAAACATTCATTCAAGTTAGTCAATTTGATTGATGCCTATGCAATGTACTTTGGTCAAGTTTCCAGCTTGACTTCATGATTGATGCATTCATAAATATTCTCCCCCTTTGACTTCATCAAGAAGGGAGTAAACGTGGAATAGCTATCTCAAGGGTGGAAGAAGCGATTGTATCTTCTGGCAGAAGGAGGTTGTTGTTGCTGTCGAGAGGATTGCCCATGAGTAGTTGGCTGGCGAGGCTGCTGCTGGCCAGCTGGATCTCTGGCTAGTAAATCTCGGATATCCTGAGATAGTTCACCCAGCTGATGACTTAAAGTGGAGCGTACACTGTCAATGGCAGAAGGAAGATCAGCTGATGACTTAGAGAGTTCCCCAATTGACTGAATTGCTGCAATCACTTTGTCAATCTTTTCTAACATTGCCTTGAGGCATTGGGGAACTCCATTGACAGGACCTTTGATGGTTTCAACGGCTATCCGCACATCAAAGCATAAAGCAGTAATCTTGGCAAGGGATTGAAAAAATGAAGCTTGATTACTGTGCATATCAGTCACCAGTGTAGATAACTTGTCAAGAAGAGATGATATGTTCTACAGGACTTTCCTTGTAGCTTGGTCAAGTAGCATCTTGGTTAGTAAGAATTTTTGCCACTCGGATAAGACAGAGACTTCAAATTTGACAATCCGAGAAGTCAGTTTGTTGAAATGATAATTTGTAAACTCCATTAATTTGTCCATTTTTGCATCCTGACGTTGCAGCATCATAGTCATGTGTGCAAACATCTCTTCAACAGTGGCTGGAGGTGGAGCTTCATCAGAAGTTGGAAAAGGTCTTCTATAAATTCCAATGGCTCCAGTCATAAGGGGTTCCAATGTAGGTGCAGTGCCACTGGGTTGCCCAGTTTCCAGCTGAGGGCTTGATGATCGAGCAAATGGTTCCTCAAACTCATGCTCTTCTCTTGGTGAACTACCCTCTTGTCTGTCTACTCTCACCACAGGAGGAATTGGTGCATCTATCCTGTTTGCGTGACTAGCATCCGCAGTGCCTGTTTCTAATGGAGCTGTTTGCTGACTAGGAAGAGTTCGAACTGGCTTACCATCAATAACTTTAAAACCCATAAATTTCTGAATGTAAGAAAGTGTGTAAACATTCCCTTGAGGGATGATTATTTTCTTCTCAGAACCAAAGTCTACTCCCACCTTTCGAAAGATAGCAGTCAAGGGAGCAGCATATGGAAGTGTTCTGGATTGTGTCAAGCATGACCCCATAGTTTGAATGACTACATCAGACAGGGAAATATGTATTCTCTTCAGCATACAGTAAAGTAGAAATATCTGCATCTCAGTCACCCTTTCCTACCACTGCTCTGTGGTGTGGCCATTGATGTGCAAATGTGGTGGAGCAGTCTATTCAATGGAGGGAATTGATTTGCTTTGAGACTGGACAAATAAGTTTCCCTGACATCGGAAGGATCACTCGGTTTATCAATTAGGAGAGCATAAGCTTCATGCTCATCATACTCAAAGCTATGTAGTTGAACTCCATTCTTGGGGATTTTCCAGGCTTTGGCAAACAATTTATTGAATAACTCAAAACTGACATTCCGAACAGTTGATGTGAGTTTTGGAATTTGAGGTTCATATTTCAAATTTTTGTAGAACTCTCTGACCAGGGTGGGGTAATATACCTTGTGGGTTGTAACAAAAGACCACCATCCCTGATAGTCCAAGGTAGGAAACAGTTCCGGAAAAATGTCAAGCATTTGATGGTCGGTAGCAGCAGTATACCAGGAAATAAGAACCTTCAGAGGTTCGTCCACAGTGACGGTAAGTGAGCTGGCCGCACCTTTCTGTCCCGTTGCAGCACTTGCAGATGAACCCTTCTTGTCTGACCTGACATCAGATTCCTTTCTCTTTTTGGTTGGCGGGCTCGGAGCGCGTGGACGCATCTCTTTCCGCTTCCCTTTATCATGAGCAGCTTTGGAGCGGGGCTCCAGATTATCTTCAGCTGATGCTGAGCTTCTTGGATGATCCTCTGCCTTCTTCTTTCCCTTGTGAGTAGATGTCGGAGGAGCCATGGCAGCGGGAGGAGGAAGAATGAAACAGGAAAGGGTTTGGGAGAGCTCGGAAGATAGAACGACAAAGGCTTTCAAAGGAAATGAAGACGAATGGCGGTCACGTTCCGCTTTTAAAGGAGTTTCGAAACCCTTTTCAGTGAGCGGTTCACCCGGTTCAAGTCCGCGAATCGGAAAAAGTAAAAGTGGTTCTAGAAACGTTGCGTTGACGCCAAGGGATACAGCGTCGACGCAGTGAAGCAGAAACAAATGAATATATGCAAGAAGAGTAGCAAGAAGGTCATCTGTACAAGGAATTTTCTTAAGATGCTGAGATATGGAGTAGAGATGCTCATAGTCAAGGATTTTTAAGTATTGCAGATCGAGTTCCCATGAGAGAGATGTGTAAAAAGGCTCCAATTCAATTAATGATAAAGAGAAGAAATAATCTTAAAGCGTTGAATAAAAAAAAATGTGAACCACCAAAGGCACTTACCTGGAGAAAAAAGAGGAACTTTTTTCACACTAGAACCATTTTCATTTCTGTTCCTTATATTTGTCAATTTCAAGTTGCCTTTTGGAGAGAGAGAAATTTAACTGGCATTGATAACAGACCAAGTTGAATAACGAGCTTCAGATCAATCACACTCACATGTTTTCATTATTTTTCACATTTGTAGCATTTTCAACTTATTTTTATGTTTTCATTTGCAGTCAAGTATGGCTAGCCTTTTGACACGGGTACACATGTTTATTAGACACCCGAGTCCCCGGTTACTCAGCATAGCAAACTATTTTGCATAGATGGATCAGAGTTGGCAACTTACGTCATGACATGCCTATCAGTACTTCACAGGTGCTTGAAGGTAATTTATCAGTCAATAGTTACCATTGCTCTGAAATGGTTTATTTTTTACTTGAAGACAGAGATAGTGGCACACCTCATGACTTGCTCTTTAGCACTTCTTTGGTGCATAGGGCTAGTTTCTCAGTGAATAGCCACCATTGCTCTGCATTTTATAACATGTGTAAGAGATTGTTTCTTCAGCGTTTATACTCAATATCTGGGTTTATTACCAATACAAATATTAAATTCCTCTACACACAGTGGTTTCTTTACTGTTGAACAATATAAGGTTTGAGAGATGACAAGGTCCTGGTTTTATTAAATTGTTCAGCTTTTATTCCATACATAGTGTATTATTGGGTTCAAAAGTTCTTGAATTCAAACACCATAAGAATTATAGATCTCCTATCATTAACTTTTCATAGAGCTGTTCAGAACATATCTCAACTCAATAGGAATTTTCACTATAACTCCCCCTGAATTTAAGACATCGTCTACATGTCTCAGTTCTCTAGAGTTTTTCCCTCATACAAGAATGTCAAGGAGGCTTTATTGAGAGATAAGAACGGAAGGGACGAGATAAATGAACAGAGCAAGTTGATTTGAGATAGGGAAGTCTCCAAAAGTAGAGTATATAACACTGCTGCGTTGACCCAGCCTTATAACTGCGTTAACTCATCCATCAAGGCCGCTCATAGATGGGTTCTATTTTCGAAAACAACAGATCACAGCGTCAACTCAGTCTCATTGCTGCGTCAACTCATTCAACCATCCAGAGACACTTCACACCAGATTCTCAAAGAACAAGCTGTCTGGTGCGTTAACCCTATTTCCACACTACGTTAACTCAACCAACCAACCAGCAATAACAACTCTGCACTTTGTTCATCATTTTGACACCAAGAAGGTAATCTGAAGCTAACTCCCCCTCAGACTATGCACGAATGAAATTATAACAACCAATAAAATGAGTATCATGCTGAAACTATATTCATTATGAATTTATTGATGGAAAGATAGACATACCAAGCACAGAAGACTGAGCTCCCCCTGCGTTTATGACATATGCACTTCAAACCAAGACAAGTTTAATCATTCATTTTCTAGAAGATAAGTCAGGCACACAAATCAGGCATCCATATTATAATTGCACAGACCAAGCTCTCTTCTAAGATAAGAGAATCTATCATTGTTCAGAGGCTTGGTAAAAATATCGGCCAATTGAGATTGTGATTCAACAAATATGAGTTTAAAATTTCCTTTTATCACTTCATCTCTTAAGAAATGGTGTCTAATTTCTATGTGTTTGGTCCTAGAGTGCTGGATAGGATTTTTGACCAGGTTTATGGCACTTGTGTTATCACATAATATGGGGACACACCCAAGATCAGTTTGATAATCTTGGAGTTGGTGTTTGATCCACAACACTTGAGTACCACAACTCCCTGCAGCGACATATTCTGCCTCTGCAGTTGATAGTGCCACTGAGTGCTGTTTCTTGGAAGCCCAAGAAATCAAACATCCTCCCAAAAATTTGCAATAGCCACTCGTGCTTTTCCTGTCCAGTTTGCATCCAGCATAGTCTGCATCTGAATAGGATACAAGATCAAAAGAACAAGACGCAGGGTACCAAATCCCTAAATCTCGAGTTCCAGCAAGGTATCGAAAGATACGCTTGACAGAACTTAAGTGGGATTCTCTAGGATCAGATTGAAAACGAGCACACATGCATACACAAAATTGAATGTCTGGCCTAGATGCAGTAAGATAGAGGAGTGATCCAATCATACCTCGATATGTTTTTGCATCAACCTGTTTACCTGTCAAATCTGCATCCAAGTTTGTAGTGGTGCTCATAGGTGTGCTGATTGCTTTCAGATTTTCCATTTTGTATTTCTTAAGCAACTCAGAGATGTATTTTGCCTGGTTGATGAAATATCCTTCCTTGCTTTGAGTGATTTGCAGACCTAGAAAGAATTTAAGCTCACCCATTAGACTCATTTCAAATTCAGTGGTCATTAAGCTGGCAAACTCCTCACACATGCTGATTTTAGTGGAACCAAAAACTATATCATCAACATAAATTTGAACCAGAATAATATCTGAATTTCTTACCTTGGTGAACAGAGTTTAGTCCACTTTATCTCTAGAGTAGCCTTTCTCTGTGAGGTACGAGCTGAGTCTATCATACCACGCTCGAGGTGCCTGTTTGAGTCCATATAGAGCTTTGTCCAATCTGTACACATGGTTAGGATTTTCTGTGCATTCAAAACTAGGGGGTTGTTCAACATAAACTTCTTCCTTTATTGACCCATTTAGAAAAGCACTCTTCACATCCATTTGATGTAACATTATTCCATGACAACAAGCATAAGCAAGTAATAATCTAATGGCTTCTAATCTAGCTACTGGAGCAAAGGATTCCTCAAAGTCAATGCCAAATTCTTGATTATAACCCTGTGCTACCAGCCAAGCTTTATTCCTAACTACCATTCCATTTTCATTTTGTTTATTTCTGAAGACCCATTTAGTTCCAATTACAGCAAGCTCTTTGGGTCTTGGCACAAGATACCCCACCTTTTTTCTTTTGAATTGATGTAATTCTTCATGCATTGCGTTTATCCAATTACTATCTTTCAATGCTTCAGCAACATTTTTTGGTTCAATTTGAGAGACAAGGGCTAGATTATCCATTTCCTCAACACCTCTAAAATGAAATCTAGTTCTAACAGGTTCATGCAAGTTACCAATGACATTGGATAAAGGATGATCCCTTAGCATCCTGACATCGGTTAGAGAGTTACCTTCATTTATACCTGAATCACCATGGTGGGTTGATTCTGCATGATCATCATTTGGCCTTGTCTCTTCATCTTGGAGATTCTGTTCTTCCTTTTCTTTAAGGAAATTTCCTTCATCTTCATCCCTACATGATTCCTCAATCTTAGAATTTTCATTCATTTCATCAAATACAATATGAGGTGATTCTTCAACAGCATGTGTTTTTAGATTTAGGACTCTGTAGGCCCTAGAGTGACTAGAATATCCTAGAAGGATGGCAGGTTCACTTTTAGGTTCAAATTTGTCCAACGTCCGTTTGTCATTATTTTGAACAAAGCATTTTGATCCAAAGGCTCTAAAATAAGCAACTGAAGGTTTCTTACCCTTCATTAATTCATATGGAGTCTTTTTGGACTGAGGTCTTACCATTGCCCTGTTCACAATATAACAAGCTGTATTTACCGCCTCTACCCAGAACTTCCTTGGGAGTTGTCCTTCAATCAGCATAGTTCTTGCCATCTCCACAAGGGTTCTATTTCTTCTTTCCACAATCCCATTTTGTTCAGGAGTTCTTGGAGATGAGAACTTGTGTGAAATTCCTGTGACTCTACAAAAATCATCAAATTCAAAATTGTCAAATTCTCCTCCATGATCTGACAAGATAGATGAAATGGCAAACTTACCATCATGTTGCACATTCTTGAAGAATGCTTGAAATTCTTCAAATGCATCATTCTTGTGAGTTAGAAAGAACACCCAAGTAAACCTAGAGAAATCATCCACTAGAACAAATCCATATTTATTTCCACTCACACTAGCTGTTCTAGTTGGTTCAAACAAATACATATGAATGAGTTCAAAAGGTTTAGATGATTGAGTTTCAAGTCTGGACTTAAATGATTTTCTGGTGTGTTTACCTTGAGTGCATGCGCTACAAACTTTGTCATTTCGTTTAAATGATACATCTGGCAGACCTTTCACCATGTTAAACTTTGCTAACTTATGCAAGACGCTATAGCTAGCATGCCCTAGTCTGCGGTGCCACAACCAAGAAAGTTCACTTTTATTCACAGCAAGACACAGATTGTTATGTGCAGGGTCATCTAAATCTACAACGTACATGTTGTTTATTCTTTTTCCAATGAATTTAACTTTATCAGAACTCATCTCTAAAATGGTGCAAGTGTGATCATCAAACACAACTTTATTTCCTTTATCGCACAGCTGGCTTATGCTAAGTAGATTATATTCTAAGCCATCAACAAGTAACACATCATCAATGAAATTCGAAGGATTTTTACCTACCTTACCTTTTCCAATAATTTTCTCTTTATTATTTCCACCAAATGTAACATGACCCCCGTCTTTCTCTATCAAGACAAAAAAAATTACTTTATCCCCTGTCATGTGCCTTGAGCAGCCGCTGTCGAGATACCACCTATTATGTACAGCTACAAGACACTCCTGCAAAACACATTACACAAGAGATTTTGGAACCCAGATATACTTGGGTCCCTTCAAACCATAGGACGTGTTCAGGTAGGATATCAAGCTCTTGGGGATCCATAGTTACTGTTGAGAGGGTCTTTGATATGGTGAGTTCAATGATTTGACAGACTTGTGATTATTCCTGTGCCATTGATAGTGATGACTCCATGAAGTATTAGGGAAATTTGACTTAAGGACTCTAGATGAATGCATGCTTCTTGGTTGATTGAGAGTTGAGTGCGTAGACCCTTTAGTGTTGCTGCGTTGACTCATCCACCTGCCATAACTATCATGAGGGTTCTGGTACATGTACTGCGTTGACTCATGGTAGTGACTGCGTCTGTTGACACCCGTTTTATACCGATAAGTTGAGCCGTTTCTCTTACCTCCATTTGATTGATGCCTTAAGTTGTCCATTATCTGCTGGGCCATTTTTTGTGGCACATCCTGGGCCCATTTTATGGGCAGTCTCCCTCCTTGGTAAAGGTCGTATCCATTCAGGGCTTATTGGACCTTGGCTTTGATTAATTGAACTGTTTTATAAACATGAGGTACCCAAGATCATGAACGGTCCCACATCAGCCGTTCAATACTGGGGCGGTTGATACCAGACTGTTCATACATTTCGGCTAATTTCTGAGGATTTTCTGAATAATCACCGACAGGCTTTTGTGCGGTGTGATCAGGACCGTTCAAGTTTATGGACGGTCCTATTCCAACCGCCTATATCTCAGAGTCCTACGCGTGCCGGTTTTCTCAGATAATTATCCAAATATTTTGAATTATCACCAACAGGATAAAACGGTCGAGATGGTGCCGCCCTACACTCAAACGGTCTCTATTCAACCGTGCATGTGTTCAGGGTCCCACGGCGGACGTTTCGGCCAGTTCGAGAGATAATTGGGATTATTTGCTGATTATTTGAATTTCCACCGACGGGTATGGACGGTTAGTTTGTAACCGCCCACTTGGTTAAGCGGTCTATCGTAAGACCGTTCATCCCGTCGGTTGCTGGATTTTAACAGATTTTAATCCTTTTGTTCATGGTTTTATCCCCAACTTCTTTTATCAATATCTCCGTGGATAATCAACCATTTTAAGTGTCGTTTCGACTGGATGAGAGATGATTGTATTATCTATGATTTATCTTCAATAATTTCATCCCGAAAATGGCTCTAAACCCTAATTTCGAGGTTGGCTTTCTAGGCTCTATAAATAGACCCTATTGGCCGGACGTCGAAAGGGGGGGGGGGAGATTTTGATCGATGGCGAAGCCCTGCCGCATTCTCGAGCGACTCAGCACCAAGGAGGGAGGCTCTCTACGTCCGCATGAGCCTCCGGTCAAGGGAGTAGCCCAGTCTTCGCAATTTTTTTTCGTTTCATAGTTCTGCCGTGTTCTTTCATTGCATGCTTTGTTTCTCACCCGCGTACCCCCCTCCTTCTCATAACATACACACAACCATCCCATTTTTTGTCACCCTAGGGGTTTAAAACCCCCCAGGTATTCCCCTTTTCATTTGTTCATGCTTAATTCTTCTCGTTTGAACATGTACCGCATCTTTAAGGTCTAATTTGGGTGTCTTTTTTGTGTCTCTACGTTGTTTCGCAGGTCAGCATCTAATCAGCACGAGGCCCATCCCCTCTGGCCGGCCGGAGAGGGTGGAGGTCGAGCCCTTTTCAACTTGCTGAGTGAAGGTCTTGAGCGGTCATCCTCCAGCCGTTCAACGTTTCGCGCGGTGCATGAACAACCGTCCTTCACTTGAGTGCGGTCCCTCAAGCTCCGTCCACCTCACTGCAGCAGTTCCTCCCACATTCTCGCAGCATCCCAGGGCGGTCTATCGTAAGACCGCTCATCCCAGAGCGGTCCTACACGAGCCGTTCATCCCCAGCACTGCACAAAGGCGAGTGTCTCCCCATTTTCCAAGGTACGGCGTGCCTGTCGCGTACGGCATCTTGGTGGCGATCACGGTACTTTGCTTCATTCCCTATTTCCTCTTCTGCCTCTCATTTGTTCATGCGCATGGCGTACTTTTGACCCCTTTAGTGAAGGGAGAGAGAGAGGAGTGAAATATATATCTACACCCCTTTTGTGGCGATCACGGTGGGACGCCTAGTGCCCATCGTGCTTTTGGATTGCTGACCCTTCTTAGTCCTTGTCAAGGTTTTCTTCTTGAAGTGATTTACAGGTTGGATGCGGTTTCTGTCCTCTGGTGCACACGCGGTTCGTCCAGAGCCGTCTAACCATAAGCACGGTTGATTATACACCGCTCATATACTCTGCCTTCAGGTTGATCTACCCCGGCCTTTCCTGTTGCAGACGGCTCCCTGGACACCGTCCAGCTATTTGAGCGGCTTTCACACAACCGTCCCGGCCCAGGCACAGGTACGCTGCACTTCCTGGTGGCAGATACACGGCTGTGAGGCGGCGGTTCAAACACGCGTGCGGTTGACCATAGGCCGTCTGTCTGGTATGTCCCTTGCTTTCTGCCCATACATTACGGCTGAAATTGGACCGTCTGAGTACTTAGAGCGGTCAGAGGAGGACCGCACATCTCCTGTCACAGTGCATTTCTGTCTTCTTGCTTAGTGTTTTGGCTGATATATATATTGCTCCTGGTGCTGTTCGTTGGCTCCCCCTGCCATCTTGTTATTATTATTGCATGACCATGCTTTTATTACTCATGTGTATACTTGCTCATTGATTGATAGCTGCTAGGCTAGTTTGTGCATGCACTCCAGTGCGCATAGGAGCATCGATATTTCCCATATTAGTTGCATTCCTACCGAGGTAGGGTTTCCTCTCGTCTCCATATTCCTTGGAGCCGACTAGGGACCTTGCTGAGGACCTCCGTAAGCCCCCGTGAGCCGTGGATTCCCACACGGATGCCGGGCAGGTTGTACCGTATCCACCCCGTCTAGTGTTGCATCCGCGAGTGAGAAGTCCCAATAGGGTCACCCGGTTCCTCGTTCTCATCCCAATCAGGCGCCTAGTGGTCGAGAGAGTTGACATTTTCATTAATCCACTAAGGTTCAAACCCGAAGATATAAGGAACTGACGAGCATCATTGTAAGAACCTGATTACATTATTGAGTGATTCTACTCTCATCTCGCTCCATTGTATGCTTACTATTTGCTTGGTGGATTTGATTGATTTAGTGTTGCTTGTTCTAGTATCAAGTGTCTTGGTGTATGTGGGACTGCCTTTTGCCCCCACGATCACTGCCTAGGGTTGATTCTTATTTCCATTCCTACTCCAACCCCTTGTTCGATTCCGCTTCTTCTTCCATGTCGTCATACGACTTCTCTGCGGCCCATGAGGACTCCCTTCCTCGTGGTCTCCTTGAGGACCCCCCTCGGGTCACCCACTTGCAAGGGGGAGAGGGGACGGCCCCTTCACTCCCGACCTCTCTTGGCGAAGGTCCCCGACCCTCTTTTTCAAACCTGCCCAACCAGAATTCAGCCAGTACGATCCTCGACATGATGGCCCAGTTGGACCCCACCCAACTCCATCTCATCAGACAAGCTTTGCAAGGGGGCGATGCCCCGGCCTCAGCTCTGGCTCATGCCACGGCCAATGTCGCCACTTCAGCTCCTGTGGTCGGGACCACTTCTGTGGCTCCCATTGACCTTACTCCAGTCCGCCCTCAGAACTTTCGCTATCCCAACATGGAAATGGGCCAGGCGTCCACATCGGTCCATCAGCAACTGGATAAAGGGAAATCCCCGATCCCCTCTGTTCCTTATCTTGAGCCATACCCTACAATTTCTCCATCGCCTCAGGCCCTCATGGCCCCGGCAGACTTCGCTAGGTCACAGCCGGGGGTGGCTCAGGTCGCTCATACAGATATGGGCCCTTCCTCGGCCCATTACCCCTCTTATGGACCGCCTCCTTCGTCAGCTTATCCTTTGGTCACCTATCCGGGTGCTACTCCTCTTGCTCCCCCCCCTCCTTCCCGGGAACGAGAGATTCTTGACAAGTGGGCTGCTATGCAGCAACAAATTGATCTCCTCCACAAGCGGGTCGGTCCGCAATCTCTTGCCGACGTCCCTATCCCTAACTTCAGGGACCTACGTTTTCCTTCCCAGTCGGAGCTCCCCGTGTATCGCAAATATGATGGGAATGGCAACCCGTTCATCCATGTCTGGGAGTTCTTATACGAGTCTGCGCAGTTCCAACAGGATGATCACTTGATGGCTTATTTGTTCCGTCGGTCCCTGGAGGGGGTCACGCTGGAATGGTTTTACACCCTGCCTCTGGAGGAGGCTGAGAATTTCAAGACCGTCAAGGAGAAGTTTATACAGAGGTTTCAGGATCGGGTCGGACCCAAGTACTCTTTCACTGACCTGGTGGCGGAGAAGATGAAGCCGGAGGAAGACTTCGCAACTTATGCAGATCGCTGGAGACAGATGGCCTCGCGGGTGCCCGGGCAGATTCCGGAAGAGGAAAAAGTAAAGTTGCTAATTTCCAATGCTACGCCAACTTTCAGAAACATTCTGGCAATGAATGACATTTCGAACATGCACCAACTATACAGCAGAGCTAGGTTTATTCAAACCCAATTTAAAGACTCCCCCATCCATTCTTTGTTCGAGGCCCAGAAGCCCAAAGCCACTAAGAAAACCCAGGGCCCCGTCAATGAGGGGGTACAAATTAACGAGCAAGTCCAGGCCGTTCAGTTCCCCCAACACGCCGCTCCACCCTGCTTCCCACCACCTCAGCATAACCCCCAGTTCGCCACTCCGCCCGCTCCCCAGTCTGCCTTCCAGGTCCCGCAATACCCTCAACAGGCACCTCCGCCACCCCAACAGCCTCAGCGGCCCCCGCAGTATAATAATGTTCCTCCACCCCCCACCTATGGCTCTGCTCGACCAGCTCCAAAGAGGGCTCATTACCCCCCTCTTCTGGAGACCTTGCCAGATATTTTCTCTGCTCTAATGTATACTGGCGACCTTCAGTTGCCGCCTGAGCGCCCGAACTGGAATCCGACTGCCGACCAATCCCGATATTGTATATTCCATCGGCAACTGGGGCACACAGTAGAGCGATGTTACCAATTCAGAGATCTGGTGTATGATTTGCATGAGGGCCAGAGAATTGATTGGGCCCAGATGCGCCAGCTAATTGAGGATATCAAGCAGAGGCAGAGACAGGCCAGGCCGCAACAGGCGGCGCCCCAGCAGCAGCAGCAGCAACAACCCCAACAGCAGCCACAGCCTCCACCGTAGCAGCAAGACCTTGGGATCCATCAAAATCCCATGCCAATACATCAGCCCGCTCCTCCGCAACAACAGCAACCGCCGGCACCGGCCCCAGCACAAGTGAATGTGGTCCAGCGCCCAGCCCCCAACGCTGGGTGGACGTTTGATGATGAGACCCCCGCCCATCTCTTGGCCTTACACCACCACTACTCTCCCACACCTGCCATCCCCTCCATCCTTAGACCCGCCGCTACACCGCCCATCACTTCCCCCGCGTCGCCTCTTAGGCCCTCTACATTCCCCCCTACTCCATCCGTCCTCTCACCACCACCTGCCATGCCTCCCATCATCTCCCCTAAGCTTAACCCTTCGCCCATTTCCCCTCCACCAGGGCCCATTAAGCCCACTCCCGTCATCCTCACCCCCATCTCCACGCCATTTGCCTACCCCACCAGGCCAAGCGAGGGTCCAGTCCAGGCCGTACAAGCATCACAATGCGCCCTTCGGAGCGGGCGTCCCTTCCAGAGAATGTTTCCCTCCCCAGGTGCATCTGCACCAAACCCTGCAGTTTCATCCCCTACAGTTGAACCAGAGGAGATAGATCCGGTGCCGGGCACGAGATATGACTTATTACAGCATTTAGACCGGCTGCCGGCTAAAATCTCAGTGTTAGAGCTGATCAAGAGGTCGCCGCTCCACCAGGACGCCCTGAAAGTCTTCCTACAGAAAGTTATGGTGAGCGAGGATGTGGCGGTGGATAGCCTGCCCGCGGTCTTGGCCACGATCACAAAGGGGCCCTCTATTGCATTTGCTGAGACAGAATTAGCACCTCCTGAGGCATGGCAGATGCCGTTATGCATTACCATCTCTTTAAACAAAACGACCGTGGAATCCGCCCTTGTGGATACAGGGGCGTCGATAAATGTCTGCCCATTGAGTACCCTTCGTGCTTGTAATATATCAGAGGACATGCTCAAGCCGACACCAACCACGATAGCCGCATATGATAACTCCAGACGTGCTTGTCACGGAGTAGTAACTGTACAGGCCGAGCTAGGGCCCTTGGTGATGGATGTAGAATTTTACGTGTTGGACATAGACCCAATGTTCAAAGCCATTCTGGGTCGTCCATGGTTGAATAGTTTGAACGCCGTCCCCTCAACCGCCCACCAGTGTCTGAAGTTCCCATTCCAGGGGTGAGTGGTCAAGGTGAAAAGTGTTTCCACAGTTCAAAACGTTGACGCCATAGTAGCCAAGATTCTGCCCACACTGTGGCCAAGCAACAGACCTGTTCTATCTGTCATGGACTTGAACTATTCGTGGGCGTATGCGTCGCGCAAGCCCACCGCTGCACCAATCAATGTGAAGGTTAAGCCCAAGATGAGAGACTCCAAAGGGTGGCACATAATTCTAAAATTGGGCTATCAGCCAGGCCGAGGACTCGACGCACAGCTGCAGGGCCGAACCAACCCCGTTCCCAGGGGAAGGAAGATGGGCCGCCGGGGCCTCGGCTACCATGAATCCTCCATGTCGATGCTTGGGGACTCTGGGCCGTTGACCTGGGACTACCGGCAACATTTTGTGAAGGGTCCGTTGCAGCCCGGCACCTTGAAGACCTCGCCATCCAGCCTTGAAGAAAAGATAGACGAAGCTTGTGCTGTTGCCGATCCTCCACCACCACCGCAAGGGCTAGCCGGCGACTTGGAAGACTTTGCTAACTGCTTTGCAAAAATGTTTTATGAAGAAGAGGGTAACCCAAAGAAGAAGGAGACGCAACTGGTAAGGCGCCCCCCGATGCCATTAGCCCGCCAGGGGCCCCGGAAGACAGGGAGCTCCATCACTACTTATTCTATGTCCCCATCCCGTCTCGCTTCCTGGTTTCAACAGCGGGATTCTGTTCCCCGTTCCCCTCCACTCCTGGTCGACCCGTACTTTGCGGAGAGACCTGAAATTTTATTCGTTCCATGTGCTTGCGGGCGCTACCCGCCCATTGATCTATCAACCCTATTCACTCCTCCTCCTCCAGGAGCTCAGCTCCATGAAATGTGGTTTAAGTCTTCTGACCCTTTCTTTGACTGCATCTTCCCGGAATTGTTCCCCATGCAACTTCCTCCTCCTCCGCCTTCTTCCTCCTGTTGTGTGATCACTTCCGGCCTCCAAAAAAAAACGCCAATCTCAAAACGGAGGTCTCCATGGAAGATTACGCTTTGTTCTACCCAGATTCCCAGGGGCACGAGACCCCTGTTTCTTTTCCGGTAGATTTCTTCTCCCCTAGATTAGATGTACAGTGTACAGAGTCCTCTAGGATGGTCGAGTCAGTTAGGGTAGAGTCTAGTTCGAGTTTTGTCAGCCCATCCACGTCTGCGGCACCCGCCGTAACACGCCCTCCTAAAACCATCCCCAATAGGTTTCTACAAGATTTGGCTGGGAGATGTCATGCTCTGTTAAAGTGTCCGGAATTTGTGGAGACCGCAATTGTCCTGGAAGATGATGAGGGAATTGATGAGGTATGGAGCAAGGATGGACTAGGAGTATATGAAATTGTGAATGAGAAAGACCCAGCTGATGATGAGGAAGATGAAATGGATGACACTGCTGACCTATATGCCCAAGGCTTGAAGAAGTTCGATGAGCCTTCTGTAGCAGTGGATGAATCCACTAAGGAAATCAACCTCGGAACAGAAGAGGACCCCAGGCCCATACTTATTTCCGCCAATCTCCCTCCTCCAGTCGAAGAGGAACTTGTCAAAGTCTTGAGGGAGTACAGCGATGCTTTCGCCTGGTCCTACGAAGACATGCCGGGTCTTGACCCCGCCTTGGTTGAACACAGGCTGATTCTCAAACCAGGGGCAACGCCCGTTAAACAGAAGGCAAGGAGATTTCACCCGCAAATGGCCTTAAGGATTAAGGAAGAAGTCAATAAATTACATAAGGACCGGTTCATTAGAGTGGTGATGTATCCACAATGGGTGGCGAATATAGTCCCGGTGATGAAAAAGGATGGTAAAATTCGAATCTGCATTGACTTCAGGGACTTAAACAAGGCATGCCCGAAAGATGATTTTCCACTTCCTCACATCGACGTCTTGGTCGATAATACAGCTGGATACGAAGCCCTCTCCTTCATAGACGGCTACTCGGGGTATAACCAAATCCTTTTGGCTCCGGAGGATCAAGAAAAGACCTCGTTCACCACACCTTGGGGCACATACTGCTACGTCGTCATGCCATTTGGGTTGAAAAATGCAGGTGCCACCTACCAAAGAGCGATGATGGCTATCTTCCACGATATGATGCACGTTTATTTAGAAGCTTATGTGGATGATATTTTGGTCAAATCGAGGTCACAAGAAGAGCACCCCGCCATTCTAGCCAAGGTACTGCAAAGGGCTAGGGAATACAAGTTAAAGATGAATCAAAGAAATGTGTGTTCGGAGTTGCATCAGGGAAATTGCTTGGGTTTATAGTTAGTAAATGGGGGATTCAGATCGATCCAAACAAGGCAAAGGCCGTCATGGAAATGCCACCGCCGAAGAACGTCATTTGAGCTTCGAGGTTTGATCGGGTGTTTGCAATTTATCAGGAGATTCATATCTCAGCATTCGCAAAGATGCCGCCCGTTTTATGACCTGTTAAAGGCCGGCGCGAAATTCGAATGGAATGAACAATGTCAAAAGGCCTATGAGGAACTCAAGGTGTACCTCTCTAATCCCCCGGTTCTACAACCACCCGTCCCCGGGAAACCCCTGATCCTGTACATTTCTGTAATTGAGGACTCCCTAGGAGCGGTTTTGGCACAGGTTGACGATGAAGGAAGAGAAAGGGCGGCGTACTATCTCTCAAGGTTATTTAATCCTGCTGAATCCAAGTACACTGCTATGGAGAAAACCTGTGCAGCACTAGTATGGGTAGCGCAGAAGCTTAAACACTACTTTCTCGCCCACGAGGTCAGGCTCATCTCTAGAATGGACCCCATTCGTTATCTGTTGGAAAAGCCGATCCTTTCTAATCGGCTAGCTCGCTGGCAAAGTTTTCCCTCCCAGTTCGACATCACCTTCATCGTGCAGAAAGCAATCAAGGGATATGCTATTGCCGAGCACCTAGCTCATTCTCCTATCCCTCGCACTGATTCCATCCAGGATGAATTCCCCGATGAACACCTGGCGGTGATCACTCATCTTCCTTTCTGGTCCCTCCACTTTGATGGTGCCCTTAATTCCCTGGGCAACGGAGTCGGGACCGTTCTCCTTACTCCAGAAGGGGTGACCATCCCCGTGGTGTATCAACTCTCATTTCCCGCCACCAACAATATAGCCGAGTATGAGGCTCTCCTTGCTGGTCTGAAGCACGCCTACATCTTGGGTGCGCAATACCTAAACATCATAGGAGACTCCCAGCTGGTGCTGCGTCAAGTTTTGTCAACCAACCGCACCCGTGATCCTAAGCTCAAACCCTACCATGATCTGGTCACGCTTTTGGCCAGGCAATTCAGGAAACTCGTCTATATTCACACTCCCTGCTCTCAGAATATCTTGGCCGATGCCCTGGCGTCTCTCGCCTCTTCTCTATCACTCCCCCTAAGTCGCGCCACCGAGACCATTGTGGTCCAAAGGCTAGACATTCCTTCCCCGCAGGATCCCTGGTTCGACAATCTTAGGATGTCCGTAGAGAAGAAAATAGAAAGGGAGGAAAAAAAAGAGGTTTCATTAACTGAGCTCGAGGAGATCATTGAAGAGGAAGAATTGCCGTGGTTTTATGTGATCGAGCAGTACTGCAAGGATGGTACATTTCCGGAAACAGCCAACGCTGAGCAACAAAAAGCCATTAGAAGAGTCGCCGCCAGGTACACGATCATCGCCGGTGAATTGTATAGGCGGGCCCTGAATGGAGTTCTAATGAGGTGCCTAGATGACGAAGAAGCTTGGAAGGTTGTGGAAGCAGCCCACTCCAGCGAGTGTGGAGGGCATGTGAACGGACAGGCCTTGGCAAAGAAGATTCTTAGGCAGGGCTATTACTGGCCAACCCTAGAAGAAGATTGCTCTACCTATGTCCGTAGGTGCCTTCAGTGCCAAATCCATGCCGACAAAATCCACGCTCCGGCCTCTTCTCTCCATCCTGTTACGGCCCCCTGGCTGTTTTCTATGTGGGCCTTCGACATCATCGGGCCCCTCGGTGATCCGAACTCTGCGATTAAACAGAAATCCTTCATTCTGACGGCTACAGAATACTTTACCAAGTGGGCCGAAGCTGAAGCTTATGCAGAAATCAAAGCCACCACAGTATGCCGCTTCATCATGAAGAACATTATCTCGCGGTTCGGAGTGCCAAGCAGCATCGTCACCGACAACGGGCCTCAATTCATCTCACAAGAACTCCAGGACCTCTGTAAGAAATTCAATATAGTTTTGCATCATTCATCACCATACTACCCCCAAGGTAATGGCCAGGCTGAGGCCACGAATAAGACCCTTCTCAAAATTATCAAGAAAACATGCGAATCACATAAATTTGCTGATTGGGCCGACAAATTGATAGAAGCTCTACTGGCCTACCGCACCTCCGTCCGCACTCCCACAGGGCAGACTCTCTTTCCCCTCACCTATGGAATGGAAGCGGTACTCCCATATGAAATTCTAATCCCTTCCCTAAGGGTGCAGCTGGATAAGGAACTTAATCTCGACGAACATCGAGAGGCGTTGCTAGTCCAACTGGAACTTTTAGACGAGAAGAGGTTAAATGCGGCCAATCATGTTTCAGTATATCAAAAGCGGGTCTCGCGATATTTTCAAAAGAAGGTCATCGAAAGAAAGTTTCAAGTGGGTAATATGGTTCTGAAACGCAAATTTATCAGGTCTGCAGGTCCCAGGTCTAAGTTGCAACCCAACTGGGAAGGGCCCTTCGTAATCAAAGAAGCTTATCCTGGCAATGCATATCGTCTAATCAACTCGGAGGGGGAGGAATTGCCGAACCCATGGAATGGGCTGTATTTAAAGCGTTTTCATCCATAAAAATAAAACCAGTGAATGGCTCGATGGCAGGGCATACCCCACCAAATTACGAAAGGAGGACCCAGGTTCAGCATCTCACACACTACACGACCCCGTGGTGCGGTATTTTCTCATGCTACCCGACACCGTTTCTCCTTTGGCCATGCTCGGGGATGGTGGAAATCCTTGTATTTCCTCTCTCTCGGTTGAAGATAAGGGGCAAGTGGTGAATAAGGGGGCGAGAACTGACCCAGGTTCCCCGTCAAAAGAAAAAGGTCTCAAATAGGGGCAATCCGTTAAGACCTCACTCCGCAAAAGAAGAAAAAAGAAAGAAAGAGAAGGAAAAGGAAAGCAAACAAAAACAAAAAAAAAAGAAGAAGAAAAAGAAAGCCGAAAGCAGAAAGCTCGAGGCTCTCTGAATCCCCGAAGGATGCGGCTGGGCATGGCAAGAGTGGCAGTACAGTTTCCCCGCGGGACGTTATGAGCCCGGTCGCATGTGTGCCTAGAGCGGGTGAAGGTTCGATGACGGATACAAAGCCCCGGCGCAACAGACCGGATTCCTTGAGAAAAGGGGGGGTCCCGGGAAAGAACTCAAGCCCTAAAAACCTCTACACCTATCTGTTGATTGTTTGTTTACCTATCTCTTCTTATCTTCTTTCTTTTTTTGTTGATTGTGAGGGTTTTGAAAAAAGATATGGCGAGATGATAAATAAGCTACCAAAGATCAGCTCAACCTATGCACATGTGAACATGAACCTAGGCAATCAAATCTAACTCTAGCATGGGCATGCTATCTCAATCAAATTACGCTAAGGGAAAAACAAAAACACACGCCGGGGCGTGGAGCAAAGATAAATAAAAACACACCGCTAGGGGTGGAACAATCAAGGAGAATAAAGAGATTTGATGAAAAAGACAGCTAGTGCCCAACACTAAGGAAAGTCGTGATCGCCACCAAAGTAAACACAAGTCAAAGACTCGAATATACCTTGGAAATAGGTGGATGAAACACCCGCCCACGGGAGAGAAAATCAAGGAAAGCCTGCAGATCAACTTGCAAATAACGGTCCAAACCCTGTGCGTCGCTTGGAAGTAACGGTCGTGCGATAGACCGCCAGAAGGAAATAACGCTCATGCACCTGACCGTCAGATAACCTGCAGTGAAAAGATGTGAACTCTTTGAACTCCAACCCTTCCAGCCGGCTAGAAGGCTTGGGCCTCGTGCTAGTGATCCTGTAAAACCTGCCAAGGATGTAGAAAGCAAAACAACACAACCTCAATTAGCCCTCAACATAAGTATAGCATCAATCCTTAAAGAGCTTAAGATCATCAAAAGGAGAGGGGATTACCGGGGAGTTGTTGGTTTTTTAACCCCTCTGGGCGTTTTTTAAGTTTAGGAGGATATGTGTATGCTTAGCAACAGTAAAAAAAACGTGGAGGAAGAGGAGGGACAATGCTTTTGATTGATAAAACCAAGGGAAACTTGAGCATGCAATGATGATGATCTTGACAAACTAAAACCCAAAATTACTCCCTTGACTTGGAAGATGGACGTGGGAAGCAGCTCCTCCTGGATGTAGATGACTTCTGAATTTGGCAGCACTTCGTCGTGAATCAAATCTTCCTCCCTTGGGTTATGAAATCAAGGGTTCTATTTATAGACTCCCTCAAACTCTCAGGTCGAGTTGAAGATAAATCAGCCAAGAAAGGAGGATAATCCTTAGCAAATCCTTGAGGATAAAATCAACAAGAGTCCAAAGAAACAAACGAGAGGTCCTGAGGATTAGAATTGAAGGAGATAATGCCAATCCAAAACCCTATCTCGTCCACGGAGTAGCAGAGAAAAGGCCTGAACTGTCAGGACTCTCTGAAGGAAGTAACGGCCTTACGATAGACCGCCACTTGGAAATAACGCTCCAAGGCATTACCGTCATTTTCAACCCTATCCAAAGGATAAGATCGACGGGAAGAAGATCTAAACAATAGGACTCTGCAAGTAAGTAACGGCCAAGGAATAGGGCGTCATAAGGAAACAACGGCCAAGGAGTAGACCGTTATTATCAAAGGACAACGAGGCCCTAAGTCTTGGGACTCTTCAAAGAGTAACGGCCCAGGCTTCATGCGTTATTATGAAATGACGCGCCTAGTCCATACTGTTATTATCATTGATTTTCAAGAAAATAGAATGGAGGGATTGCCAAGCTTTTGAACGAAGTGCCACCAGGAACCAGGTCTAATCCAGGAATTGAGACCCAGAAAATAGACTTCAACTGACTAAAAGGAATTCAATGAAGAGTGAACAACTCGGAGCATCATATTGAATAAATAAGGAGATGACCCGACTTATTGGGTATAAAACGGGTGTCAACAGATGCCCCTCCTTAACGTCCTCTTTGCAGGGGAACGAGCGGAAGTGAAGCGAAAGCGAAATGGAACACGGAGATGAAGCGGAAATGAAGCGGAGTGGATCAAAAAGAGGGCATTAAGGTAAACGACACCCGTTTTTCACCAACAAGCGATAAGAATTTTCTGGAAAAACTTCAAAACTGATCACAGGGAAATAGCTAACCAAAGGATGCAAGTCTGGAGGATTTAATTAACTAAGGAAAGGAAACACGGCTGTCCGCCGGAGGCAACGGAAAGGAAAGAGACTAAACTCCAGACAGGAATCTTCAGTCAACCAGATCAAGCGAGCAAATCGAAGGAAACCTTCAAATTCAGAGTGGAATAATTCTTCTTATCCAGGATCAAGAACACAGCTGTTCACCGTCAATGAGACCTCTTGAACAAATGAAGCTCATGAATGCTCAAAGAATGCGTATGATGCATGCTGGGCTAAAGAAAAACAAATCTTCAAAGCAAATGCAAAGAAAGATAAATTAACAAGATACTCGAGAATAATATTGCTAGATTGGGGAAACCAGAGTCAAGACACTATCTGCAACCACGGCGTGCAAGATAGAACCATCATCCCTAAATTTTCCAACCTAACGGCCTGTCCAACGATTATTCATGTGAACTTAGATCATCATCATTTTTGTTTAAGGGGAACATCAGATCCCAGGACACATGAATGACCAGCCGGTTCTCGAGGTAATATATAATAAATAGCATATAGTAATGCATTAAGGGAATGAGGGAATGATATACGATACCTGACTTACCCGCCTGACGGAAGGCCAAGCGTACCTTCTGTTCATAACTCCTTTCATAAAAGATAGGTTAGCCAAACAATCATCCATCAAAATAAGAGTTTAGGCATAACCATTGTACATGCAAAAAGTACCCATAAGGAACAACATGATAGTCAAATAGGAATATTCAAGCATTAATTAGACCATTCATTCATCAAGAAACTTGCAAGCATATAACGGTCAGATGTAGGGGCGTCACATAGAAGCAACGGACCACCCTTGATCCGTCATAACCAAGACGGTTCACATTCTTCAACAAAGCAGTTCAACACATGTAACGGCCTCAAACAGGAGCGTCAGGATGATGTGACGGCCGGTCGATAGACCGTCACATTTCCTGAGATTTCAAAAAAACAACCGAACGGTCACGGCCCGTTCATTCCAAACACTCAACCCCCCAAAACCCCAAAACCGAGAGCTCCGGCGACCACCCTCCCAACCGTTCCAATGGCCGGCGACGAGGCACCCCAGCCGCCACCAAAGAAGAGAGAAAGAGGGAAAAGGATGGCAATACGACGGCTTCGCCGCAGGATCGAACGGGAGGTGATCCCGCCGGTGGAAGCGGAACAACTGACGAGGGGAGATCAAACGGAAGAAGAAGAAGTTCCCACGACTACGGGGGACGAGGGGGAAGTTCCCTTGGGTGCAGAGGAGCCCAAGGAACCACAGAAGAAGAAGAAGAGAGCCATGGACCACGAGGTAGGCCCTCCGCCCTAATTTTTCAAATTTTGATTTTTATGCTCTTAATTCATGTGTGCATGTGGGGAATGAGGGTAGAAATGGGTCTACGAACCCACTAGGAGTCATTGTAGGCCCTTTGGCCAACAAGGGGAACCATGAGAATGCAAGGGAAAAAATCCCAACTAGCAGATGAAGTGACGGTCCTGCCAGCGACCGTCACTCCCCTGACGCTCCAGCCTGGGTGCGTCAGAGACAAGTAACGCCCTAACCCAGGGCCGTTACTTCTGCCAGGGATTCAAACTATTTTTTAGGGTTTTCAATTTTCAATTTTTGTTTTGTTTTCAATTATGAATGTTTATGCCATGATTATATGATGCAAATGGACTAACTAATGATCTAATATGCAATGCAGGGAAAAAGGAGATCACGGATCTCCTGGCTTCAGATCCGGGCGGTGTACCAGGCACTGCCCGACTACCAGAGGGAGAGACTTGCCGAGATGGGATTCGCCGAGGTGCTCAGCATCGAGGTGATCCGGATGGATACGCCACTGCTATACGCACTTCATGAGAGATGGGACCCGATCAGCCGTGCTTTCATCTTCCCGTGGGGCCACATGATCCCCACATTGGAAGACATAGCGAGGATTACAGGATTGAGAGTCCACGGCTCCGCAGTGACTGGATGGACATACGGGGACTACCGGGAGATAGCGCAGCAGCTGCTCGGGCTAGATCTGATCAGGCCGGGGCAGTCCTCTTCCCAGCTCGCGAGATCGGTGCTGCAGGAGAGTTTGGGATTGAGGGGAGCGGCAATCACCGTAGGAGAGTTGCCGGAGGAGCATCTGGGCAGGGTGATCGACCAGGTGCGCCCTCGCGTGGCGGCAGAGGCAGGAGAGGAAGGAGATAGAGTGCTCAGGCGCTTCCTGATGCTACTGTTCGGGAAGCTCCTGTTCGCGACTCGGGCAGATGTCATCAGCTGCAGATTGCTGCCGCTGCTAGAGGATCTGGGCAGAGTGAGGAAGTATGCATGGGGGGCAGCGGTACTAGCATTCCTGTTCGACTCCCTGAGCACCACGGACCGGCTGACCATGCTGGGTGGCTTCTCGCCTTTCCTACAGGTAAATGCATTTTAAATGCTTTCTACTATGCCATGTTTATGATTATGCAATGGCTTATGCAAATGATTTAACTTCTAAAATGCAGGTCTGGAGCTACATGCACCTCCCAGGCATTGGGAGAGGCGCATTACTCCATCCCGGCCTCATACCAATCGCGAGGCGATGGTCGGTGGCGAGGGACACGGGATCGATCCTCAGATTGACCCGGACGATCCAGGATGACTTGGACTCCTACCCGCATACATCGGTAAGCCCGAGACTCAAAATGATTTCTATATGCTTCTATGTGCTGACAAATGCTGACAAATGCTGACAAATGAATGAAATGCTTTCAGGTGAGATGGACCCCGTACCGCAGCGAGGGCTACACAGGACAGCCGTGGGTGGAGGCGTCCTTATCGTACCGGGGGCGAGACATATGGTTGCATTGCATCCATATCATCGAGCCTCTGCACTACAGGCTGATCCTGTGGACTCGGGGACTACACCAGCCCGAGGTGGCCTTTCCACATCGCAACGATGACCGCCCAGGCAAGTCGGCGAGGGGCATCAGTGGGAGTGTGGATTGGCGCACCCGGAAGGCGAAGTACGTCCTCGACTGGAGGCAACGAGGCAGGGCCGTGAAAGAGCGGGACGAGAGCGACGAGGCCTACCTGAAGGCCTTCGCTCGACACTACGGTGACCGGGTATACCGCGGTACCCGACGACCGGTATGCAATTCTAAACTAAGAAACTCTTTCTATATGATGAAATGTGGATGTGACATGCTGGCTCATGCTTTCTACATGCAGCTCGATCCTGAGGGGCGGATAGCTGAGCTAGAGGGACTACTCCACTCTACCATCCTGCAGCAGGATGAGTACCGGACTGCTCTGGAGCTCCTGGTGAGATTCTAAATGCTCATGATATGACTATGATTATGCATGACGCTAATGCTTCGGCTATGACAATGCAGCGGGCAGAGGGAGCTCAACGAGCAGGACCGGATGCCCCATCGTCGTCCTCGCAGCCTGCGGGAGAGGGCTGGGCGAGATGCTGATTTTGCTCGGGCGGTTGCCCGGGCCGAGGAGGCGGAGGCCACCCTCGCGGAGCGGGTAAGATACTTACATGCTTTTTGATTATGCTTATGCTAATTAAATTTATATGACTAACCTATATGCAATGCAATGCAATCTACAGGCGATAGAGCTGGCAGCGGCAGTGGCGGAGGCCACCCAGGCGAGGGCAGAGGTGGAGAGGAGCCGGGCCGAGACTGATCGAGCTCGAGCAGAGACAGAGCTCGTGCGGGCAGAGATAGCCCGACTGAGAGCGGAGACCCCTCATCATGTGGACGATGTGGAGATGGAGCGACTTCGAGCAGATTTAGCACGGGCGCGGGCCGAAGTGAAGGACCTCCACCTTGGGACCGCGGATCTTGATCGCTACCGGACCGAGGCACGGGAGACGCGACGCCAGATCTTCACACTGAAGATCAGGCTGCAGACAATGGAGCAGACGGTCCGGATGCTAGGCCGGGCACCAGAGCGGAGTTCTTCCCGGAGCGGGGCTCACAAGAGTGCTGCCCCTAGTGGCTCGGTTGGGGATTTCCTAGTTAGTTCCGCCGGCCAATAGAGAAATGAGAGGGCAGAGAGAGGACAGCAGGAGGAGAGTGCTTCCATAGCACCGCCACCCACGAGGAGACCAGAGGATGGGGAGGATGAGGGCGGCCCGACGGATAAGCCGGCCGAATGATGTACTTTTATGCTTTTCTTACCACTTGTACATGCCTTTTTATGAAAATGAAATTTTTGTTGGCTTTTCTTTATGTGGATGTATGAATGGATATGCACGAATGAGTGATTGAGAGTATGTATGATGGATGTGTATGTGAAATGAATGCTTGTGTGGAGAAGGTGTGGTGTACAGATGTGAAAGACCGCCAGGTCTAGGCAAAGGATAGACTAACTGCCTGAATTTAGTAGCAGAGGAAATGACGGTCTGGTCTTGGACCGTCATAATCAAACGACGCGCCTACCTTAGGCCGTCATTCATGAAGTATCTTATTCTGATAGCTGGGCTGCAGAGGAAATAGCGGCCCATGGTAGGAGCGTTAAAAGCAAACAACGGTCCTAGACCAGACCGTTGTTCATGGCAGAACATGGTTTTTAGAATTACTCGCAGAAAATGCGACGGCCTGAAGGAGACGCGTCATAACGAAACGACGGTCCTAACCTGACCGTTACATGGCGTTCAGCCCAGAAGAGAGAGACTTGAGCGATTTGAAGGATATAACGGATTAGGGTTCGTCCGTTGAAAGGCGACGGTCTGAGACCAGACCGTAAACAGCCACAGAACATGTTTTAAGGAAGACCCAACCCACAGAAAAAGTGACGGCCCAGGGTAGGCGCGCCAGAGTGAAGTAACGGTCCTACGACAGACCGTCAGAGTCTGGGTCGTTTCCAAAAAGGATTCGGCCGTGAGAGCTTAGAGTCTGAGGTTCAGCCACTTAATCTCTTGCTAGAACTTATCAAATTTCAGATAAAGCCTCCCAACTCCAATCTTATCCTTCCAAAGTTAATAAAAAGCCCCAGCAACTTGGAAAACTTATCAAAAATCGCAGCTTGCAAAAACCTCTGTTCTAGGGTTGAAGAATTCTCCCTAACAAGCAGAAATCAAGATGAAGAGGTGCTTCGAGATGGCGGCTATGGAAGAGAAGATCTACATCAGCCCTAAGGCTGCAAGGAGGGAACATGGGGAGCTTCAACGGCTGTCCTCGATCCCCAAGCATCTAAGCTCTAATGTCCAAAGGGTGGTAAGCTTGCATGACTTCATCCAAAGTTCAGATTTTTTGCTGCACTTTAATTTTCTTCATAACCTTCCTTCTTCTTTTCTTCTTCAAGCCTCTTCCTGGCCCAAGGTGTTACTCCAACCTGAAGTGGGTGGCTCCCATGGTAAAGTCACTCCCTTTAGAGGTGGTGTCAATCCTCAAAGCATGGCACCTCCAACCCCTCTTGGTTCTAGGCAAAAACTTCCAAAAATTGTCTTTAGATTGGCCATGCCTTTCAGCGCTTGTGGAACTATGGCATCCACAAATTCATACCTTCATCTTCCCCTCCTTCGAAGCAACCGTCCTTTTGGAGGAGGTAGAGACCTACCTAGCCCTTCCTAAGACTAAGGTGGGGGATGAGGATCGGGTTTGCTATACAATAGAACCTATTGATCCGTCCTTGATCTTAAGCGACTTCATTCATAACCCAAAGGACGTGCGGACCATGATCAGCCCGCGCCACATTCACTTGATCCCTATGGCACAATGGATAGTGTCTCACTGTAAAAACAAGTGGGAGAGACACGAAGCAATAGCCAAGGCGGCGGCGGTTTGCTTGTGCGGGGTCTTCCTTTTCTCCACAACCGACCACCTCTTAGATATCCAAAATCTTAGCATTATTAGTGGACTGTGGCGGGGTATGTCTATTTCTCAAGCGGTCCTCTCATACCTCTATGAAGGACTAAGCTCGGCTTGCCTTGGAGGGCCTTTGTTCGGTTCCATGATACTCCTTGAGTGTTGGATAGGAGTGAGAATCAAATTCCTTCCCAAGGAAGATATAACTGCGGCGAGCCGGATCTTTGGGAGCCACCCCCTCTTCTTCATTGGAGGGGCTTTTGGATATTCTTCTCATGTTGAATGCAGGACGGCGGATAAGAAAACGCGGGATGAATGGCGCCTCTTCTTCAATGCTTTGCCTCTCGAAAAGTTCATTATGCGACCAAGCGTTCTTCGAAGCATTCTTCTCAAAATACCGCGGCGTCAAGGCCTGGACCTCCAGCTGGTTGGAAATACTACCATGGCGATCTACAACCCGCACCGATGCCATCTTCAGATCGGATTATCTCGAATTAGTGTTTCTGCACTATCACACTACCCTCCCCTTCTACCTAGGAAGATGGGGACCGAGGAAGATGAAAGAGCGATCCGGAACGCGCTGACCATGTGGGAGATCAGCAAGGTGCGTCCGTGGCAGGCAGAGGTTGAAGAGAACGATGAAACACGCCGAGATTACTTGAAAGAGTTGAGAAGAATCCGCCCTCTTGTGGATAAGAAGTTGAATATACCTTGATTTCTTTTGCTTATGAAAGATGTTATGAGATTGCCACTCAGAACTTGGTTTATCATGAATTATATTTTATTAAGCTTGCTTGAATGAGATGAGATTGCCTCAATTGAAAGAACTTGAGTTGTGTGCTTTGGAAGATTAGATTGATGTGAATAATCAGAGTTTCTAGGGGGAGTAACGGATGTACTCTGGGCCGTTATAAGGTAACAACGGTCTTACGATGGACCGTCAGAATGGAGGCGGGGAGGACCTGATTTCTGAAGGAAGCGACGGAGAGGATTGGGTCCGTCATAAGGAAGAGACGGTCCTATCCCAGACCGCTACAATGATGATGGTCGCAAGAAATAGGGCTCAAGCTAAAGGGAGAGTAACGGTCCGGGAATGGACCGTCACATGGAAGCAGCGGCCTGAGACTGATGCGTTACATTCCTTGAACCTGCATAACTGTGAGTTCTGGCTTTTGAACTGGCCCCTGCATTCTGCACACACTTAAACCTGAGACAAGTTAGATCCGTTCTTAGACTCAACCCCTTGCCTTGGAGCAAGTTAGATAATGACCGTCTCTTGATATTTGGTCAAGGGGTGGAGCCTTATTAAATAGGCGAAAAAACATAATGAAAATGCGATGCATGTTATGCAGATGATGGAAGTATTGAATGCTTTTGATTTTTGAAAAGATTTGATTTGTTTGGATTTTTGAAATATATTTGATGTTTTTGGATTTTGAAAATATTTGATTGTTTTTGGATTTTGAAAATATTTGATTGTTTTTGGATTTTGAAACACCAGTGCCTCTCTAGCAACACGAGACCTCCCTTGTTTTTAGCTTGAGTCTCGAGATCGGCGTGCAAATAGTGTGACATCCCCTGGCCGAGACCTGGTCATTGCGACGGTGTTTTTACCAAAGCCATACCCAGGGTACTCGTCTCAGTCTTAAAAGAAAAAAGAATATGGGGGTATGCTTAGGCCAGATATGGAAGTTTTTAGAACTTGATTCCCTCACCGTACAACCTTATTAGAGATTTGGTCTGTTGTGCCGGGGCTTTTTTATGTCCGTCATCGAACCTTTATCCACTTAGGCATGCATGCGACCGGGCTCATAACGTCCCGCGGGGAACTATACTGCCACTCTTGTCATGCCTAATTTCTTTTCCTTTGGAGTTTTTGAGAATTCACTCACAGACCTTGAGATGATGCTTTTGATTTCATGGTAAAGAGCACTCCTTTGCTTTTCTTTTCTTTACTTTCTTGTGGAGTCAGGTCATAACGGACTTGCCCCTATTTGAGACCTCTTCTCGTTAGGGAGTTTGGATCGGTTGTCTCCTTCTTATTTACTCCTTGCCCCTGGATGCAGCCGAAGAATGAAACGTACAGGGACTTTGACTTTCCCCCAAAGCATGGCCGAGGAAAAACGGTGTCTTTTTAAGCAAAGAACCCGACCAGGGGCGTCGTGTAGTGTGTGTTTGCCTTACTCAAGACTCTCTTTTGAAGATAGGGAGGCATTTCTTATTGCCGGAAAAGCACATGGTTTAGATTTTTAAGGAAAGAAACGCTTAAGATACAACCCATTCCACGGGTGAGAGAGCTCCTCACCTTCCGCGTTGATTAGACGATAGGCATTCCCTGAATAAGCTTCTTTTATTACAAACGACCCTTCCCAGTTAGGCTGCAATTTAGACCTAGGACCTGCAGACCGAATGAATTTGCGTTTCAAAACCATTTCACCCTTGCAAAATTTTCGTTCAATTACCTTCTTTTGAAAATAACGCGAAACTCTCTTTTGATAAACAGATACGTGATCGGCCGCATTCATCCTCTTCTCATCTAGGAGTTCCAGCTGGACCAGCAACGCCTCTCGACGTTCATCGAGATTAAGTTCCTTATCGAGCTGTACTCTGAGTGAAGGGATTAAGATCTCATATGGGAGCACCGCCTCCATCCCGTAGGTTAGAGAATAGGGAGTTTGTCCCGTAGGAGTACAGACGGAGGTGCGGTAAGCCCACAGAGCTTCCACCAATCTTTCAGGCCAATCAGAAAATTTGTGTGCTTCACATGTTTTCTTAATGATTTTAAGAAGAGTTTTATTAGTGGCTTCGGCTTGACCGTTGCCTTGAGGGTAGTATGGTGATGAATGATGCAATGTAATTTTGAACTTCTTACAGAGGTCTTTAAGCTCCTGGGAGACGAACTGGGGTCCGTTGTCGGTGATGATGCTGCTTGGCACTCCGAACTGCGAGATGATATTCTTCATGATAAAGCGGCACACCGTTGTAGCTTTGATCTCTGCGTACGCCTCGGCTTCGGCCCATTTGGTGAAGTACTCAGTTGCTGTGAGAATGAAGGATTTCTGCTTGGTCTGAGAATTAGGATCACCGAGTGGGCCGACGACGTCGAAAGCCCACATAGAGAATGGCCAAGGAGCGGTCATAGGATGAAGAGATGAAGCTGGAGAGTGGATTTTATCAGCGTGGAGTTGGCATTTAAGACACCTCTGGACATAGAGGGAGCAATCTTCCTCCAGAGTGGGCCAATAGTAGCCCTGCCTAAGAATCCTCTTCGCTAGAGCCTGGCCATTGACATGACCTCCACACTCGCTAGAATGTGCTGCTTCTGCTACTTTCCAAGCTTCCACATCATCTAGGCATCTCATGAGCATTCCATTAGTAGCGCGCCTGTACAGTTCTCCTGCAATGATAGTGTACTTTGCGGCGGCTCTTCTTATTGCTTTGCGCTGCTCAGCTCTTGCCCCTTCTGGGAATGCTCCTTCTTTGCAAAATAACTCGATTTCATGGTACCAAGGCAATTCTTCTTCATCCAAAATTTCCTCTAGTTCTGCCAATGATACCTCCTTGAGATCTTCCTTTTCAGCTCTCACTTCTGCAGACTTCCTAAGGTTGGTGAACCAAGGATCCTGGAGAGAGGGTGCGTCCATCCTCTGGATGACGACAGTCTCAGTATTACGACTGAGAGGGAAGGATAAGGAGGAGGCCAGAGATGCCAATGCATCCGCCAGAATGTTCAGAGAACGGGGAGTATGGATATAGATTAGCTTGCGGAATCGCTTAGCGATGAGCGTGACCAAATCTTGATAGGGCTTGAGCTTGGGGTCACGGGTACGGTAAGTGGACAGAACTTGCCATAAGACGAGCTGAGAGTCTCCTATGATGTTTAAATAACGTGCGCCTAAGAGATAGGCGTGTTTCAAGCCGGCCAGGAGAGCCTCATACTCAGCGATGTTGTTGGTAGCAGGAAATCGAAGTTGATAAGCAAAGGGGATGGTCACTCCCTCAGGAGTGAGCAGGACAGCACCGATCCCTTGGCCATGTGAATTAAGCGCACCATCGAAGTGTAGAGACCAGAAGGGATGCTGAGAAAGGACAGAGAGATGCTCATCAGGGAAATCGTCCTGAATAGAGTCGGTGTGAGGAATAGGGAGATGTGCAAGATGCTCAGCAATGGCATATCCTTTGACTGCCTTCTGAACGACAAAGGTGATATCGAATTGAGAGAGGAAGCTCTGCCAGCGAGCTAACCTACTAGAAAGAACGGGCTTTTCTAAGAGATAACGGATCGGGTCCATTCTAGAGATCAGCCTAACTGGGTGGGCGAGAAAGTAATGTTTAAGCTTCTGAACTACCCACACTAAGGCGGCACAAGTCTTCTCCATAGCGGTGTACCTAGATTCAGCTGGATTAAACAACCGAGAAAGATAGTACGCAGCCCGCTCTTTTCCTTCGTCATCCACTTGTGCTAAAACCGCCCCTAGGGAGTCCGCAATGACCGAGATGTATAGGATCAGGGGTTTCCCAGGGACAGGAGGTTGCAAAACCGGGGGATTGGATAGATATTCCTTGAGGTCCTCATAGGCCTTTTGACAATCTTGATTCCATTCGAACTTGACCCCCGCCTTGAGCAATTCATAAAATGGACGGCACCTTTGAGAATGCTGGGATATGAATCTTCTAATGAATTGCAATCTACCAATCAGTCCTCGAAGTTCCGTAATGTTCTTTGGCGGAGGCATATCCATGACGGCCTGTGCTTTGTTAGGATCAATCTGGATCCCCCGTTTGCTCACTATGAAACCTAGCAGCTTCCCCGAGGAGACTCCGAATACGCACTTCTTCGGATTCATCTTTAGCTTGTACTCCCTGGCTCTCTGCAGCACTTTAGCCAAAATAGAGGGGTGTTCTTCTTTTGATCTTGACTTCACCAAAATGTCATCCACATAAGCTTTCATATAGACGTGCATCATGTCATGGAAGATAGCCATCATCGCCCTTTGATAGGTGGCGCCTGCGTTCTTTAATCCAAAAGGCATAACTACATAGCAGTATGTGCCACAGGACGTGGTGAAGGAAGTTTTCTCTTGATCTTCAGGAGCGAGACGGATCTGATTATAGCCCGAGTACCCATCCATGAACGATAGAGCTTCGTACCCGGCAGTGTTATCAACAAGGACGTCTATATGAGGTAGCGGGAAATCATCTTTAGGACATGCTTTGTTAAGGTCCCTGAAATCAATGCATATGCGCACTTTTCCATCCTTCTTGAGAACAGGGACTATGTTTGCCACCCACTGAGGATATAAAACTACTCTGACGAACTTAGCCTTGTAAAGTTTGTCGACCTCTTCCTTAATCCGCAAGGCCATGTGGGGGTGAAATCTTCTCGACCTTTGTTTAACAGGTGTTGCCCCTGGTTTAAGCACGAGTCGGTGTTCCACTAAGGAGGGGTCAAGACCTGGCATGTCCTCATAAGACCAGGCGAAAGAATCGCTATACTCCCTCAGTACCTTAATTAGATCCTCTTCTACCTGTGGAGGGAGATTAGCTGAAATATTGATGGGCCTTGGATCTTCTTCTGTTCCCAAGTTGATTTCCTTTGTAGGTTCACCCACTGCCGTCGACGGCTGGTCGAATCTCTTTAGTCCCTTTGCATATAAGTCGGCAGTGTCCTCTACATCGCTGTCTTCATCAATTGGGTCTTTCTCATCCAGCACTTCATAGACGCCTAATCCGTCATCGCTCCACACCCCTTCTATTTCTTCTTCATCTTCAATCGCAATCGCCGTGGCGACGAATTCTGGGCACTTCAAAAGGGCATGACACCGCTGAGCTAGATCTTGCAAGAACCTATCAGGAATAGATCGGGAAAGATGCGCAAGCGAGCGCGGCTCAGGAGGGGAATGGTTGAACGACCTAGAACAAGACCCTACTTCTTTAGACCTAACAGACTCTACTTCTCTAGACTCGCTAGACCCTAACTCTGACCTAGGAGAGAGGAAGCTTAATGGAAGGGAAGGAGCAGTGGACTCGTGCCCCTGGGACGAGGAGGATGGAGACAGGATAGCATAATTTTCCACTGAAATCTCTGTTTCAAATTTGACGTTTTTTTTTGGAGATCAGTGGAGACCACGCAGCACGACGGAGGAGGCGGGAGCTGCATAGGGAACAGCTCAGGAAAGATGCAATCGAAGAAAAGATCACAAGAGGAGGAACCCCACATCTCGTGGATTTGAGAGTTAAAAAACGGAGGGATGGGGAAAGCAGGCAGATTAATGGGGCAGCGAGGCCCATAAGCAGGAGGATTGATTGGAATCTGGAATGGATCACTGAAGGATGGATTAATCATAATCGGAGGAGGACGGGGTACAAACCCCTTCAACTGGATCATGCACTGAAAATGAGAGGGAGATAGAGAAAGAGCAATCAGCGAGCTCCCTTCTTTCTTTGAACCATCACCAGGCCGCTTCTTCGGCCTCCACTGCATAAGCTGATCCTTCTGTGGCTTCTGGCTGCCTCTTTCACAAAACAGCCCCTGGAGGGCCCAGCTGTAGTCGATCACATCGTCATTTAGCCCCCTTGGCAACGGGGGTGGAATGGCGATTGGACAAACCGTGTCGGTTTCTGACTGGACTGGCTTCGCAGCTAACGTGCCCGGCTGTGGGGGCCCTCTGACAAAATGCTGACGGTAATCCCAGGTAAGCGGCCCAGAGTCACCCATCATTGATAATGCTGTCTCCTTGTAACCGAGACCTCGTCTGCCCATTTTTCTTCCTTTTGGTATGGGCTTGGTCATCCCTTGCAGCTGTTCACCGAGGCCTCTCCCCGGTTGATAGCCCAGTTTCAATATAATGTTCCACCCCTTTGAATCTCGAATCTGCGGCTTTGCCTTGATATTGACCGGGGAAGTGACGGGCTTAGGAGTGGTGTACGCCCAAGGAAAGTTTAGGTCTAGCACTGATAGCACGGGCCGGCTGCTTGGCCAGAGAGTAGGAAGAATCTGTTCAGAGATGGCCTTCACTGACTGTACCGTGGATAAACTTTTAACTTTGACGACCCTCCCTTGAAAAGGGAATTTAATGCATTGGTGCGCGGTAGAGGGCACGGCGCCAAGTGTGTTGATCCAGGGACGACCCAAGATAGCCTTGAACATAGGGTCGATATCAAGTACATAGAATTCTACAGCCATGGAAAGAGGCCCGAGCTCAGCCTGAATAGTGACTACCCCGTGACATGCCCGCCTTGAGTTGTCGTATGCTGCTATAGTGGTGGGGGTAGACCGTAGTAACTCCTCAGATATATTGCAGGCTCGGAGAGTGCTGAGGCGGCAGACATTAATTGAGGCCCCAGTGTCGACCAGTGCTGCTTCAACGTCTACTTTGTTCAAAGTAATTGTTATGCAGAGCGGCATTTACCGAGCCCCCGGAGGTGCAAGCTCGGTCTCAGAGAATGTGATTGCCGGCCCTTTAGAGATAGTGGCTAGTGCCGTTGGTAGACTGTCGACTGCCATGTCTTCACTAACCATGACCTTCTGCAAAAAATCCCTCAGTGCATCTTGATGGAGAGTGGACCTCTTGATTAACTCCAGCACAGATATCTTGGCGGGTACCCGATCTAGATGATGCAGTAAATCATATTGAGTCCCCGGTAACGGTTCAGCTTCCTCTTGCTCGGCCACCGGTTGGGAAGACTGGGGATTGCTAGTAGTGGCGTAGTTCCGATGGAACATCTTCCCGCTCATTAGAGCACAATTTGCAGCGGCATCGGGGGATAGTATGATGGGCCCTGCGGGGCGAATGAGTGGAATAGGTGGCGTGGGGGAGGCAGTTTGGTAAAGCAGAGGGTTGGTGAAGTTAATGGGGGGTGCGCGGATGATAGGTGAAGGATTGGTGGGTGGTAGGGTGGTGATGGACGTGGATGCTGGTGAAGGCAGGGTGAATGGATAGGTAAGGATAGGTGCGGGATTGGATGGTGGTGTGATGATGGTAATGGGGGTTGGCGAAGGATACGACGGGATGGTGAGCGGATTTGGTGGAGCGGGTGTGAATGGCGGGATGAGCGGAGAGGGTGTTGGTTGTGTAGGGAGGATGAAGGAAGGTTTGTGGTGGAAGGCCATGACCTGTGGTGCGGCGCCATCATCATCAAATGACCACCCGGCGTTGGAGGCCGGTGGTTGGACTACATTAACTTGTGCCGGTGCTGGCGGCTGCTGCGGAGGAGCGGGTTGATGGTTTGGCATCGGATTCTGATGGATGCCCAGATCTTGTGCTTGCTGCGGTGGCTGCTGTTGTGGCGGCTGCTGCGGCTGCGGTGCTGGATGCTGCTGCACTTGCTGCCCCTGCGGCTGCCTTCTCTTCTCTTTGATCTCCTTAATGGCCCTATGCATCTCGGCCCAATCTATTCTCTGTCCTTCGTGTAAGTCGTACACGAGATCTCGGAAGTGAAAGCATCCTTCTATAGTGTGACCCGGCTGCCGGTGGAACATGCAATACTTAGTTTGATCAACAGCTGGGTTCCAGACAGTCTTTTCTGGAGGAAGTTGAATTGCATTTACTGCCATGAGCGCTGAGAATATGTCGGTAAGTGTCTCTGGCAATGGAGGATACTGGGCTCTTCTGGGAGCCGGGCGCTTGCTGTTGGGATTATTATTGTTGTAGCCGCCGGGTGGAGGGACGTTATGGTATTGCGGTGATGGTGGTGGTTGTTGTGGTGCGGTGAAGGTGTTTTGCGGGATGGTGAAGGTAGGCGGAGGGTTTTGTGGAGTGTTTTGAAAGTGTTGCGGAGCGGAGTTTTGCAGATTGCGGGGGCTTTGGTTGTAGCGGAATGGTGCGGCTTGGTAGGGAAAAGCAACAGCTTGTACTTGCTCATTTGTCTGGACTCCTTCGGTAACCGGCCCCTGTGGTTTCTTATGGTACTTGGGCTTTTGGTTTTCGAAAAGAGAATGGATAGGGGAGTCCTTAAACTGAGTTTGTATAAATCGCGCCCGGCTATACAGTTGATGCATATTGGCTATATCGTTCATTGCCAGGATGTTCTTGAAGGTGGGCGTAGCATTTGAAATCAACAGCTTAACTTTTTCTTCCTCTGGAATATGGCCGGGCACCCTGGCGGCCATCTGCCTCCATCTATCTGCATAAGTTGCGAATTCCTCATCCGACTTCATTTTCTCGGCCACCAGATCTGTGAATGAGTATTCCGGGCTGACCCGGTCTTGAAACCGTTGAATAAACTTGTCCTTGACCACTTTGAAGCTCTCGGCCTCTTCTAGGGGCAGAGAATAAAACCATTCCAGAGCAACGCCGTCCAATGATCGGCGGAATAGGTACGCCATAAGGCGATCATCATATTGGAACTGCGCCGATTCATACAGAAAATCCCTCACATGGATGAAGGGATTGCTGTTCCCATCATACTTACGGTAGTTGGGGAGCTCAGACTGCGGAGGGAAACAGATGTTCTGGAAGCTTGGGACGGGAATATCAGCCAAGGATTGTGGGCCCACCTTCTTCTGAAGAAAATCAAGTTGTTGCTGCATGGTGGCCCACTTATTAAACAAATCCTGCTCTCGAGAGGGAGCAGGGGCAGTGAAGGGAGTTGATTGTATTTGGTGAGCAGGAGGAATGGAGGTTGCCGAGGGCGGGAGCCCATAGGAAGGAGCAGAAGGATAACTAGCGGAATTAGGGGGGCAGTAAGAAGGATACTGGGCCTGAGATAGACCCGGATTGGAGTGAAATTGGGCCACCCCGTGCTGTTGGGGCAAGAAATCGGACGGGCCTACGAGGACCTGCGGAGCCGCCAGAGCAGAGGGGTGATAATCCATCGAAAGAGAGGGGATAGGCGATTTCCCCTTATCAAAAGATTGATGGGTCGGATTGGAGGATTGACCCATCTCCATGCCAGCAAAGGTGATGGTCCGGGGCTGGACCGGGGTGAGCTCAATCGGGGTGGGCTGAACAGACGGCCCAATAATGGAAGAATTAGAGTGCCCCTGGACGGTAGCGGAGGGGGGAAGATTGGACCCTTGCATGGCCTGATAGAGGACCTAGAGTTGGGTCGGATTCAACTGGGCCATCATATGGAGGACAGAGCCCGCGGAAGGAGTGGATAAAGAAGGGATGACCTGACCACCTTCTATGGGAGTGGAGGATGAGAGAGGGGCGGTCCCCTCTCCAGCGGAGAAAGAAATAACCCTCGGGGGGTTCTCAAGGAGCCCTTGAGGAAGGGAATCCTCTTGGGAGCGAGGAGGATTGCAGGATGCCATGGTAGATTCTAAGGGGGGATTGGAATAGAATGTGAAGGAGGAAGCGACTCGAGGAGATGATTCGGACGAATGAAAACAACTCCACATGCAACGGACAACCTTGATAAATGCAAAACAACAAACACAACAAACACACAATGAGCAACCGCACCTAGGTGATTCAAACAAGATATAAGTGATAGGGAATGAAGACACTCAAAAGCCAACCAAGTTGCTTAAGATGATGCAAACAAAGTTTCTTTATGGTTTCTCCTTTGGAACTTTAGTGAATTGATTGATATGTGCTCTCTCCAAATGGGTTCCTAATAGGAGGTGGATATGGACTTGGCTTGACTTTAAGTGTGACCACTCCTTCACTTATGCAACCCTAGACACAAGGGGGGAAAGGTACAACCGGCCCGGCGTCCGTGTGGGAATCCACGGCTCGCGGGGACTTATGGAGGTCCCTGCTGTGATTTCCTAGTCGGCCCCAAGGAATATGGAGACGAGAGGTCCTCACAACAAGGTAGGAAAATGTAGTCTAATATATGAAAAGATGGATGACCCTATGTGCACCGGAGTGCATGCAAAGTCTAGCCTAGAATCTAGCAAACAACAGTGCACATAATGATATGAAGATATGAATGGAATTATGGCAGAAATCAAGCAGCACCCAAGCAATAAATCACAGCCAAAAACTGCGGAAATAACTGCACCTCGGATGCGTACCTGCCAGAAGAGTGACGGACGAAGGCCCCTGCGTCAGAGCCAAATAACGGTCAGAGACCAGACCACCATAAATAATGTAACGCAGGGGTTCCAGACCGTCGTATGAGCCAGGGAACCAACAAACAAACTGAAGTAACAGGAAAACCCGTGAAAGCTCACACCACAGAGACAAGCGACGGCCTGATGTCCCTGCGTCAGAACACTGTAACGCGCCGAGACGGGGCCGTCGTATGTTTCAGAAAACCAGAAAGAGGGGTGAAAACAAAGGGATCAAAAGACAACTGAACAAACAGATGATGGCAGGTTTAAACAGGAATCAGAAACACGATTGGCACTAGTTGTCCCACCGTGATCGCCAAAAAATTATCTGTTGATTGTTTGTTTACCTATCTCTTCTTATCTTCTTTCTTTTTTTGTTGATTGTGAGGGTTTTGAAAAAAGATATGGCGAGATGATAAATAAGCTACCAAAGATCAGCTCAACCTATGCACATGTGAACATGAACCTAGGCAATCAAATCTAACTCTAGCATGGGCATGCTATCTCAATCAAATTACGCTAAGGGAAAAACAAAAACACACGCCGGGGCGTGGAGCAAAGATAAATAAAAACACACCGCTAGGGGTGGAACAATCAAGGAGAATAAAGAGATTTGATGAAAAAGACAGCCAGTGCCCAACACTAAGGAAAGTCATGATCGCCACCAAAGTAAACACAAGTCAAAGACTCGAATATACCTTGGAAATAGGTGGATGAAACACCCGCCCACGGGAGAGAAAACCAAGGAAAGCCTGCAGATCAACTTGCAAATAACGGTCCAAACCCTGTGCGTCGCTTGGAAGTAACGGTCGTGCGATAGACCGCCAGAAGGAAATAACGCTCCTGCACCTGACCGTCAGATAACCTGCAGTGAAAAGATGTGAACTCTTTGAACTCCAACCCTTCCAGCCGGCTAGAAGGCTTGGGCCTCGTGCTAGTGATCCTGTAAAACCTGCCAAGGATGTAGAAAGCAAAACAACACAACCTCAATTAGCCCTCAACATAAGTATAGCATCAATCCTTAAAGAGCTTAAGATCATCAAATGGAGAGGGGATTACCGGGGAGTTGTTGGTTTTTTAACCCCTCTGGGCGTTTTTTAAGTTTAGGAGGATATGTGTATGCTTAGCAACAGTAAAAAAAACGTGGAGGAAGAGGAGGGACAATGCTTTTGATTGATAAAACCAAGGGAAACTTGAGCATGCAATGATGATGATCTTGACAAACTAAAACCCAAAATTACTCCCTTGACTTGGAAGATGGACGTGGGAAGCAGCTCCTCCTGGATGTAGATGACTTCTGAATTTGGCAGCACTTCGTCGTGAATCAAATCTTCCTCCCTTGGGTTATGAAATCAAGGGTTCTATTTATAGACTCCCTCAAACTCTCAGGTCGAGTTGAAGATAAATTAGCCAAGAAAGGAGGATAATCCTTAGCAAATCTTTGAGGATAAAATCAACAAGAGTCCAAAGAAACAAACGAGAGGTCCTGAGGATTAGAATTGAAGGAGATAATGCCAATCCAAAACCCTATCTCGTCCACGGAGTAGCAGAGAAAAGGCCTGAACTGTCAGGACTCTCTGAAGGAAGTAACGGCCTTACGACAGACCGCCACTTGGAAATAACGCTCCAAGGCATTACCGTCATTTTCAACCCTATCCAAAGGATAAGATCGACGGGAAGAAGATCTAAACAATAGGACTCTGCAAGTAAGTAACGGCCAAGGAATAGGGCGCCATAAGGAAACAACGGCCAAGGAGTAGACCGTTATTATCAAAGGACAACGAGGCCCTAAGTCTTGGGACTCTTCAAAGAGTAACGGCCCAGGCTTCATGCGTTATTATGAAATGATGCGCCTAGTCCAGACCGTTATTATCATTGATTTTCAAGAAAATAGAATGGAGGGATTGCCAAGCTTTTGAACGAAGTGCCACCAGGAACCAGGTCTAATCCAGGAATTGAGACCCAGAAAATAGACTTCAACTGACTAAAAGGAATTCAATGAAGAGTGAACAACTCGGAGCATCATATTGAATAAATAAGGAGATGACCCGACTTATTGGGTATAAAACGGGTGTCAACACTATCATCGGCTTCCCTACTCAATCTTTTTTACTTTCCCAAGGAATGAATCCCACCCCGGATATGGCCTCAGCAGAAGCACCGTCGAGCAAAGTCGATGCCGATCACGGGCGGTCCCCTTCCTGCACGCGCTGAACCTTGGAATTCCGTAGCAAGACGAGAAGGTCCCTGCTATTGAGGCCCGAGCTGGTTTCAAAACCCAAAAAAATCAAATATTTCAAAATCCAAAAAAATCAAATATTTCAAAACCCAAAAAATCAAATATTTCAAAACCCAAAAAAATCAAATATTTCAAAACCCAAAAAATCAAATATTTTGAAACCCAAACAAAATCAAATATTTCAAAATCCAAAAAAAATCAAATATTTCAAAACCCAACAAAAATTGCGTTTACTTGTTTTCTTCCTGCATTCATCTGCATTTTCTCGCACTTTGATATTTGCCTATTTAATAAGGCTCACCCCCCTTAACCAAAAGTCAAGAAAGGGTCGTCTCCTAACTTGCTGTAGGCAAGGGGCTGAGCCTAAAATAGATTTAATATGTTTCATGTTTGCATGTGTGCAGGGGCAGGTCGGAAGGACAGTTGACTCAGGACTACAGGAATATTCAATCCTCGCATTAGCCTGGGCAATCACATCACATCATAATCATATTGCAAAGCTCAAACTCAATCTCATGAAACCTTATCATATATCAAGTTGTCCGAATATAAAACCCTATCCCATATCATCATAAAAACAAAAGGAAATCACTCAGTCTGCCGCTGGGCATCCCCGCGAGGACGTATCTCTCTCAACTCCCTAAGATAAGCCTGTCTAGTCTCTGAAACCTCCTCAACCTCTGCTGGTAGGGTGCGCACCCTGCTCACCTCCCACATGATCAACGCACTCCTGACCGCCTGCTCGTCCTCCTCTGTCCCGATCCTCCGTGCCTGTAGCATGGGAAGGTAGGGTAGCGTAGGTAGCACCGTCCGGGGGAGCACGATCTGCAGGTAGCATCTGTGTGGGTTATACATCGCTAAAGTGGTGTCGCTCATGAGCCTCAAGTCTAAGCCAGCTCTCCTCGGTAGCCTGATGATGGTATCATGGAGGAAGTCCGGGCGCATCACGAACCTATCCAGGGGCAGCCTGCGGATGTACGGGCGCCACTCGTCCCTGGTCTTCAGCTCATCCGTCCTGCACTCAACCTGTGGAGAAAACCTGAAGGCGCCCCCTATGAAGTAAAGGGGATGGCTCCCAAAGATCCTGCTAACTGAAGTAATATCCTCCCTCAGGGTAAACTTCATCCTAACTCCCATCCAACACTCCAATAGGATCATCGAACCAAAGAGAGGACCTCCTAAGGCTGCCGAAGTGAGACCCTCATACAGATAAGCTAAGATAGCCTGAGAGATGGAAAGTCCCCGCCAAAGGCCGCTGATGGTGCTGAGTAAAGGAATCTCTAGGACATGGTCGGCTGAAGGGAAAAGGATGGCCCCGCATAGGCAGATGGACGCAGCTTTGGCTATGGCTTCAACCCAGCTGCACTTATTCCGGCAATGCTCTACTACCCACTGGCTCAGAGGAAGGAGGTGGATGTGGCGAGGACCTACGAAGGTGCGGACATCTCCGCTGTCAGGTAGGAACCCTCCTAGGATGCGTTTTGGGTCTATAGGGGCAACGGTATGGCATATCAAGTCTTCCTCCCCCACCTTGGACCTAGGGAGCCCGAAGTACGTCTCTACCTCCTCTAACAGGATGGTGGCCTCAAAAGATGGGAAGAAGAAAGTGTGAGTCTGAGGGTGCCAGATCTCCATCAGAGCCGAAATACTATGCCAATCTAAGGAAAGTTTAGGGCAATTCTGACCTAGAACTAAGAGGGAGTGCAAGTGCCAGGATTTGAGAAGGTGAGTCACCCCGAGGGGCAATGCACGGACCATGGGAGCCACCCACTTTAAATTAGAAAAGCGCCTCGGGCCGGGAAGAAGCTGAAAAGAAGAAGGAAGCAAGGGGTGTAAAGAGATATAAGAGGAAATCAAGAGATGAAAATTGGAACATATTCTAAGCAAACTTACCTCTCTCATAGGGGTGGCGCTGAGATGTCGAGGAATCAAGCTTAGTCGTTGAATCGCTTCCTGCTCCTTCCTAGCCAGTCGCGGTCCTTCAAACGACGCTCCCCCCGCGGAACTTCCATCAAAAGCCCTCTTCATGATGAGATGACGAGAATCAAAGGTTTTAGGCTTTAGGAGAAGGAAGATGGGTGAGTTGAGAGTTCAGGCCTACCTGCTACTTATAGGGTTCATTAGAGAGCCTAAGCCTCTTAGGATTAGGCCCAGATAAGTCTAGGACGAGTTTGGATAGGGTTGTGATAAGTTCAAAGCACCTTGCCCTCGGGCTGGGGACTCTCTAGGGAGTCCCCTCTCAAGCAAATCGGACGTGGGATTGGACGGTCTTACGATAGACCGTCCATCCATTATACGGGCCATCATCAACCGTTTTTCTCTCCAAAGGAAACTTGGGCCCAGTGACTTGTACGGCCCGAACTCCGCCGTTCCAACACTCATACGGTTTATATGGAACCGTTCCAACTAATTCACGCGGCCCTTAGAAAACCGCTCTTATATACGAACGGCTAGAGGAGAACCGTCTATATGCTCTGCTCCCCAATTTGCTGCACTCATGCCTCCGTCATTTAGCGCACTCATCTCACTCAAGTCGGCGTGTGCGCTCTCCTCTCACTCGAGTCGGCGTGTGCGCTCTCCTCTCACTCGAGTCGGCGTGTGCGCTCTCATCTCACTCAAGTCAGTGCGCGCACTCTCATCTCACTCAAGTCGGCGTGTGCGCTCTCCTCTCACTCGAGTCGGCGTGTGTGCTCTCCTCTCACTCGAGTCGGCGTGTGCGCTCTCATCTCACTCAAGTCGGCGTGTGCGCACTCATCTCACTCAAGTCGGCGTGTGCGTCGCTCATCTCTCTCAGGCTAAGCGAGCTCCTCAAACTCATTTGCCCACTCATACAAACATTCATCCACAAAACAAACGAAAAATAGAAGACATGCATATCACTATCATATCATATCATATACAAAGGATGGGCCCAGTACAACCAGTCAAGTAGCTCCCTCTCCCTGGCCCCCGTCGCTGTCTCCACCGCCCTCATGCCTCTTTGGGGGAGGCATCGCTGAGGTCACCTCATCACGCCGTCGCCGGCGCCGCTCCTCCTCCTCGTTCCTCCGATGGCCGGAGGAACCAGTGAAGTAACTCCTCACGGAGCCGTGGGTGCCGTGGCTGCCGCTCACAGTCGCCCTGCTGCGCTCCCGACTCGCCTCCTTCATACCCTCCACCTTGCCCTCCAACCGGGCAACCTGTAGACGGGCCTGCTCTGCCTCACTCCTGTAACGCTCGGCCTCTGCCCGGTAACGGTCCGCCTCGGTAGCACCGGCCCGTAGTTGCTCTAGCTTGGCCTGGAGGAGTGCCATCTCCACTGCGCCTACCGGTCGGCTCCGCGCAGCCTCTTCTCGCACCCGGGCTACCTCCTCCAGAGCCGCCGCCCGGCTCCGCTCCAGCTCCGCTTGAAGGCGAGTCAGCTCGGACGTCTGCATTCACATATCACTATCAGTTGGTCACATTTCATACATTTCATAAGCATAAATAAACAGGAGGAAGTGTAGAGATTCGTGTACCCTCTCCATGAGTGCCACCTCGGCCGCTTTGGCCCGCTCTACCATCCGAGTGAAGTCCGCATCCCGATCGGCTCGGTCTGCTGGGGTCTGGACGGAGGAGGAAGAAGGAGCGTCTGGTCCCGCCCTCTGAGCACCCTCGGCGCACTGCATCCAAATACTCCAGGTCAGTCATAAGCATAATCATCATATAGAACTGCATAATTTGAAAAAGTCTGAGGTTTAGGAAACTCACCAGTAGGGCCAGGGCCTGCCGGGCCTCGTCTCTCTCCCGGATGGTGGAGTGCAGGAGTCCCTGCAACTCTGCCACCCGTCCTGCAGGGTCAACCTACATGTAAAAGTCTTTTTCAGTGCAGCATATAAGAATCATAAGCATGATAGACAAAGTTTAAGCTTAGAAGTAGTACCGGTCGGTGGGCGCCTCGGAACACCTGGTCCCGGTAGTGCCGTGCGTACGCAGTGTAGTACGCACTGTCGCTCTCTGCCCGGGCGGTCACCACTCACCCTCGCGCGGCCCAGTCAGCAACCTGCTCGGCGTTCCTCGCTGTCTAGTCGTACGCCTCGCGGAGTCCCCGGGTCGTCCTCGACACTCGTTCCCCCGCCTTCTCGGGCGCAGGGAACTCAACAGCCGGCTGGTGGACCCCGATGGTCCTCATCACCAACCTAAAGTGTAGTGGCTCCACCACATTCATGCAGTGAAGCCACACGTCCCGGCCAGAGAAGGCCAAGGCCTCAGTCACCCACGGCTGACCCTCCGGGCTCTCCTCTGTGTAAGGGGTCCACCGTACCTGCAAAGAATAGGAAACTGCATCAGTATCGTCAGAATAGCATGTATTTAAAGAGTCTGAGTCTAGAAGCGTACCGAGGTGTATGGTAGAGAGTCCAGGTCGTCCTGTAGCTCCCGAACCTGCCTCCTCAGGGCCATCATTTCCCGAGGTGCTGTCCACCTCCGCGCTATCGGCAGGAGCCCGGGGCGGGTCTCCTCGCCTCTCCCCAACCCACGTAGGCGCACGTAGGCCCACACCTGTATCACAAGGTCGCGTCAGCATTCAGTCAGCATATAGAGTTGCATAATTAAGACTAGGGAAGAGAGTCGCACCTGGAGTAAGGGGGCGAAGCCCCCAAGCATCGTCCGACGCGCCGTCGAACTAAGGGTGTCAAAGAGGAAGGCGAGGACCGCCGCTCCCCAAGCATAGTCACCTACATGCTCGAGCTCCTGGAGGAAGGGGAGGAAGCGACAGCTCATCACGTCCGCCCGAGTGGAGAAGAGAAGCCACCCGAACATCAGCATCAGAAACCGTCATAGTACTCTGTCCACCTCTGGTCCCGGTGCCGCTGCAACCCTCGGCCTCGCCAATCCGACAAGCCGCTCCAAGTGCTCCTCTGGTCGCTCGCCCACTACAACACCAGCTCGTCGAAGACCCAGGCTGTCCTAGAGAGCAGCCCGGGGAAGGAGGGTCGACTGCCTCTCGGGGCGCTGCAGCTGTAGGCCGAGCAGCTCCCGAGCCATCCCCCGGTAGTCAGGAAAAGTAGTCCCACTGACCGGCGACCCGTGCATGCGTAGGCCAGTGAGCCTGGCCACGTCCTCCAATGTGGGAACCATGTGCCCCCATGGGAACAAGAACGTCTGACTCACTGGGTCCCAGCGGTCGTGCAGAGCATAGAGCAGAGCTGCGTCAAAGCGACACACCTCAATACTCAGGAAGGGGGCGAACCCCATGGCAGTCAATCGCTCCCTCTGGAAGTCCGGCAGTGCGAAGTACACTGCCTGAACCTGTAGCCAGGAAGTGCGGGTCCTACGTTTCCCCTGCATTCATCCATTTTATTTTGCATTAGTCATTTTTTTTCACATAAATAAAATGCTCAAGGCCCAATTATTGATTCTAAGAACGGTTACTCCCAAACCGCTCCATAGATGAGCGGCTTCACTCAAACCGTTTTGTTGCTCAGGTCCCCCAGTTTGAACGGGCTATCCTTAGCCGTTTTTATCATGGACGGATCACCCTGAACCGTCCGGTTGCCCGTCTTCCTAAGGAATAACGGACCACCTCTGGCCGTATTGTTTTGATGACGGTCCTCTACGGACCGTATTGTTTTGCTTGGCTGCACGTTTGAACGGACCTACACGGCCCGTCTGTATTCTGAACGGTGATACCCTCACTGTATTGTGTTTTTAAGGAACCGTTGGCTATGTGAGTGTAAACGGCGCTCCCAGCACCGTGTTTGTTTGGGGCGGTCCTTTGGGGACCGCATTGTTTTGGGCAGTACGGTTTCTGTTAAACCGTTTTACCATCGTCGTCCCCGACGACGGTGGAGGCCTCCCAGCCGGCTGGGAGACTTCCATGGTCCCTAAAAACAACCCCTAGGCCCCTCTAAGCCCCTAAAACTAACATGCATGGAACTAAAATGATAGAAATGGAAGAAAAGGTGGGGGAAACCTACCTCGGGATCCCGTGGTTTCTTGGCCACCCCCGCGGGCGGTGGTCCTCCGGCCACCTCCTCCTCGCCGGCTGGGGCATCTTCGTCGGCAACGACGATGGCGAGCTCCTCCATCGTCACCCCGGGTGTGCCCTCCTCCTCCGACGGCGGTGGCGGTTGCTCCGGCGGCGGCGAGCCCTCACCGGCGGTCTGTGGCCTGGCAGACTGGTGCTTCGTCCGGGTCATCAAATGGGCTGGGGGAAGGTTGAGAGAGGGAGGGAGTTGAGAAGAGAGAGTGAGAGGGGGAGAGTAAGGGCGTTGTTTGCCCCTTCGTCCCTTCCACCGTCAGTTACGGTGGAGGGAGACGAAGGGGTTCTTTTTTTCGAAGCTGCAGAGAAGAACGGTCTATCGTTAGACCGTTCACTATTTGAACGGTTCGTTCTTAACCGTATGTCCCTCTTGACCGTTAATTCTATGTCGGTTGGAATTCTGGGTACGAGCGGTTCCCATGGAGCCGTTCGCATTAAAACGGTGTGTACACAACCGTTCATCACGGGAAACCGGCTCTGAGAAAATTGCTGGGATATCAGGTACATACGGTTAACATGGAGCCGTTTATAATATAGAACGGTTAATATTCGGCCGTATGTCTCGTTGATGTGTTTAAATCATGAATATTGAATATTTTCTTTGAAAATACATCTCTTAATCATCTTATGCAGCATCACTTCAACCATGTCTCGCCATTTCGCCTGCACAGGTAAGTCAGTTATGGTCTTCTATCCCTGAATCCCTTATTGCATTATTAGATGGTATTATATATACTATTTTTCGAGAGCCGGCAGGTTTCTTATGTGTCCCAGGATCTGATGTTCCCCTTCAACAAAAACAATGATGATCCAGGCTCATGTACCTAACCTTCGGATAGGCCGTTAAGCTAGGATGTCACGAGGAGAACGGTTCTATCCGCGCGCTGTGGTAGCGGACGGTATCTTGACTCTGATGTTCCCAGCTTAGCAATATTACTCTCGAATATCTTATATTTTAATCTTTCTTGGCATTTGTTTTAATTATTTCTTTTTGTTTTAGCCCAGCATGCATCATACGGATTCTTTTGAGCTTTCATGCCCCATGGTTTGCTTAAGAAATGTCCCGTCGGTAATGGTCTGCTATGTGTTTAAGAGGCTCGAGTAAGATGAACTAATTCCACTCTGAGTTTGAAGGTTCTCTTTGGTCGGTTCGTTGAGATCGGTTGACTAGAAGATCCCCGTCTGGAGCTTTAGCATCTTTTTTCTTTTTTGTGGCCCCCTCATTGGACCGCGGGATTGTGTCCCCCATGAGGTTGGTCTTGTCGGTTGATTTCCTTCAGTTTAGTCCCTCCAGATTGGCGTCGCCTTTTGGTCAATTACTCCTGACGCTCGGTTCAAGGTTTTCTGAAAGATTCTCATCGCTTATTGGTAGGAACGGGTGTCGTTTTACCTTAACGCCCACTTTTCCGGTCCACTCCGCTACATTTTCGCTTCGTCTCCATGTTCCGTGTCACCTCCGCTTCACCTCCGCTCGCTCCTCTACAAAGAGGACGTTAAGGAGGGGCATCTGTTGACACCCGTTTTATACCGATAAGTTGAGCCGTTTCTCTTACCTCCATTTGATTGATGCTTTAAGTTGTCCATTATCTGCTGGGCCATTTTTTGTGGCACATCCTGGGCCCATTTTATGGGCAGTCTCCCTCCTTGGTAAAGGTCGTATCCATTCAGGGCTTATCGGACCTTGGCTTTGATTAATTGAACTGTTTTATAAACATGAGGTACCCAAGATCATGAACGGTCCCACATCAGCCGTTCAATACTGGGGCGGTTGATACCAGACCGTTCATACATTTCGGCTAATTTCTGAGGATTTTCTGAATAATCACCGACAGGCTTTTGTGCGGTGTGATCAGGACCGTTCAAGTTTATGGACGGTCCTATTCCAACCGCCTATATCTCAGAGTCCTACGCGCGTCGGTTTTCTCAGATAATTATCCAAATATTTTGAATTATCACCGACAGGATAAAACGGTCGAGATGGTGCCGCCCTACACTCAAACGGTCTCTATTCAACCGTGCATGTGTTCAGGGTCCCACGGGGGATGTTTCGGCCAGTTCGAGAGATAATTGGGATTATTTGCTGATTATTTGAATTTCCACCGACGGGTATGGACGGTTAGTTTGTAACCGCCCACTTGGTTAAGCGGTCTATCGTAAGACCGTTCATCCCGTCGGTTGCTGGATTTTAACAGATTTTAATCCTTTTGTTCATGGTTTTATCCCCAACTTCTTTTATCAATATCTCCGTGGATAATCAACCATTTTAAGTGCCGTTTCGACTGGATGAGAGATGATTGTATTATCTACGATTTATCTTCAATAATTTCATCCCGAAAATGGCTCTAAACCCTAATTTCGAGGTTGGCTTTCTAGGCTCTATAAATAGACCCTATTGGCCGGACGTCGAAAGGGGGGGGGGGAGATTTTGATCGACGGCGAAGCCCTGCCGCATTCTCGAGCGACCCAGCACCAAGGAGGGAGGCTCTCTACATCCGCATGAGCCTCCGGTCAAGGGAGTAGCCCAGTCTTCGCAGTTTTTTTTCGTTTCATAGTTCTGCCGTGTTCTTTCATTGCATGCTTTGTTTCTCACCCGCGTACCCCCCTCCTTCTCATAACATACACACAACCATCCCGTTTTTTGTCACCCTAGGGGTTTAAAACCTCCCAGGTATTCCCCTTTTCATTTGTTCATGCTTAATTCTTCTCGTTTGAACATGTACCGCATCTTTAAGGTCTAATTTGGGTGTCTTTTTTGTGTCTCTACGTTGTTTCGCAGGTCAGCATCTAATCAGCACGAGGCCCATCCCCTCTGGCCGGCCGGAGAGGGTGGAGGTCGAGCCCTTTTCAACTTGCTGAGTGAAGGTCTTGAGCGGTCGTCCTCCAGCCGTTCAACGTTTCGCGCGGTGCATGAACAACCGTCCTTCACTTGAGTGCGGTCCCTCAAGCTCCGTCCACCTCACTGCAGCAGTTCCTCCCACATTCTCGCAGCATCCCAGGGCGGTCTATCGTAAGACCGCTCATCCCAGAGCGGTCCTACACGAGCCGTTCATCCCCAGCGCTGCACAAAGGCGAGTGTCTCCCCATTTTCCAAGGTACGGCGTGCCTGTCGCGTACGGCATCTTGGTGGCGATCACGGTACTTTGCTTCATTCCCTATTTCCTCTTCTGCCTCTCATTTGTTCATGCGCATGGCGTACTTTTGACCCCTTTAGTGAAGGGAGAGAGAGAGGAGAGAAATATATATCTACAGCGTCGACGCATCTGAGTATTTCTAACCGAATGCCCTTTCTGGAAGGCTAGGTGCGTTGACGCCATGTGAGCAGTGCGTTGACGCGGTTGACTTCTACCACGCCTTAATCCTTCTGATCTTCTATAGGATTGCTGTTGGGTTGATGAATCAAATCTAGGATTCCTATATTGACCTAAAGAGGCATATTTGAACATAAATGTGCTTTTCTATTTGTTAACATTCAATGTTGCCTTCCCTTTCTCATTTCCTTTTTCTTTTCTTATTTCATTAGATTGTTTTGATCCTTTCTCATTCTTCTCATCCTTTTTGTTTTCATCCATTTGCCTCTCTTCAGATGTGTCCTTCCCAGAGACAAATGTCACCAATCTAGCTCCCAGTTCTTTCTTTTTAGTAGGATTGAATCCAAGCCCTTCTTTTCCAAAGTTGCACTTAATTCCCATAACAGCATCAAGGTTGTCTTTACCCTATGTCATTTTTTCGAGGGATGCTTGTTTGCTTAGGTTCTCTTCCTCTAATTTCTTCAGATTTTCTTGAAGTTTTGCATTGACTCCACAAATGGCCTCATATTTCTCTTCAGCAATTTTTACTTCTTTTTCCAATCTCTGCATTCTTAATTTCAATTCATCATGCATCTTCAATAGAAAATCATTTTCTCTCTTTATTTCAATTAGCTGTCTCTTATACTCATCTTTTTCTTCCAAGTCCCTTTTTAGACACACGATTTCAGCATTTAGCATTTTGACTCTTTCATTCAAATCATCTTCTGGACTGGTTTGAGTTTTCTTTTTCTTTAGATATTTATTTTCCTTTTTAACATCTTCATACTTATCCAGCAATTCGTTAAAAGCTTCTTCCCAATCATCACAGGAAAAGTCTGCAAAGGGAGAGGTTATCTCGACTTGATCATCACCATTTGCCATGAAGCACATTTTCACCTTGCTTTCTTCTTCAGAGGTGCTTTCTTCATCTTCAACTTTTTCTTCATCACTCCAAGTGCTTACCATGGCCTTGGGCTTTTTATTTCTCCACTTTGACTGTGTCTTTTTCACATTCTCAGGACACTCCGACTTGATGTGTCCTTGTTTCCTGCATTTGTAGCAAACAACTTTATCAGATTTCTTAGGATTATCTGGCTTGAGTTTTGAGCTAGTTCTTACCTGATATCCTTTATATCTATCAGTCTTACCTCCCTTTCTTAAGAATTTTCTGAATTTTCTAGTAAGCATGGCTATTTCACTTGAGTCATCATCAGATGAAGGTGACTGACTATCATCTGAGCTTTCCTTGCTGCTGGAACCAGCCTTCAATGCAAGGGGTTTTTTCTTCTTCATGTCCTCATCTGCTCTTTTTAAGTTCAGTTCATAAACCATAAGAGAACCTATTAGCTCGTCTGGTTTGGTGGTGGGAAGGTTCCTTGATTCCTCAACGACCGTGGCTTTGGTATGCCAGATTAGAGTTAGGGATCTAAGAATCTTCCTAACTACCTCATAGTCACTGTAGATCTTTCCCAAACCTTTAAGACCATTCACAAGAAGAGTTAGTCTGGCATACATTTCAGATACACTTTCCTCAGGTTTCATCCGAAAAGATTCATATTCTGAAATTAACATGTTAGCTTTTGTCTCTCTTACCTTTGAGGTACCTTCGTAGATTACCTCGAGTCTATCCCACATTTCTTTTGCGCTGGAGCATGAGGATACACGCGAGAATTCCTTGGGATGGAGTGAGCACTGCATAATGTTCATGGCTTGCCAATTTACGTTTGACTTTAGAATTTGCTCCTTCACCCAGAGTTCTTCATCGCCTTCAATTTGGTATGGCCCTTTGCTCACTACTCTCCAGATTTCATGATCCTGCGCTCTTAAAAATACTTGCATGCGATTTTTCCAGTACGAATAATTAGTCCCATAAAAAAATGGTGGCCTATTCACTGTGTACCCCTCAGGCATGAGTCCTCTGTTCTCCATTAGTTCTCTCTAGGCTGTGAAACCTTTGCAAGAGAGCCTGGCGCTCTGATACCACGTATTGGATCGAGAGGACGGTCAAGCTAGAGGGGGAGGGGGTGAATAGGTTGACCTTATAAAAATTATAGTAGAGCAATTTGAATCAGAAGCATCACACCTAGATGATTAATTGAAACACTGAACTAAGCCAATCAGAGAACGTGCCTATCATGCATCTAGCGAGGAACAGATTGCGAAGATTAAACCAAACCACACAAGAGACCACAATTTTAAGGTGGTTCGGTCACCCAATGGAGACCTACGTCCACCTCCCCACTCAACTAGTGAGGAACCCTGCTGAGCTTCACAGCTTTGCTAAATCGAGGAAGTAATTCCTCTACACTGTTGACTACCCCAACAGAAGATAACGAGGAACAAATCCTCAGATCCACTGTCAAACAGCTTGAAGGCACACAGCCTTAACACCCCTGATCTCAGCACAGCCCGCTGAATCAGAATCACCCTCTCTTCACTAAATCCAGTGAAGGAGAGGAATACAATGTTCAAAAATAATAGGAAAACTAAAAGATAAGAAATCAAACTTCAGCACTTGGACGCAGTGGAATTTAGATCACCAATCAGAGAGATCCATGTCCATACGCATGAGCTTCGATCCTTGAATCTCCTCCGTCTGGAATGTAGAAGAGTCTTGGTGGCGCGATAATCTTCTGATCTAATTTTTCAGCAGCCTTCGTCCAGTTCTGCTCTGAGCCTCTCTCGTTCTGCTATACGCCTCTTTCGTTCTGCTCTACGCCTATATCATTCTCACCTTTTTCCTCTTCAATCTGTTTCCTTTTGTTCTCGGGTGAACCTGTTTTGTGGTCTTCCCATGCACAAAATATTTCACGTGAGGCAGGTGGGCCACCACCCTGATTTTCTGGTTATCCTTATGATTGCTCACGTGGGGAACCTTCTGGCGTGGTAGAAGCTACGAGACCTTATCCACTTTTGGCTGATGTGGCAGATAGTGACTGAAGGTGGGATCCACTTATCATGCTCTGCAACTTGGATTAGATGGCGTCGACCCTCTTGCCCCAAGGAGTTAACGCACCCTTCTTCAAGCTTCAGGTTTCATGCTGAGTGCGTTGACGCAAGAAGCAGCTGCGTCCACTCATTAGTTGCGCTTTATACAGTTGTGGCAATCCATCGTACTACAGCGTCAACTCATCGAACTGCAGCATCGATGCTGCCAAGGTACTCCAGAGGCTACGACAAGGAATGCTTGAACTGCTGCGTTCACGCTGCTTGATCAAGGCGTTGACGCATCAGAGTATACCAGTAAGCCATTTCTTCTCCCTTTGTAACTGCTGCGTCGACGCAGCTCTATCTTGGCGTTGACGTAGTGGAGCAACTTATGAAGATATTGGTGAAGGCTTCTTTGACTGCTGCGTGGACGCTGTAAGCTCCCAGCGTCGACCCTGTTCCTTTCTATCACAAGGATGAAATCAAGTGAAAGCATTTATTGAATCAAAATTTAACTCATCATTGAATTGAATACATCATTCATATCTCATGGTTGTCATCATCGAAACCAGGGGCACAACATTATGGACATGTTTCTTTGGGCTAACACTTCATTTTTGCAGGTATAGGTCTTTCCGGTTGACCAACGGACCATGGCCGATCAACCAGAATTAACAGAACCGAAAAGCTAGAGTTTTTGAAAGCTAGAGTTTTTGCAGGTTTCGGTCGACCGCCACATAGGGGTCGGTCGACCAATTTACCAGAGCCTAAAATTGGTTCACCTGTAAAATTCCGGTTGACCGACCCAATGCTTCCGGTCGATCGCCAGTCCCGGGGCCCCATTTTATTGACTTTTGTTTCAAGCTCGAAGAGAGGTCTTTCTTCCCATTTGTTTAATTCCAATGACCCCAATTACACCATGATTTGTGGATATGGTCTGGGGCTTGTCTATGGACCATTCAAGGGCTATAAAATATCTCATTGGAGCCATAAACCCTAACCATCCAAGAGATCCAAGGGGAGGCTATCCAAGGAGGAAGAAGAGGATACTGTAGCTCCGTGAACAGTACCTCGTGCAGCAAGTTCTTCATCTATCTCCAACCCATTCAAGGTACATCTGAAGCCAACAAGCATCTATGAAGTGAAGAAGAAAGCAACCAACAAAGAGAGATCAAGGGAGAGGCTATCAAGAAGCAAGCAAGGGTTTCAAGAAGAGATCAAAGGAAGATTGTCCAAGTGAAGAAGAAGGGTACTGTAGCCGTGAACATTACTTCGTGCAGCAAGTGTTCTTCATCCATTCTCAACCCCGCAACATGCATTCAAAGGGAACCCAAATCAGGAGTTTTCTAAACTAAGCCTCATCGTCTTTATGTTTTGGATGTTGTAATTGTGTTCATCATAAACTGCAAGAACTTGTGTGTGTATGTGTGTGGATCGTTGTTGGATATGTGGTCATGTATGTGTGTGTCGTACTTGATTCGTGTATGTGCGTGGATCTTCCTAGATCTACGTTTGTGTATGTGTGGGTCTATTTAGATCCGTTCTGTATCGTGTGTATGGATTGCTGAACTTGTGGCAGCGGGTGTTTGTGTTGGTGATCCGCTTGTTGGATCGTGTTGGAAACTTCGTCTCCATGTGTGTGTGTGTGTGTGTGTGTGTGTATTGGGGCGCGTCCCCATGTGTGTGGGCAGGCGTCATCCTGCGTGTGTGTTTGGAGCATCGTCTCCGTTTGGGGATTTATCCCCGAGTGAAGCCTCACCGGGTTTGGTGAGGGGTGGACGTAGGATTGCCGTCGTTGCATCCGAACCACCTTAAAAACCACTGTGCATCATGTTTTGAATTGCATGGTTTGATCCTTTTCTTCTACCTCCATTCTACGTGAGTGTTAGTGTAATTGTGATTCCAGATTTATCCACGTATATCTTGCATAATCTATATCATCATCTAATTAAGTTTGATAAATCCAATTTGTGAACAAATAGTTTTGAACCTCTTGATTAGCTTTGTATCACATACTTTAAAAAAGCCAAAAGTTTTCTTAAAATTGGTAAACACCCAATTCACCTCCCTCTTGGGTGTCATTGATCGCGAGACTTCAGTCTCCAGAGGACCATCTTCTTCCTGCGCCAGCACTGCACTTTATTGGTGAGTGACCTCATCTGTCTCCCCTTTCCAAGGTACGTAGTGCCCCTCTATTTGCACTAGGTATTTTGGTGGCGATCACGACTTGCCGATGCATGTGGGTGGCTGATTTAGTGCATTATTTTTTCCTCCACGCTTTAGTCACACACCCACATCACCTTCCCCTTTAGCCCCACCTATTTCTTTAGGAAGGTAAAGAAAACGTGTCTACATCCCCTTTTTTGGTGATCACGGTGGGACCCCTTGTGCCTGTCGTGCTTCTGACTGTGTTGACCTACTTGTTTGAGTTAGTTCGTGTTCTCCTCGGGTTTGCCGTTGCATTTCTGGTTGTTTTCTATCCCGGGGTTGATTGCGGTCCTCCTCAGGCAGTTTTTGGCATCAGACGGTCGGTCGATAGACCGCCTTCTTCTGTCCCAGGTACGCTAATCCTCTTTGTTATTGCCGTTTATATCTCTGTTGTCTTGGTACTTGTTGCGGTCCTGACAGGGCCATTTCATATAGTCGACGGTCATTTTCCAGACCGCCTATTTCATTCAGGTTCGACGTGGATTTCTCCTGATATTGTTTAGTTTAAGTTGCGTCTTGTTAATTACTGCTCCCTGTCACACGGTGGTCCTTTCTAGGACCGTTTTCTCTCCCTGTGCGGTCTCCCAAAAGACCGCTATTTTGCTATAGTGCACCTCGGGACTTACATTTGTGTGCTATTTCTCGTCATTTCATTAATTATTTTGGGTGCAATTAATTTCCCCCTTGTTATCATTCTTGTTTGCACTATTATTGCCATTGTTTGATCATTGTTTGTTAGTCTCAGGCTAGAATTTGCATGCACTCCGGTGTCCATAGGATCATACACTTTTACCATAGTAGTTGCATTCCTACCTTGGTAGGGGATCCTCTCGTCTCCATATTCCTTGGAGCCGACTAGGTGACCCTATCCAGGACCTCTATAAGTCCCCGTGAGCCGTGGATTCTCACACGGACGCCGGGCAGGTTGTACCTTGCCACCCCGAGTCTAGGTCGCATCTAAGAGAGAGTAAACTTAGAGTCAACCAAGTCCCCATTTCACCCCTACTAGGAATCCCATTCTTGAGAGAATGCTCATTTAATTGAATCCACTAAGGTTCCTAAAGGGGAAACATATAAAAAATTTGGCGTATCATTGCAACTTGATTGATTATTGGTTGCCTCTTCTCTCCTCTTTGTTTGTGCATTGTTGTTAATCATCTCTGTTTAGGTGCTTACTAGGTGTTGTCATTTCTTTGGTTAAAGGTGCTCGTTGCATGTTGAGTTGCTTCACACCCATAGAATCTTCTCCGAGGGGCAATTCCTCGTTTGTCGCCTATTTCAACCCTCTGTTTGATTCCCCCTCCACCATGTCTTCCTACGATTTCTCTCACTCCCGCGAGGACTCCCTTCCTCAGGGACTCTTGGAGGACCCGCCTAGGGTCATGACTGTGCAGGGGAGAGAGGGGTCCACCCCTCCTCTTCCGTCTATTGCTATTGAGGGTAGTCAACCCTCCCCCTCTGATTCTTCTACTCATAATTCGGCCAACCAAATTCTCCATATGATGGCCCAGCTGGATGCGACCCAGCTCCATATTCTCTGCCAGGCTTTGCAGGAGGCGGATGCCCCGTCTTCAGTTCCTTCCCAGGGCATGCCTACTGCCGCCACTTCTCTATCTCTGGTTAGTGGGCTAGGGGCCTCGTCTGTTGCTCCCATCGATCTTACCCCTGTCTAGCCCAGGGTCCTCTGCTTCCCCAATTCAGATGCAGGCCAAGCTTCTAGCTCGGCCCATCAGGTGCTCAATAGGGGGAAGGCCCCGTTCTTGTCATCTTCTTACATGAATCCTCACGGGATCACCTCTCCAACGCCTCAGGCTCTTGTAGGCCCGGCCGATTTCTTACACCCTCAAGTAGGGGCTGCCCACTTGGCTCACATGGATATGGGCCCATCCTTGGCCCATTATCCTCTTACGGGCTTCCCCCTCCGGCCCCTTATACCGGGTCTGCCCTCCCAGTCCTGCCTCCTCCGTCCCGAGAACAGGAACTTTTCGATAAGTGGGCCGCCATGCAGCATCAGCTCGACCTCCTTCACAAACGGGTCGGCCCACAGTCTCTAGCAAATATCCCGGTTCCCAATTTCTGTGACATCCATTTTTCTCCCCAATCGGAGCTCCCCACGTACCGGAAGTACGATGGGAATGGTAACCCCTTCATCTATGTGCGGGAATTCTTATATGAGTCGGCGCAATTTTAATACGATGATCACCTTATGGCGTATCTTTTCCGCCGCTCGTTGGACGGGGTAGCTTTGGAGTGGTTCTATGCTCTGCCACTGGAGGAGGCAGAGAGTTTCAAAGTCATTAAAGAAAACTTTATACAAAGATTCCAAGATAGGGTGGGCCCGGAGTACTCTTTTACTGACCTGGTGGCCGAGAAGATGAAGGCCGCCGAAGACTTTGCAACTTATGCTGATAGGTGGAGGCAGATGGCCTCCCGTGTGCCCGGGCAGATTTCGGAGGAAGAGAAAGTTAAGCTGTTGATTTCCAACGCCACCCCACCTTCCGGAACATCTTAGCTATGAATGACATTTCCAATATGCACCAGTTGTACTGTAGGGCCCAGTTTATCCAGACCCAATTTAAAGACTCCCCCATCCACTCCTTATTCGAGGCCCAGAAGCCCAAACCCACTAGGAAATCCCAAGGCCCAATTACTGAGGGGGTCCAGACGAATGAGCAGGTGTAGGCTGTCCACTTCCCCAACTAATCCGCTCCACCTCGCTTCCAGCAACCTCCCTACAACCCCCAGTTCACCGCTCCACCAACTACCCAACCATCATTCCCCGCTCCCTAGCAACCTCAGCTGCCACAACAGCCACAACAGCCGCTACAGTACCACAATGTCCCTCCACCAAATGGCTACGCACCTGCACGCCCGGGTCCCAAGAGAGCCCATTACCCTCCCCTACCTGAAACTTTGCCAGACATCTTTTCAGCCCTTATGCACACTGGTGATCTTCAACTACCTCCGGAACACCCGAATTAGAACCCCGTCGCTGACCCGTCCAGATTCTGCATATTCCATCGGCAGCCCGGGGACACGATTGAGAGGTGCTACCAGTTCCGTGATTTTTTCTATGATTTGCACGAAGGGCAGCGCATCGACTGGGCAGAGATGCATAAGTTGATTATAGAAATTAGAGAAAGAAGAAGACAGGCACCGAGGCTGTAGCAGCCGGAGCCGCAGCAGCAACAGCCAAAGCAACCCCAACCTCAGCAGCGGCAGCAGCTTGCCCAAGACTTAGGGATTAATCAAAATCCGATGCCTAACCACCCGCCTGCTCCACAACCTCAGCAGCTGGCACCGGCACAAGTGAACATTGTCTACTGCCCTGCTCCCAATGTCGGGTGGTCTTATGATGACGAGACTCCCGCTCACCTTTTGGCCCTCCACCATACCTACAACAACCCCTCATCATCTTCTATTCCCACCATCATTCGACCCACCGTTGTAACATCCACACCCACCATTCCCCTCAAACCCCTCCTTATACCTACCGCATTGCCCACTGCTTCACCCATCCTCACGCCCGTCACACCCCCCATTGTCACCCTCTCACTTAGCCCATCGCCCATTATCCTCCCACCAGGGCCTGTCAGACCTGCCTTCACCATCATCACCCCCACCTCTACTCCCTCCACTCACCCCACTAGGCTTATCAAATCACCCATTCTGAGTCCGTCTAATGCCGTGCCGGCGCAAAACCTTGCCCTCCGGAGTGAGCGCTTGTTTCAGAGAAGTTATCCCACCACTGGTGCACCTACACCCAACCCCCAAGTTCCATCACCAACAGCTGAACCAGAAGAAACAGAGCCGCTGCCTGGTACGCGGTATGATTTATTACAACATTTGGACTGGATGCTGGCCAAGATTTCCATATTGGAGTTGATCAAGCGATCCACGCTGCACCAAGATGCTCTAATGGCTTTTCTCCAGAAGGTCATGGTCAGCGAGGACATGGCAGTAGATAGTTTACCATCGACTTTGGCCACAATTACGAAGGGGCCGGCCATCTCCTTTTCAGAGTCAGAATTGTCACCTCCCGAGGCACGTCAGATGCCACTCTACATTTCCATCACCTTAAACAAGGTGGCTATCGAGGCGGCTTTGGTAGACATGGGAGCATCGATAAATGTCTATCCTCTTAGCACTCTACGTACATGTAACATTTTTAAGGATATGATGAGGCCAACTCCGACAACAATTGCCGCTTACGATAACTCAAGAAGGGCATGTCATGGGGTAGTGACTATTCAAGCCGAGCTTGGGCAGCTGACGATGCCCGTTGAATTTTATGTATTGGACATTGACCCTATGTTCAAAGCCATCTTGGGTTGTCCGTGGATTGACAGTCTCCATGCTGTGCCGTCGACCGCTCACCAATGCCTCAAATTTCCCTTTCAGGGGCGGGTGGTCAAGGTCAAGAGTATATCCACAGTCCAATCTGTTGAAGCTATTTCTGACAAAATACTACCAGCTCTCTGGCCGAGTAACAAGCTGGTTATTTCAGTACTCGACCTAGATTTTCCATGGGCATATGCGCCACACAAGCCCGCCACTATGTCAAGTTAATGTCAAGGTGAAGCCCAAGATAAGAGACTCCAAGGGCTGGAATATGATACTGAAGTTGGGCTACCAATCGGGCATGGGTCTCGGTGCTCAATTACCGGGGCGGACTAAGCCAATCCCTAAGGGCAGAAAAATGGGCAGAAGGGGTCTCAGGTATCGGGAGTCCGCATTGTCATTTCTGGGGGACTCGGGGCCGTTGACGTTGGACTACCGCTAACATTTTGTGAAAGGACCATTGCAACCCGGCACCTTGAAGACACCAGCCCGTCTTGATGAAAAGGAAGATGTTGCATGCACTATTTCTGGCCCTCCACCGCCACTAAAGGGGCCGGTATATGATATGGGAGATTTTTGTGAAAGTTTTGAAAAGCTATGGTGTGACACCAACCTTGGACCTATTTAGCAAGCATTCAAGTTTGAGCAGCGGACTCACACTAGCGAGCTCACCCGTATGGCGCACACTAGTGCCCGATGGCGACTAGGCGATGTTGGAGAGGGTCCGAGGCAGGACCTTGAGGCTCCAATGGTTGGATAGCTTGGGGAGAACCCCAAATGGGCCAAGGATGCCCAAATCATGGGCGGCCAACACACCAAGGGTGTGGGTTAAGTGGATGCTCTCACAACTCGCCCGCGGTGGTCACTCAATTTGGGTAGCAATTTAAAATCGGACACTCTCTTACCGCCGACGGAGTAACTATAGCAATACTAAGCTAAGCAAGTCCATTACAGCAATGAGAGATGTTCAGGAGCTCACCTAGCCGGCGTGAAGACGCCGACTCCGGCCGGAGACGGGGGCGAGCGGGGAGGCGAGGGTATGCACCCGCACGCTGCGTCGGTGTCGCTTCAACCTGAAATGGAAAGATTACACCACTACACCTCTCGCAGGAGGGGTGATCTTGGGGTGGGGATTAATCTTATTACATCCAATACTACCTCCACGTAGGGAGGGGCCTTCAGCCGGCCAAGCGGGGTGGGGATTTATGCTAAGGAAACCCGATTTGCCGATCCCCGCCGGTTCTGCCAACCTTCAGAATTGTTGGACAGGGGGCCGGTGATGTCACTACCACAAATTCCACAGAGCTCAGATCTTGACAAAACCTGGGCCAAAAGTTTCCCAACTGATAGAGGATGATGCCTGAATTTTTTGGGAAGCTCTGGACCTCGGGGCTGATCGGACCGGCGACTGGAGCAGGACAGCAACACTCTGCTTTGGACTGATACAGAACTGATGCAGTGGATTGCAGAAGGTGCTGTGGTCGCTCCCGAACTTCAAATTGAACGAAACTGATGGTGACGTGATCGTGGTCGGAGTAGCTTCGAGAAGACGTTGACGGGGCCACAATCCGAGGTCGGAGATGAGAATGGTGGCCAGATAAATGAAGACAGGTCAAACCTGAGTCCACTGGTGGCAGACTGCACACTCCGACGAAATAATTCAGAAAAAATAGCTCGGGCAGGCGATTGGCATCGTTCTTTCTGCTACTGATGGAGGACTAGACGAAGAAGAATTTTGTAGAAGGAAGTGTGCTCGAATTCCTCCAAGGTTGACCACAGAACAGATTCCAAGATCGCTCTGGTCTTCAGTCTGGGACAGATTGCGCAGTCGTTGAAGATGACGCTCCTCCGGACAGCTCCGAACTCGGAAGTCGGCGAGACCACCACCGTTGGAAAGCTATCTCGATGAAGATTCCAGCAATGTAAACCTTTCTACCTGAATCTTTGAGAGACGGGCGTGGCTGCCTCTGCAAGTCGCTGCAACTCTGCTGCCTGAAACAGAGGCTGAATGAGAAGAAGATGAGGGGGTGGGGAAGGGGATGGCCAAGAGAGTAAGAGGTGGAGGGTGAACTTGGCTGGTATGGGGAAGGGGGGCTGCGACTTTGGGTGGTTTGGGAGGTGGGGAGATGGAAGGGCACTGCCCTAGGGAGAGGGAAATTTGAATTTGGGCTTAGGGAAGAGCCCCTTCAACCTTGGGGAGAGGAAGGGGTGCTTAGGAAGTGGTGTTGGGTAGTTGGGGGTTGGGAGGTGGGGTGTGGATTAGAGGATGCCACCTTGGGTTGGGGGGGAGTTAAATGGGTGTATGGGGAAGGGGAGAGGTCTTAATGAGGGGTGAATGGGGAGGAGAGAGAAAATTCTGAAAATTGGGGTGGAGGGAGAGAGAGAGAGAGGGGGGACCCCTTAGAGAGAGAGATCTAGTGGGATTTGGAAGTGGATTTTAATTTTCATTCAATTGTTCATTACTTCAAAATGAGGGGAATGGGGTCCTATATATAGGCAACCTACATTTCTACAAAAGTCCCTGACATTTGACTCAATGACAAATAACCGAAGGGATAGGGGTGCCCTTGGGCCAAGCCCAATGAATTGGGCCCACTAGCCTAACAAACCAACCTAATGACACAATACTTAGGAAAATGACTCACTAACCTAGGTACATGACTCAAATAAAGGGAAAATTACATGATATTGACTCAAATAAAATGTGAAGATTACATGACTAGACTCAAAAATACATGACTAACATAATGGCGCTTGTCGACGAACAATCCGAGTCCAGAGAAAATGTGGAGGGGCAAGGGATGCCCTCATCATACCCCCGGGGTGGGGAAAACTCGACCCCGTCGAGTATGGGTCCACCAGGGAAGTAGTACATCGAACTGCGGCTCTGGGTGATCCACGATCTCCATACTCAACCCGCGACCATAGTCGGGAAACGGCGCTTCAGCTCGACAAAGTGGCTTGGTCATACCCTCATCCTGGCGATGGGATCTTGCTTGCCTAGTATTGTCGCTGTGTGCTCACGTCGGGCTCTCAGGCTATTTGTGGTGGCACTCCGAGGGTGTCTCTCACAAGGGTAGGTGTAAGTTCGAGGCACTCACTAGGATCCACCGCGGTGCCCTTAGAGCGTGCTGGATCCGCCACATGAGAAATGGGGAGAATCCCAAAACCCTTTTGAAAGTTCAACCCATAAGCTTGGTTGCCAAAGCCACTCGGAACTTGGCAAGGTCCAAGTCCTCGTGCCCTCAGATTGGAGGTGACCCTAAAGTAGAGCCACTCCAAAGCCATCATCGCCAAGTTGTCAACTTGGAACTCAAAGTGGTGCTTAGGAGTTTGTGCTCGTTTCTTGTGAATCCCACCGCTTGTTGCTTGATACTTGCTTGAATGCATATTCCATGTACTATGATGTGGTGTGAGTTGACAATGTATGGTATGCAAAGGGGGTCCAGGACAACCACATATAGACCTATCATGCATTGATGTTATGAAGACTTTGAAGGATTTGGGAGGACCGGGGCATCCATAGGTGTCCCTCTTGTGAGTGAGTGTGATGAATGTTGGAGGACCCGGACATCCATGAATGCTCCTAACATGCTTGAGATTTATGATGAATGATGGTGGACCATTACAACCAAATATTGACCACTCATGTTTTCTTCTTGACATGTGGGTGATATGGATGAATGTACCCGACGGACTAATCATGCCAAGCGGTGTGATGTGCCAAGACATATGAATTCCTTTCCCAAAGATGACTTCCTCATGTGGGATGGTGGGGTGGTCTTTGAGCTTCCACTCAAAAGGGTCGAAGGGATCTAGGTAGGTGGATATAGGGTGGGGCACCTTCTTGATCTCTAGGCGGGTGTTGCCTAAGGTCATGATTCCTATGGTGTAACATGGGTCATGGATGAGGTGAGCTTGGCCCAACATGGTGGGTGGGGGTAGGAAAGGGTGGGTGGTGAATAAGGTGAGTGGGTTACATGGAGATCTAGGCTCCCATAGAAAAGGGTTAAAGGGATCATGGTAAGGGTCACCTTGGTAGGGGTACTCTATGCTCTCAAGGTCCTCGAATGGTGAGTCCTCCTCCTCAATAATTGGGCCAAAGTTGCTAATGGGTTGGCCAATCAAAGCACTTGGGATCTCTATAGTTGGGGAGTGGAATAGGATAGGTTCTTCCTCCATGGGAAGAAGGAGGATGATCTCACTCGTAACTTGGCCATTAGTGTAGATGGAAGTGATGGAGCCAATGGTGGGATATGCTAGGCTAATGGTGTTAGTTTCGGACGGTCTCATGGCTAGCATATTGGTCAAGTGAATTTGCCAATGTAGGTAGTTCACTATGTATCCCAAATCTTCCACACAATAGGAAGTTTGATAAGTGACATGTGGCTGAATGGGAATGATTTGGGATTGATATCCCATGGGTAGGTGGCATGGTTGTGAACTAGGAATGGTGAAACCTTTCTTGAGCCATTGGAGTATGGACTTACCTATGGTGAGGTTGGGTGTCTCTAGAGGAGCTAGGCTAGAGGTGTGTGAGTTGTTTGGCCTTTGGATTTCCTCTATGTTGGGAGGTGGATCCGGATGGGCATCCTTCTCCACTTGGGTGGGTGTGTGGGTTGCAACTTCTATTGCTAATGGAGTAGGGGGATCTATGGGGGGTGGTTTGGTGATAGCTAGCGTATGACACACCCGGGGTGGTGAACAAGCATGGGCTTGGGTTGGGATAGGAAGGGGAAGTAGAGGAGGCCTAGGTTGGGGAAAGATTGGTGTAGGAAGCGGGAGGTGGGTTGGGTGAGGGATTTTGGGTTGATTTGTTTTGGGAGATGTGTCCCTTTTTGGGGATGATGGTGGGTTTGTGGTGGTGGTCAAGGGGGCTTGTGGGGTATGGGTTTGGTGAGGGGTTTTAGGTTTGGGGGTGGTGGCCATTATGGGCCTCGGTGGATGGGTGGACACGGGGTCCAATTGGGTTTGTGGACATATGGTTGTGGTGGGAGTTTGTAGGTAGGGTGCTGGTGTGGTGGTTGGGGTAGGATAGGTGGGAAGTGATGTGGAATGGGGAATTAGGGTCATGGGTTGGCTAGGTGGGGATGAAGGAGTTGAAGTGCTCCTTAGGTCTTGGTGATTTGAGTATGAGGGGGAAACATATCTAGCCCTAAGTTGCTCCTTCATGTCCTTCCAAGTGGTGATGGGAGTTTCCCTTCTAAGTACCTTTAGCCCGACAATTTGCATCCAATAAGTTTCTGCCCGTTTGGTAAGTTGCATTTTGGCAACCAATGCCTTTTCATCCTCGGACATATGATACCAAGTGAAGTATTGGTCCATTGTAGCTTCCCAATCTAAATATTCTCTAGGAGAGGTTCCATCAAAGGTGGGAAGTGGGAAAGGGACCATCCTATCGTCCGTCCTTGGGGCGGGCCTATTTTCTCCAAGTTGGTTGAGTCGGCCCGATATGTTATCAAGCCGCTCATTGGCATAGGTCAAGGCTTTCATGAAGTAGTTGACATGGCCAGGGAAGTTATGGGTGTTAGTGGTAGGCATCTCTTGGTGGCTTGGACTTATGGAGTGGGCCGATTGGTAAGGTCGATATGAGGTGGCCATACTAGGGGACAAGAGTGATGCACTTGAAGACTCTAAATGCATAGACATGCCCTAGGACCAACTTGATAGAGACAAGTTATGAACTGGCTCTGATACCACTTGATGTGACACCAACCTTGGACCTATTTAGCAAGCATTCAAGTTTGAGCAGCGGACTCACACTAGCGAGCTCACCCATATGGCGCACACTAGTGCCCGATGGCGACTAGGCGATGTTGCAGAGGGTCCGAGGCGGGACCTTGAGGCTCCAATGGTTGGCTAGCTTGGGGAGAACCCCAAATGGGCCAAGGATGCTCAAATCATGGGCGGCCAACACACCAAGGGTGTGGGTTAAGTGGATGCTCTCACAACTCGCCCGCGGTGGTCACTCAATTTGGGTAGCAATTTAAAATCGGACACTCTCTTACCGCCGACGGAGTAACTATAGCAATACTAAGCTAAGCAAGTCCATTACAGCAATGAGAGATGTTCAGGAGCTCACCTAGCCAGCGTGAAGACGCCGACTCCGGCCGGAGACGGGGGCGAGCGGGGAGGCGAGGGTATGCACCCGCACGCCGCGTCGGTGTCGCTTCAACCTGAAATGGAAAAATTACACCACTACACCTCTCGCAGGAGGGGTGATCTTGGGGTGGGGATTAATCTTATTGCATCCAATACTACCTCCACGCAGGGAGGGGCCTTCAGCCGGCCAAGCGGGGTGGGGATTTATGCTAAGGAAACTCGATTTGCCGATCCCCGCCGGTTCTGCCAACCTTCAGAATTGTTGGACAGGGGGCCGGTGATGTCACTGCCATAAATTCCACAGAGCTCAGATCTTGACAAAACCAGGGCCAAAAGTTTCCAAACTGACAGAGGATGATGCCTGAATTTTTTGGGAAGCTCTGGACCTCGGGGCTGATCGGACCGGCGACTGGAGCAGGACAGCAACACTCTGCTTTGGACTGATGCAGAACTGATGTAGTGGATTGCAGAAGGCATTGCGGTCGTTCCCAAACTTCAAATTGAATGAAACTGATGGTGACGCGGTCGTGGTTGGAGTAGATTCGAGCAGAAGTTGACGGGGCCACAATCCGAGGTCGGAGATGAGAATGGTGGCCAGATAAATGAAGACAGGTCAAACCTGAGTCCACTGGTGGCAGACTGCACACTCCGACGAAATAATTCAGAACAAATAGCTCGGGCAGGTGATTGGCGTCGTTCTTTCTGCTACTGATGGAGGACTAGACGAAGAAGAATTTTTTAGAAGGAAGTGTGCTCGAATTCATCCAAGGTTGACCGAAGAACAGCTTCCAAGATCGCTCTGGTCTTCAGTCTGGGACAGATTGCGCAGTCGTTGAAGATGACGCTCCTCCGGACAGCTCCGAACTCGGAAGCCGACGAGACCACCACCGTTGGAAAGCTATCTCGATGAAGATTCCAGAAATGTAGGCCTTGACACCTGAATCTTTGAGAGACGGTCGTGGCTGCCTCTGAAAGTCGCTGCAACTCTGCTGCCTGAAACAGAGGCTGAATGAGAAGAAGATGAGGGGGTGGGGAAGGGGATGGCCAAGAGAGTAAGAGGTGGAGGGTGAATTTGGCTGGTATGGGGAAGGGGGGCTGCGACTTTGGGTGGTTTGGGAGGTGGGGAGATGGAAGGGCACTGCCCTAGGGAGAGGGAAATTTGAATTTGGACTTAGGGAAGAGCCCCTTCAACCTTGGGGAGAGGAAGGGGTGCTTAGGAAGTGGTGTTGGGTAGTTGGGGGTTGGGAGGTGGGGTGTGGATTGGAGGATGCCACCTTGGGTTGGGGGGGAGTTAAATGGGTGTATGGGGAAGGGGAGAGGTCTTAATGAGGGGTGAATGGGGAGAAGAGAGAAAATTCCGAAAATTGGGGTGGAGGGAGAGAGAGAGAGAGAGGGGGGGACCCCTTAGAGAGAGAGAGAGTGAGAGAGAGAGAGAGATCTAGTGGGATTTGGAAGTGGATTTCAATTTTTATTCAATTGTTCATTACTTCAAAATGAGGGGAATGGGGTCCTATATATAGGCAACCCACATTTCTACAAAAGTCCCTGACATTTGACTCAATGACAAATAACCGAAGGGATAGGGGTGCCCTTGGGCCAAGCCCAATGAATTGGGCCCACTAAACTAACAAACCAACCTAATGACACAATACTTAGGAAAATGACTCACTAACCTAGGTACATGACTCAAATAAAGGGAAAGTTACATGATATTGACTCAAATAAAATGTAAAGATTACATGACTAGACTCAAAAATACATGACTAACATAATGGCGCTTGTCGACGAACAATCCGAGTCCGGAGAAAATGTGGAGGGGCAAGGGATGCCCTCATCAAGCTATTTCATGAAGAAGATTATCCGAGAAGCCCTGAGATGCAGCTCGTGAAGTACACACCTGCAGAGCCCGCCTACCATCCGCAGACAAAAGGGAGCTCCCTCGTTACCTTTTCTTGGCCACCATCCCGCCTTGCTTCCCTTATCCAAGAGCTAGAGTCCATACCCCGCTCACCTCTTATCATGATTGATCTGTTTTTGACGGAAATGGCAACTGAGGTGTTGATTGTGCCATGTTCATGTGGGTGCTACCCACCCATCGATCTTTCAACCATGTGGTTCTCCTCCTCCGACCCCTTCTTCGATGTTCTTTTTCCATCTCTCTATCCTCTTACACTTCCTCCTCCTCCTCCCCCCTCTGATCCATCTTGTTGCATGATCTCCGCCAGTCTCTAAAAAAATGCCAATTTTAAAACGGAGATTTCGGTGGAGGATTATGTTGTGCTCTGTCAATCCTCTTCCCAGGGGCATGAGGCCCCTATTTCCTTTCCATTAGATTTTCTATCCTCTAGGTTAGATGCAGGGCTTATTGAGTCTAGGGAAGTAGAGTCGGTCGGGTCTAGTCTAGTAGGATCTTGTTCTAGTGTTTCCAACCCTTCCACGCTTGCTACACGCCCAATGATGCACTATTCTAAAGCCATCCCTGATAGGTTCCTCCAAGATCTTTCTCAGCGTTGCCACACCCTCCCTAGATGTCTTGAGTTTGTAGAAACAGTCATCGTCCTGGAGGATGATGAGGAGCTAGGCGGGGTATGGAGCGATGACGGGTTAGTTGTCTACGAGATCATAGATGAGAAAGACCCGGTCGATTATGAGGATAGCAACGTGGATGACACGGCCGATTTGTACGCACAGGGTTTGAAGAGATTTGATGAACCGTCATCGATAGTGGATGGACCCACGAAAGAGATTAATCTTGGAACAAAAGAGGATCCCAGGCATATAATCATCTTTGTTAATCTCCCTCCTCATGTTGAAGAGGAGTTAGTCCAGGTCCTGAGGGAGTATAGCGATTCATTTGCCTGGTCCTACAAGGACATGCCGGGTCTTGACCCCGCTCTGGTAGAACATAGACTCATACTTAAACCAGGGGCAATACCCGTTAAGCAGAGATCAAGAAGATTCCACCCCCATATGGCCTTGAGGATAAAAGAAGAAGTGGATAAATTGCATAAGGCCAAGTTCATTTGAGTTGTTTTATACCCACAATGGGTGGAAATATAGTCCCTGTGATGAAAAAGGATGAAAAAGTATGAATTTGTATTGATTTCAGGGACTTGAATAAGGCATGTCCTAAAGATGATTTTTCGCTTCCTCATATTGACGTGTTGGTGGACAACACGGCCGGGTATAAAGCCCTCTCATTTATGGATGGATATTCAGGGTATAACCAAATCCTTCTAGCTCCGGAGGATCAAGAAAAGACCTCGTTCACCACGCCCTGGGACACCTAATGCTACGTGGTCATGCCATTTGGACTAAAGAATGCAGGTGCCACATATCAACGGGCGATGATGGCAATCTTCCACGATATGATGCATGTTTATATGGAAGCGTATGTAGATGACATCTTGGTGAAATCAAAGTCAAAGGAAGAGCACCCTGCTATCCTGGCCAAGGTGTTACAAAGGGCTAGGAAATTAGAAATGAACCCGAAGAAATGTGTGTTTGGAGTATCATCAGGGAAGTTACTGGGTTTCATAGTTAGTAAGCGGGGGATTCAAATTGATCCAAACAAGGCAAAGGCCGTTATGGATATGCCGCCGCCTAAGAACATCACTGAGCTTCGAGGACTGATTGGGCGTTTGCAATTCATCCGAAGGTTTATATCTCAACATTTGCAAAGGTGCCGCCCATTCGATGAACTACTGAAGGCGGGAGCCAAGTTTGAATGGAATGAACAATGTCAAAAGGCCTATGAGGATTTGAAGGTTTAAATGTCTAATCCCCCAATTTTGTAACCCCCTGTTCCTGGAAAACCCCTAATTTTATAAATTTCTATTATTGATGACTCCCTAGGGGCTGTCTTGGCACAAGTGGACGATGAAGGGAAAGAAAGGGCAGCCTATTACCTCTCTAGGTTGTTCAATCCTGTAGAAGGTAAGTATACCACCATGGAGAAGATCTGCACAGCCTTAGTTTGGGTAGCCCAGAAGTTGAAACACTACTTTCTTGCCCATGAGGTTAAGTTGATCTCTAGAATGGACCCAATTTGCTATCCCTTAGATGTTGGCCAAGACTAGATGGCGAACAAGAAGGGGGGTTGAATTGTCCCCTTTGCCTAGATGGCATATTTTAAAAATAACCTAAACTGATCACGGTGGAATTAAAATTAACTGCGTTAATTAGCATCAACTCAAGTGAGATTAAAAGGATGCTCTCAATCTTTCCGATCTCACACGGATATACAATGCAGGGAACGAGTTAACTATGCCCAAATACAAATAGCAGAGGTAGCAGTGTGTAGCAGAGCATTGAATAGAAATCTATAAATTGACCTGTGAATGGAGATAGAAGAAAAGGACAATCACACAGGCAATCACAATTGACACAGAGATTTTTAGGTGGTTCGAGACCACGACGGGCTCCCAACGTCCACCCCGCACTGAACCCGGTGAGGCTTCACTACCACGCTACTAATGTAGCAAAATGGGGATGAGCCCCACCACCACACATGCTGCTTCCGCAGCAATCCACACACGGGGCCTGGCCCCAAGACACTGCCACTGTAGCACACACACTCACACGATCGGGGAACGCACCCCGGACGTACAAACCACACGGAGACGTAGCTCTGTCTACACACAACCAAACTCGGGGAAACTTACCCCACAATAGATTCACACACGCGGAGATGCAACTCCGCCCACACACGAAAGTATATCAAGTTCGACGAAATAGAAGATATACAATGACCACACAAGATATTGATAAATGCTCAAATAAAAGGTAGAAATGAGAGCAGAGTAAATCTCCCTCAGATCTGTAGTATTTCCCTTTCAATGGAGTAGTAGGGTGCACAAGACATGAATCCTCGGAGTGGGGAGCGGCCAACCTTCAAAAGAAGCTCCCGGAGTAGGTAGCTCACGATGATCAGCAAACCAATATCCATATCTGAATTGTGGCTCGTGGATGGTGTCTTCAGCGGCCTCTTCTTCCTCCTCCAGTAGGGTGCGATGCCCTTTCTCCTTTCCTGCAAGAATAGACAACATTTAGCCCTCTTCGTTCTTCTTCACCTGCAAAATAATATGGAACAATAAGGCCGCAGGATTGATCTTCTCCGATGGAGATCGAAGATATAAATAGGGCAGGGATATAGAACCAAAGACCACAAAAGCCCCTTGTAAAAAAGCTCTCAAAACTACACCCAAACGATAAAAGAAACCCTAAGGGTAAGGGTGTAAAAAGACCAAGTCAATCGGATCCCAAAATGGGTCTTATGAAACCAAACAGGAAAACACGATCCGAACAACCCAGAAGCCTGCCAACACACAGAAAAACCAATACACATGCTAAGTATTAATCCATGGTCGATACAAGTGAAAAGGCAGGGTCGGTGCATGATTAAAATGCGGTTGGTGCATGTAGTTTAGACAAGTGCAGTCGGTGCACTTGTTTGAAACTCGGTGCAAGTTTATAAAGACACAAAGGACAGGTCGATGCAAGTGTATAGCAGGGTCGGTGCATACAAGGGCTGTGCAGAGTGAAACTCGGTGCAAGTTTTACAAAGCAAGGATATAGGTCGGTGCAAAGTCTGGTTCCACATGAACAAAAATCAGTCCATAAAAGAAGTAGGTATGTGCACAACTGAAGGTCTGCGCACATGGTGTGAACCACAAAGACACTCGGTGCACTAATGAAGGTCTGTGCACATGGCGTGAAGCACAAGGACAAAGTCAGTGCAAGTATAAACAAAGGTCAGTGCACATCTAAAGAACTCGGTGCAAGTTTGAACAGAGGGAAAGAAAAATATTGGCGATAAAAATAACTCCCAGGGGTCGACCCTTGGGGTCGACCCTTGCGACTGCCAGAGAGGAACCCGTGCGGGTTTTGGAAAATCAACTCCCAGGGGTCGACCCTTGAGGTCGACCCTTGACCATGGACTTAGCAAAATAAAATATGCAATGAATTAAAGTCCAGAGCTTTCAAACCCCAATCAAGGTAATAATAAATCAAATGCAGAATTTAAACCTTACCAAGGATCCAATGGATTGAAAGCTATTTGTTTCCTGCATTAATTCACTCAGTCATCATCATAAACATATCAAATGACAAGCACACTCACTTGTCATAGCCCATTAAAACACAATCCCTCATACCAGCAGGTTCATACATAAAAACACCATTATCCATCAACCTTTTATCAAGCCACTCCTCAAGGAAAATTCAGTTCAAAACGATTCAACCCATTTGAGAAAATGATTTAGCCAATAGAATAACATGCAGTGAAGATATGAAAACTATCAAGACTACATGCAATAAATAAACTTAAAACCATCATATAACCCTGGTTCAAGCTCAAGAACACAACTGGAAATGTGCATGAGTTACACCCAATCATTATCATATTTCTGCATGGATAAACCCATGACTGCCATTAAGAGGCCACTGAACAACAAAGCAGGAACCAAGGCTCAAAGAGCTAGGGGTCGACCCATGGGGTCGACCCTTGCAGTGGGAAAGAAAGGATCTGCCTAAAGGCAGTCCGGTTCAACCCAAAAGCAATCAATGCCATTCATCCAAATCAATGGCCTTATGACCCTCTATAAAAACATGATTTTACCAGAAATGATATGCATTTGAAAATTCTGAAAACTCCATTAAACACACTTGAATGTTATGCATGAGAACATTAAATTAGAATTGCATCCATTTATGAATTTGAAGAACCAAGAAGATATGCTCATGAAAACACCAAGCATTTTATACCTACAAATCAAGATATCAACAATGAGCTCCATAAAAGCAAAATTATCAATGAGTATTTTTCACAATACTCACACACAATATATTGTTATCATCAAAACCATTATCAAATATAAAGAGGGAGCGGCCATGAACCCAATAATTACCAGTTTATAGGATCAAGCCCATGCGGTTGCGCTAAAAGCTCGAGCTGGTAGCGAAGGAAGAACCATATTTCCTTATGGCAGCGCAGAGCCCCACACTATCGTGCTGTGGGCAGGGGCTTCGCACATGGACCCCATAATCCATGCAGCGGGTTGGGCTGCCAAGCACCGATGGTCCACGTGGGTCCCATACCCCACATTGTACACACCAAATCCCTAAGTGAGACGTTGGCATAAACCAACAATCTCCCCCCCAGCGGCACTTGGGGGATTTAAACCCGCGACCTCGCTCTGATACCAGTTTATAGGATCAAGCCCCTACCGTTGTGCTAAAAGCTTGAGCTGGTAGCGAAGGTAGAACCGTATTTCCTTATGGCAGCGCAGAGCCCCACACTATCGTGCTGTGGGAGAACATGAGGGGCTTTGCACATGGACCCCATAATCCATGCGGCGGGTTGGGCTGCCAAGCATCGATGGTCCATATGGGTCCCATACCACACGTGGTACACACCAAATCCCTAAGGGAGACACTGGCATAAACCAACATTAGAGAAACCCATCCTTTCTAGTAGGTTGGCTCACTGGCAGAGTTTTCTCTCCCAGTTCGATATTACCTTCGTCGTTCAGAAAGCAATCAAGGGATATGCTATCGCTGAACATCTTGCTCACTTCTCTATCCCTTGGACATATTCTATCCAGGATGAGTTCCCCGATGAACATCTGGCTGTGCTCACTCATCACCCTTTCTGGCCGCTGCACTTTGATGGTGCACTTAATTCTCAGGCCGAGGGATCGACGCCGTTCTCCTCACTCCGGAGGGAGGGACTATTCCTATTACATACCAACTCTCTTTTCCTGTTACCAATAATATAGTCGAGTATGAGGCTCTCCTTACCGGATTGAAGCATGCCTACATTATGGGTGCGCGGTACTTGAACATCATAGGAGATTCTCAGTTGGTGCTGCGCCAGGTTCTCTCTACCTATCGCACCCGTGACCTTAAGCTCAAACCTTATCAAGATCTGGTCACGCTCTTGGTTAAGCAATTTCGTAAGTTGATTTACATTCACACCCCTCGATCTCAAACTATTCTTGCTGATCCACTTGCATCGCTTGCTTATTCCCTCTCTCTTCCCCTTAGTCACACCACTGAGACCATTGTGGTCCAGCGGCTAGATGCTCCTTCCCTTCAGGATCTGTGGTTTGATAACCTTAGGGAATCTGAAGAGAAGAAGGCTGAGTTGGGGGATTTGAAAGAAGTGTCTTTAACTGAGCTCGAGGAGATCTTGGAAGAAGAGGAATTGCCTTGGTATCACGAAATTCAGCAATATTGTAGGGATGGCTCATTCTCAGAATCGGCCAACGCCGAGCAGCACAAGGCCATTAGAAGAGTCGCCTCCAGATACACAATCATTGCGGGATGTTGTATCCCTATGGTTTTGATGATGACAAACACCATAAGTCAAATTTTAGACACCATAAACAAGTCAAACACCTTAAATCAAACTGAATATGTCTACAGCTATCATGAGTCTGTGCATTGAAGTTTGTGCACTTGAGTTGTTGGAGTCAGTGTGTCTGCATGAAGTCATTGTATGTTGCTATCGAGTCTAAGCACATTCTACCTTAGCATTCATGTGAAGTCTGTGCACGCCTTGCATTTCATTACATATGAAGTCTTTGCACACATTGTAGCAAGTCGATGCACATCTTGCATGTAGCCATATAACGGTCTGTGCACGGTTTTCACACAAGTACCAAGGTCCGTGCACATTGTGTTGCATAGCGTATGAGGTCTGTGCATGCTTTCCATGCTTCATACAAGGTCTGTGCACATGTGTAGTAAAGGTCCGTGCACGATTCTACAAGGTCAGTGGAGTTATTTGAGGTCTGTGTATTTTTGGTGTCTAAGGTCGGTGCAGTTCTTTTGCTTTAAGCATAAAGTCTATACACATGACCTTCCAAGGTCGGTGCACATTTGCCCCTTTCATGACAAGGTCTGTGCATGCTTTTCATACAGCGTCACCAGGGTCAATGCACATTTATCTTGTGTAGAATGGAAGCCAGTGTACACTGACTTTGTGCTATATCAAGTCTGAGCACACTGGCACTAGATCTGAGCATATGCATTGTAAGTCTGAGCATAAGTGCATAAATATATATATCAGGTCTAAGCACATGCTTAGGAATGTTGAAGCAAGTTCGTGCATGTTCTCACAACAGTATAAGCAAGTCTGTGCATGTTTTCTAGCAGTAGCATGATCAAGTATGTGCATGTTTGCACATTACACCCTAAAGTATGTGCACTTCACTGTTTAGAGTCTGTGCACATTGTTTAGAGTCTGTGCACATTTCTATCTTTGAAAAGCAAAGTCAGTGCATTCTTTGTTCAGTTGCTTATCAAGTCTGTGCAGCCTTTGCCTCGTACATACGAGGTTCGTGCATATCTGCTTCTAACGTCGATGTTAGTCCTTGTCTTTGTGCATTAAGGTCAGTGCTATTATCAAATGGCTAACACTTACGAATGTCTTTGCCATGTGAGTTATATAGTTCAGCATCTGCTGAGCAAACTACATGTGTTAGTTAAAGTACAAGGTCGATGGCTCGTGATCTAAGGTTAGGACCTGAACAGATGAACCTGTCACGTGGACTGCTATAGTGCCATGATTCTGACATGTGGAATCAAAAAGGATCAGATCTGGGTGAAAGTATTGGGCGGAATTGTGGTACCCACGCGCCCATCATCTACCTATAAAAAAAGGGATAAAAAGGCTGAGAGAGAGTGCGGTAAAAAGATAGAAAAAGGGAGAGAGCCAGTTCAGAAAGAGGAGAGCCTAAGTGATCTCAAGGATTAGAGTCTGAAAGCTACTTCTGCGGAAGCTACATTGTTACTGTCTTTGAGCGATTGGTTCTCTGATTGTTTTCATCTTCTTCGAGCTTTTTGTTTTGCATTTCTCAATTCCTTTCTGTTACCCTCCAAGTTCAGTTGGAGGAAGGGAGACTGTGTCTCCGGTTGAGAGTAGTGGTGTGTGTTGTGTTCCTGTGGCTTTGATGATTGGCTTTGATGTGAGTTAATCTTTTGATGATTGGTTTTGATGTGAGTTAATGACTGTGAGTCATCATGCTGTTATTCAGTCATTTTATGATCATAATGCAGTCTCTCATATGTTCAGTTAATTTGTTGTTCAGTCAGTTCATCAGATCATGAAGCATTGCATTATATGTTCAGTCATGTTATCTGCTGCATAAATCTTTCACATGCATTAATTGTTCAAGTGTAAACTCTGTCAGCATTGTCAGGACTGAAGTGGGTCGACCCCCCCTAGACTATCAATGTCTGTACACTGCCAGCACACACGTTCAAAATCTCTACATGTGAAGTCTACACATCAACTGTTCATGCAAAGTCTAGACATTTGATCAAGTCTATACATTGGTCTTCATATTGGAAGTCTAGACATTGGTCTTCACCAGAAGTCTGTAGAGCCATTCTCTTATCAAAGTACATACATCCTTCTGTTGGAATTCCAAGTCCATACATTGGACTGTTTGAGCAAAGTCTGTACAGCGTGTCACTCACGTTGGAAGTCTATACATTAGACTGTGGCAAGTCTATTCATTCGTTTCCAGAAGTTCAAGTCCATACATTGATCGTTTGGGTAACAAAGTCTGTACAACGTGAGCTTCGGTTCTTAAAGTCTATACATTCTACCGTTCAAATCCTTCAAAGTCTATACATCAGTTTGATTGAGTAAGTCTGTACAGCATGCCTTGTTGTTCACAGCCTTAGCATCTGTTTTGAAGTCCATACATTGGTCTTCAGTTCAAGTCTGTACAATGGACTTATAGGTAAAGTCTATACATTCTTCAGCTGGAACTGTGCAAGTCTGTACATCGTTGCTTGCCAAAGTCTGTTCATTGGCATCTGTTCCTACGTTGCACTTCCAAGTCTGCACATTGGGTTCTTTACCTACGTTCAGCTTTGGAAGTCTGCACATTGGTAGTTTTACCGATGTTGCCTTGCCAAAGTCTATACACTGTGTTTGTTCAAGTCTGTATAGACTTAGCCTTGTTCTAGTCTGTACATCGACCAGCTCAGTACAAGGCTAAGAAAATAGGAAAACAGGATAAAAATCAGAAAGGGACTATAAATCAGAAAATAAATAAAAAGGGTATATCACTGCATGTTAATTATAGTCCTCACACACATTCACATGCATCCAAAAAGAAAATGATTTGTCATTACTGTCATAAATTTGGACATCTGATGCATGAGTGTAAGTTGATGGAGAAGGATGATAAGAATGCTAGGAGATCTCATGATAAAAATCCTTTACCTTAGAAAAGGAGTGTAACATGTTCTAATTGTGGCAAATTAGGACACTCAATAGCTCATTGCTGGTTTGCTAGTGGTAAGAAAACCTTTTATTCATATCATGCTAAATTCTCTGCAAACCAACATGCTTTTAGTAAAAACAAATCGGTTTCAATGAACCAGCACATCATCTGTTTTAACTGCAACATGATTGGTCACAAGACCTCTGAATGCTGGTCAGGTTCTTTTAAAAGAAATTCTCTCAAATGCTCTCACTGTGGAAAGCATGGCCATAGGGCCATTGAATGCTGGCATGCTCAGGGTAGAAATGAGAATTTTAAACATGCTAAAATCCCTGCAAATAGACATGCTTTTCATGAGAATTTTAAAAGAATGAATTCTTCTCATTGTTTTAACTGTGGAAAGCCAGGTCATAGAGCTACTGAATGTTGGCTGGTCGGTTTTAGTAAACAGAATTTTAATTCTATCAACAACAAAAAGTTTCACGCATATGCACATGGATTTCATGCTAACAAGAATGTGCATAGATCAAATCTAAAACCTGATGCATCTTACTATCATTATAGTAAACAGAACTCTCTCTCTGCCAATAAACTTCATGACAACAGTAATGTGCATGAGAAGAATTTGAAATCTGCTAATTCATGCCATTACTGTGGACAAATTGGTCATTCAATGAATAATTGCTACTTGATGAAATCTGATGACCAAGCAGCTAGAAAATTGTTTAGAAAACCTGCTACGAATGTCATTGTCAATTCAGGACCCAAGACCTCTTGGGTACCTGTTTGTGTAAAATAACCTTGCTTTGCAGGTGGCCCTTGGAATGGAATAAAAAGGGGTATTAATCCAAGGCACTCAAGAATGAAAACCCCTTCTTAACTTTTCAGGTAAATTCTCTGTATTTCCTGTTTTGAAACTCATTGCATATCTGGTTTGATGTGTTCTTGCATATCTGTCATCTTTTGAACACTATGAGCATTCATGTCTCTTAATGCTCATATGAATTGGCTGTTTAGATATTGAAATGAGAATAAACTTGCAATTTCTGAAAATCTAAACTGCATATGTATGTTGTTTGAAATCTGACTATCGCATTCTGAAAAATCTGATAAGCTGAAATTTGATCCATGCATGCTGCCCATGTTGAATTATCATGATTGACCTCAATGGTATATCAAATGGTAAGCTACCAAAAGGCAGAGAAATCTGTCTAGAGGTTCTTACTATGTGAGAAGTGGTCTTTTAGACCAAGTGCTCCGCCTAGTACCATGGGTCACTTTGCTAGATAGGACAGTCTGAATGTGCACAAGTCACAATATCATTTGGAATCGTATGTTCAGTTTTCAGTGCAAACATTGCATATTTTCAGAAGGAGTAAATGGCATATCTTTGCATAGCATTCAATATTGAGTCTTTGCATGTCCTTGCATACATATAGTGCATTGCATATCCTTATGTTGAAAAAATGCCAAAAAGATTGTCTTAATGCATGTTGTTAGGGGGAGTCAATGCATTGCATATAGGTTGTCAAATGCATACATTTGTCAAAATTCATTGCATATCCTTTCTTATTCATTTGGTTGACAAACCTCGATCATACTCTGAAAAATAATCATCCAGGCATAGCACTCTATCAATTGGTATTATATTGACAAACCTTGATCACATTTTGAAAAAATCACTGGGCTTCAAAATCTCTCTTATCAATTGGTATCATTTGGCTTCAGAATTCCATCAGTCTTTCATGAAGATTTTAATGGGACCATCTCGATCATAAATCTGAAAACACTTGAACTAGGAATCTTCTATTATACATTTTTATGAATGTTTGAAATAACTCATGTGGTTTAAGTTTAATGTTCATGGAGTTTGACTTTAAAATCTCTTAAAAATATCTGAAGCATGTTTAATAAACCTTAACCATCTATTTCATGCTGTGTCTTGTAAAATCTTCTGAAATCTGCATTATTGAATTCATGGCTTTAATTGGTTAAGTACATGAAATTATTATTGACTTGAAGCTAATGAATTAGTCTGAAATGTCTAAAGGGTAAAGTGTTGTCAGAGCAATGACTTTGGTCATTGATAAACCATGTCCAAAGGACTATGTCATGAGGTGCCTTAGTTAACTCTGCAAAATAAAATTCATTGAAAATCAGGCAGAGCAATGGCATGCACACTGAGAAATACAACTCACTCATCCAGAAATGATTTGGAGTGTGTCAGGATGTGTAAATGCTACCTCTGTTCACATAAAGCATGACAGTTAGTCACACTAAGTGCTTAGGGATATTGGCCTCTAATCAAGGTATATCCCCTAGTTACAATGTGTGCACTGAACTAGAGTGCTCGTAAAATTTGTAGCAAGAAAATTGTTGAACAAATTGAAATATCTGAATATTGATGCTAAAATCAAATTACTACAACCCTAGACAAAATCATATGACTTCATAATTGCTTGATTTCAATACTAGTGCATGTAATTCCGAAAGAAGTCATTAAATTTGATTGTGTAAGAGAAAGGGAGATTAATCAAGATAAATATGAGGGCTTGATTCATTTTTATTAAACCATGGTTTTAGATATCAATATAGAATTTTATTGATAAACTCTGCATACATCATGTTTAAACCATGCTCTTCAATAAAGCTCATTCATAAGCCCTTATAATGGAAGACTTTGAAAACTTATGTTTTGGATTTATGAGATTGATATCTCTTTGAAAATCTGACTGAATTTCTTATGATTGGAGCTGCTTTGAAAATCTGCTACTTGAAACTCTTCTGCTCAATGTCATTAATTCAGTGACCTGAACTTCTCCTTGTTATCCATCTCATAAGATTCCACTTATTGAGGGGGATCTTCTATGTCATATGCATCATGCTGCATAGAAACTCTTAAAGGGGGAGAATTGTGTTCTTGCATTCATATTTTTAGGGGGAGCTCTTGTATTTTGGTATCTCCTTCTGCATCTGCATTCATATTGATTATATCAAAGGGGGAGATTTTTGCCAAAGGGGGAGATTTTTATTCAATCATTGTATGCTGGTTTGCTTTAACTTCTCAAACTATTTTCTTTTTGATGAAGTCAAAGGGGGAGAATAGTTTGTGTCATCAAAATTACTCATAGTGTAGTGTTGCCATCATCAAAAAGGGGAGACTGTTGTGTTCCTGTGGTTTTGATGATTGGATTTGATGTGAGTTAATCTTTTGATGATTGGTTTTGATGTGAGTTAATCACTGTGAGTCATCATGCTGTTATTCAGTCATTTTCTGATCATAATACAATCTCTCATATGTTCAGTTAATTTGTTGTTCAGTCAGTTCATCAGATCATGAAGCATTGCATTATATGTTCAGTCATGTTATCTGCTGCATAAATCTTTTACATGCATTAATTGTTCAAGTGTAAACTCTGTCAGCATTGTCAGGACTGAAGTGGGTCGACCCCCCCTAGACTATCAATGTCTGTACACTGCCAGCACACACGTTCAAAATCTCTACATGTGAAGTCTACACATCAACTGTTCATGCAAAGTCTAGACATTTGATCAAGTCTGTACATTGGTCTTCATATTGGAAGTCTAGACATTGGTCTTCACCTGAAGTCTGTACAGCCATTCTCTTATCAAAGTACATACATCCTTCTGTTGGAATTCCAAGTCCATACATCAGACTGTTTGAGCAAAGTCTGTACAGCGTGTCACTCACGTTGGAAGTCTATACATTAGACTGTGGCAAGTCTATTCATTCGTTTCCAGAAGTTCAAGTCCATACATTGATCGTTTGGGTAACAAAGTCTGTACAACGTGAGCTTCAGTTCTTAAAGTCTATACATTCTACCGTTCAAATCCTTCAAAGTCTATACATTAGTTTGATTGAGTAAGTCTGTACAACATGCCTTGTTGTTCACAGCCTTAGCATCTGTTTTGAAGTCCATACATTGGTCTTCAGTTCAAGTCTGTACAATGGACTTATAGATAAAGTCTATACATTCTTCAGCTGGAACTGTGCAAGTCTGTACATCATTGCTTGCCAAAGTCTGTTCATTGGCATCTGTTCCTACGTTGCACTTCCAAGTCTGCACATTGGGTTCTTTACCTACGTTCAGCTTTGAAAGTCTGCACATTGGTAGTTTTACCGACGTTGCCTTGCCAAAGTCTATACACTGTGTTTGTTCAAGTCTGTACAGACTTAGCCTTGTTCTAGTCTGTACATCGACCAGCTATATTTGGCAAGTCTACACATCGTGACTTCATCATGTCTGTACAGCCTTTTCATTGAAAATCCACTCACCACTCAAGTCTATACAATGCACACTTGTTTTCTTGCATAAAGTCCATACACTGCACTTGGCTTGTGTTCTTCACACCAAGTATGTACAGCCTGTGCTCACAGCAATCAAGTCTACACATTGCGTTGGTGGCAAGTCTATACATTGGGCTGTAGCTTGCTTGAAGTGAAGTCTACACATTGACTCACTGTTCATGCCTTCACTCAAAGTCTGTACAGCCATTCCTTGAGTTCAAGTCTGTACAACGCTGCATCACATAGTAAAGTCTATACATTGGTTAGGCTTGTTTATGCATTTCCTCCACGCCATCAAGTCTGTACATTGCATGAAGTATATACATTACACGAGCTGAATGCTTTCTAAGTCTATACACTGCATTGCAATGCATGAAGTGTACACACTTATTCACTTACTGTTTCTAAGTATATACATTGTGTTGCATTGCTTGAATTTTCTCAAGTCTATACACTGAGCTCGCATGAAGACTCAAAGTCTATACACTCACTCAGTGCTCACACTTGCTCATTTGCTGCTTATAAAGTCTATACACTATCTTCAGATGATGACAACAATGAAGAACATGGTCGACGCTGGGAGTTCAATTCGTCCACGCTTCAGTTGAAGAGGATTTCAGAGATTCACCTGGCTGCGTCAACTCCATGCTACAGTAGCGTCGACGCAGTAGTTAATGAGGTAGAGTCCATAGCTCACTGGAATACTGCAGTGCGTCAACGCCATTGCAAGACATCGTCCACGCAGCAATTGAGTCTGATATACATTCAGCTCTGGAACACCACTGCATCAACGCTATGGATTAGCAGCGTCGACGTAGCACGTCTATCTGCCGAAGACCTTGATCACTAGATTGCCGATGCGTTAACGCAGCTGGCTGATGGAGTCAACGCATCAGACTTGAGTTTCGTAGGAAGAAGATATCTGAAGGCTGCGTCAACTCCTTGGAGCAAGAGGGTTGACGCCATCTAATTCCAGTTGCTGAGCGCGTTAAGTGGATCCCACCTTCAGTCGTCAACTGCCACATCAGCCATAAGCGGATAAGCTTTCGTACCTTCCACCATTCCATTGGTGTCTGGCACGTGATCCAAGGAGCTGAGATGCTAACACGTGGCAGATTCGATTGGGCGGGAGCTGTGGAGACCACACGCCCTAGCTGCTACTGCTGCTGATATAAATAGAAACCTTCGTCTTCAGATGAGGGGTGATCGAAGTAGAAGGACTGAAGCCTTGAGCAGAAGTAGGAAGAAATAGAAGAAGAGGAAGAAATAGAAGAAGAAGAAGAAGAAATAGAAGAAGAGTGAGCCGGCAGAATAAAAAGAGTTGCAGAGAAGAAGGAGAGAACAACGTGAGAGAAAAGGAGAGCAGAGGAGAAAGAAAGAGAGAGAGAGAGAGAGAGAGAGAGAGAGAGTTCGTGGAGAAGAAGGAAGAAGCTACTGAAGATCTGTCTACTGGACCGTGGATCAAATCCAGACCAGTCAGCTCCATGGGAGCCACATCTGATGTTCTTTCATTTACAGCTTGTGCTGCTGTGCTTTTTATGTTTTCTTATTTTTCCTTTTGATACTCTGGTTGCTATTGTTCTTCCGATCCTCTGGACTGAGGTTGGGTTCCTCCTGTTGGTTCAGGAGAAGGGAGATCTGATCTCCGGGTTGCAAGTGACAGGTTGTCACTTGTGGGTTCCCTCTGGTTAGAGGAAGGGAGGCACTCTGTAGCAGACTGAGTCTGCAGGTTTCTAGCGTTGGCTAGTGAAGCCTCACTCCGGTTGGGAGTGAGGGGTGGATGTAGGTCTTGGTGACCAAACCACCTAAAAATCTACTGTGCAGTGGTTGTGCTTTGTGCGTTTGTTCCTTGCTTTCTACCTCCCATTCATAGGTTGTGCATGCTTGGTTAATTGTGTTATCTTGGGAGTAAAGTTTGAGCATTATATTCTGCTAAGTGTGTTTGGTTTGTTTAGCTCTGCCTACGTTTCTGGTATGATCAGGTGGCTGCATTGTTGCAGTCCAACTATTTGATCAATTGTTGAATTATCATCTCATCTTGGAAAGCTCATTAGTTTTTATTCCGCATATCTGGGCTTTAGAGTTTTAATTTGTGCTTTATCCTTAGAGGGATACATTCACCCCCCCTCTGTATCCGGGCCTAGCACCCTAACAGTGTGCTACTCGTGATTTCCCTCCATTGTGTTTGGAGGAAGAGAGGACTGTTCCTCTGATACCAACTACTGCTATTGCTACTGTGGGACACCTTGAGAGTAATGTTCTTGCCCTTCTTGTCACTTCCTTCACCATTTCTTTTGAAATTCATTTCGTAAGTCATTAAGAATCCTATCAGCTCAGTGACTGTCAGTTTTGACAGTTCCCTAGACTCCTCTATCACAATGGCCTTGGTGTGCCATGCGGGGGTTAACGATCTAAGGATTACCTTCTGAAACTTGTTTCCCCAGCCCTCTAAGATTGTTAGTGATCAGCGACAGCCTAGCATACATTTCTGTAATACTTTCCTCAGATTTCATCTTAAATAATTCATACTTAGAGGTGAGTGTAGATTGTGATAAATTCACACATGAAGATGAGGGATTAAATATGAGAATAACACAAGGGGGAGAGATGATATAATAATGAATAAAAGAAGCACGTGGTGCTACAAAGGAGGGTGATCGCCAGAGGGGTTACCTCAAGAAGAAACAAAGAAGATTGCGAATACCTGGTGGAAAAAAGAACGCGGGCTGGATTGTGAATTCCTCCTCCTCCTTCGATCGGCCAGCCGATGAAGGGGGTTTTCCTTTATTAGTTACCCTTGCAAAAAAAGACAAAACAAACAAACAAAAGAGGTGGATCAGCCAAGTGAATGTAGTATCAATCCTAAGTAGATGACATGATGATGAATAGAGAATAAAAACATGCGCACCTTTTTTTTGTTTAAAAACCCCTAAAGAGTTAGGGAAGGAGAAGATATGATGAAACTAATGCAAAAAAAGAGAAAAACGTATGATGATCGACGGAGAAAACAACAACTAGATAAGCAAGAAAAACCCCTGCTGTCCCTGATGATAGTAAAGGGAACCGAAGCCGATGCTGTTGGCAGGAAGAAAAAGGAAGCGGAGAGCTTCAAAGACCGCGCAGGAAGAAGAAGGAAGCAGAGAGCGTCTATGCATAAAAACTCTGATCTCGATAGCCTGCTCTCGTAACCTGCCAACCTTAACCTGCCAACCTTACGCGAGGTCGAGGAAACATCCCTATATAGGGTTCCAGATCTAAGATAACCTCAGATTCGGAAGGATAAGAACAGGCAATGATCAAAAGAAGGCAGGACTCTAGTTCCAATTCGAGCAAGGAGACCATTAAAGGCATGGAACTACTCAGGAAAGGCATACTCAAACACGACACCGAAGGATAAAACATGACCTTCAGAAGGGCGTCAAATTACAAATTGACGACCTACATCAAGACGTTACTCAAAAACACGACCATGATCAAGGGCGTCACTTCTTTGATTAAATTTGGCAATAAAACTTTCTTTATTTGAAAATTATGAGAAAACGCCTGAGATGAAGGCGTTACTTGAAAACATGCCCTAAGGAAGGACGTTAATCAATAATTTAAATTTATTTTGAAACCGGATAATACCAGGAATTGACGCCCTGACATTTGGTCGTCCTTTCTTTTGAACACGCCCTAGATAAGGTCGCTTTTTAAAACACGCCCCTCTTCAGGTCGCGAATCACAAAAATGCAATGATCAAATCAAAAACGCACAAAAATAGAAAAACTTCATATTATGAATGTATTGAAGTTCACTTTGGGGCGTCAACATAGTGACATGAGATTTGATCAATATAGCGTCAATTTTGGCGTGTCTACAGTTGCCCCGCCTTGGCGTCTGCTTTGCAAGGGAGTGAGACGAAATGGAGTGAAAGTGCAACAAACGGAATGAAGTGGAGCGAACTGATAAGTAGATGCCAAGGTGTGATGTGACACGCCTCAGACACTAAGCATTGGAAATCTTTCCAAGATTCAAAGTGAAACAACTCCGAGTGATTCCAAGGAAGCATCGATTTGCTGGATAAAGGAGATTAAACTAAACAAGTAAAAAATGTGCGCATGGCACGATAAGGAGACACCATTGGAGAGCGGTTACCAGCCAATGCGGACGTGCTACAACCAAGGTGTATTTGTGGGAAAATAAAGGGAATTGAGATGGAGACCCAGCAAAGGGACATTTTCAAGTAATCAGCCCAAGCGGCTTCAAAGAGAACAAAGTACTTGATTTGGAATGGAATATCTCATGTCAACTCAATCAAGAGCGAGTGACCTTCATTATCGCCGTAATATGAAGATTTTCAGCATGAAGCTCAAAGTCCTACATGATGCATGCTGGGCTAAAAGAAAAGATTAAAACAAACTAAAAGATAGAAAATAATCAAGGATAATATTGCTAAGCCATCTAGATTTACTCAAGAATCCAGATCTCTGAGCTGACACTAAGCCGAAGCCCGTTTGTCCACGCATCAAATCAGAAAGTGGAACCATCGTCCCAGACCTTCAACGACTCAACGGCCTATCCGTGTGATCAAGACTCCCATGGAACTATCACTGTTTTTGATGAAGGGGAACTCAAATTCCAGGTTCATCAGAACCACAAGGTCCTTGATATACTATAATAGCATAGAATACCATATAGTAATAATACTTACAACAACAACATGATGTTACTTCCACAGTGATCCGAGCATCTCGAAACCTGCAATCTTCTGCACTTTGAAAGTTCATTAGCCCTCCCGTAATTTCAATATGAATAATCCTCAATTCAAAGCATGACATGATCATAAGTGCTAAATAAAATAAAATTCTGACGAAATAATAGCACTTAAGTTCATCAGAGCATGTAGGGAAGCAAATTCATAAGCTCACAAATTCACGCCTGGACTGATCGGCGTCCAAACATGAAACGCGCCTTGTTATGAGGGCGTCAAAAGGATAAACACGCCCTTCACTAAGGCGTGAAATGTACCAAGAGTTCAAGAAGAAAACGACCCTGGAAAGGGCGCTAAACAAAAAAATGACTGCGGTCAGGTCGTCAATTCAACAATTGATGCCCTAACAGAAGGCGTTAATTAAGCACAAACTTCCGTTTCCGATTCGCAAGCTAAACCCAGTCCTAATAGCCATAAACTTTCTAACTCCGAACAGCCTTAAGACTCTCCAGACTCCTATAAAGAGAAGGCACTTCCTCAAATCAATCAAAGCAATCCGAGGAGCTCTGCTCTTCTGCTACTTCTTCTGTCTGTTCGTGTTCTTCTGCAGGCACCACAACCGTCCGAGCTTATTCCTGCAAACCGAAGATGGAGAGGGCGATTAAGAGGTCCAAAGCTTCCACTCCCAGGCTAACCGAGATTAACGGGCACATAAGCAGTAGAATCTCCATGAACCAGGTAAAGATAAAATCCTTCTGTTCTCGTCCACTTTTGTCTTAAATGTTCTTCTCTTCTATATGCTCATTTATCCTTCTTTCTCTGCATTGTTCTTCCTTTCTTCCTTCCACAGGACTACCCGAATGTCCCAGGAGCAAGGATATTTACAAAAACTAAGTGGCTGCCTCTCATACTCTCCAAATTTTCTTCAGACATGAGGGTGTACTTAACAAGATGGCACCTTCTGGGTCTAGTTACCCATGCCAAACATTACGATCAAATTCACTTAGACTGGGCAGCTATAGGGGCTCTTGCAGAGATATGGCATCCTTCTACTCATACCTTTCTCTTCTCTACCTTTGAAGCCACGATCCTATTAGAAGAATTGGAGATGATCTTGGGCTTGAAGAGAATGAAGCAAGGAGATGAGGAAAAGATGGCTATCATGCCAAAACCAATTTTCTTCTCATGAGCTATTAACAAGCTTGATATCTAGCCCCAACCTAGTGAATCAAATCAAAGCCACCAAAGGAATCAATCTTCTAAAGCTCACCTCATGGGTGTACAAGAGAGCAGATCAAGCTAAAGAAGATGAAGAGATAGAGCGGGTAGCAAAGGCCTTCGTGGTGTGCTTGGCAGGAGCAATCTTATTCCCATCCACGGAGGACTTTCTAGAAGAGGCCCAATTAAGCGCTATAGTGAACTTATCGGAAGGAGATAGAGTGGGACCGACGATTCTAGCCTATCTTTATAGCGGGCTAACCTCGGTGGCGATGGGAAGGCCCATCTACGGGTGCATGCTAGCACTCTCTAGTTGGGTAGACCTCCACTTCAAGTTCGATCCATGTGATGAAACCCAACAATCCTCAAGAATCTTCTCAAAAATCCCACTCGCTTATATTACCGGTTCACTTGGGATAAGCAATAGAGTGACGAACCGGATTCCTCAAATCAAGAAGAGAGCGGAATGGAGAGAGCACCTCAAAGTAATGCCAAAGAACCTCTTCACTTGCGCCCCGGGAATACTCAAGACTCAAGAACTCCGTGCAAGATTTTCTCCCGGAACGGACCTTAGACTCATCGGCACTTCAGAATTCATCTTGTACCACTCACACCGGTGCCTTCCTCAACTCGGGCTTCCACGGCGAGTATTCGAGGATCCATCTCACCTTCCTCCAATCAAGACACGGGACCTTGGCAGCAATGAAGATGGTGAAGAATGCACAACAATCCAAGCTCTGTGGAAAATCAATAAGGCCCATCAACCTGTGGAAAACTTAGAAGAAGACAGAGAACAGTGGAAGTCTTATGTAATTGCTTTGAGAAATTGAGGCCCAAAATGACTCATTAAGCATTGTAATCTTTCTTTCATATAATCAATGATATTTCCTTTATTGAGCCAATAACACAGTGTTTCTGATCAAATCTTCCAACATTCTGTGATTCTGTTGCAAATAACGCCTCAAGCAATGCCATTAATTCTATAAACGACGCCCCAGCACAGGTCTTCTTCCATGATTGATCGCTCATAACTGACGCCTTCACCAATGGGTGCTAACTGAATAACGACTTAAACTAAGGCGTGGATTGACTCAAATTCCCAAAATATATTCGTTGAAATTCTGAAATTAATGCCCTTAGCTAAGCCACGGATCATTAAAATAATGCCTCAAGCTCAGACGCTAATCAAGAACAGCAATTATGACTCCCATCGCATCAATCAATTCCATATTGAATGCGTCTGACGACGGTTATCATTCCCCATGCAAACAAGAATAACGCCTTAAGTAATGTCGTCAATTCTCAAGAAACGTCCTTGCGTTAGTCGTTAATTCCTTAAGACGCGGCCTTACGTAAGTCATGAATTCTTTTCGACCGTTCGACTTAACTTTCCCTCCTTTCTTCTTCTTCCTTCGTCCTCTTTCCCTCTTTCTCTCTGCAAGCCCTAACCGACCTCCCCTATCTCTCACTCTCTCTCTCTATCTCTCTCGCTTCTACACACCCTATCCCTAGCCATGGCCGGTGGACTTAAACGGCAGAGGGTGGCCGCCCCGGAGGTGGTGGACTTAGGTGAAGATGCCGTGGAGGAAGCCCCTCCCGCGGCGACGGAGGAACCTCCGGTGGTGGCGGCCGACGAGGCTCCAACGGCGATGGCTGGCGACGAGACCGAAGGAGGCCAAGAGGCTCACGAGGAAGACGAAGAAGGAGATGGAGAAGAGGGAGAAAACGAAGAGGGAGGAGAAGAAGGTGAGGAAGAAGAGGACGGAGGTGGTGACGAACCATCGCGCACGGCGGCGGCCCCTCCCCGTGCCGGCCAACTCCGGCGACCGCGTCAACCACGGCCCCAGCCACAAGGACCAAAGCACAAGAAGGTAGGCCCCCAACCCAATTCCCATTTTTTTATTTTTATTTTTATTTTTTATTTTTCCTGTAATTTCCATGGCTCTCGGGGTATAAACCCTGCAACCCAGAAAGAAGACGCCCTCAGGTGCGTCACGTTTTAGAAATGAAACGCCCAACCTAAGGGCGTTAATTAAATTATTTTCTTGAAAAATAATTAACCCCATGAAAACACGCCCTGCCTCATGTCGCCCATTTAAATTCATCATTTTTTCATATCATGCTGTTAATTTCCATTAATTTCCATGCTTTTAATTATTTCAAATATTTTTCCATGAATTTGTTTCGCATGCCATTATTTTTATTTCATTTTCTGAAAAACTTGAAAACAACGCCCCCCACCAGGGCGTTAATTCAACAATAGACGACCAAACCAGTGGTCGTCCATTCATTAATTCCTGATTAAATTAACGAACCCATTTTGGAAAATGCCCCACCCAAGGGCGTGACTTGAAATATTCTTTAAGAATTTCAGAAATTAACCATAGAACCACGCCCAACACAGAGGCGTTTCTTAGATAACAGCGACCTAGGATAGGTCGTAAATTCAAAGCACACTTAAGAACCACGCCCCCCATAGGGGCGTTAATTCAACAAACCACGACCTGAGGATGGTCGTTAATTAAATCAAACATTAACATTTCAAACCAAGGCAGTTAAGTGAATTTCAACCAGAATAATTGAACAATTAAACCAAAATTTCTTCTTTCATGCGTGCAGGGGTTGATGAGGACACGGATCTCCTGGGTCATGGTCCGGGCAGCATACTACGGCCTCCCCAAGTTTCAGAGAGCGAGGGTAGATGCTATGGGGTTTGGGGCTTTTCTATCCATAGAGCCAGTTAGGCCAGACCTACCACTTATCCAGGTTCTACGGGAGAGATGGGACAGGACTAGCCGGGCATTCTTGATGCCATGGGGGCACATGGTTCCTACCCTGGAGGATGTGGCTAGGATCACCGGATTGAGGGTAGACGGTGAGGCTGTGAGCGGGATTACCTACCCTGACTACACTGAGTTCGCCCAGAGGTTGCTAGGGCTAGAGATGGTCTACGAGACGCCTAGCGAGTGTAAGACTATCTTCCGCACCGGCCTGACTACGGTGATGGGCTTAGGGGATGCTGGGCATAGGTCAGGGGAGTCCTTAGAGCAGTTCTCTCAGAGGCTGATAGCCGGGGCTAGGGCGGTCTACTGCCAGGACCCAGCTGACAGGGAGAGAGCGGACCGAGACCTGAGGAGGTTCCTGCTGCTGCTACTCGGGAGGCTATTGCTCGGGACGAAGGGCGACGTCATCAACTGCCGATTCCTGGGGATACTCGAGGACTTGGAGGCAGTTGGCAGCTACGCCTGGGGAGCGGCACTGCTGGCGCATATGATGGCCGACCTGTCCACGGGGATAGGACGAGAGACGACCGTCAGTGGCTTCTCACCTTTTCTTCAGGTATGCATTTTTTCTTTTTTCTTTTTTTTTATGTTTCTATGCGTGTGAATGCCTTACTAATGCAATGCATGGATGCAGGTTTGGAGCCATCTATACATGCCGATGGGGCGCGTTGACCCACGACCTGGAGGTGAGGGAGCTTTTCCCTTAGCGCGGCGCTGGCTGCCGGTGGTGTTTGGGGCCCCACTGGGCTACGAGTTGTGGGTGCTGCGGAGAGAGTTCCGAGACTTCCCTCCCTCGCTGGTATGCATGAATGTTATGCATCTTTATTTTGCATTTACTTTGAATTTATTATGATGATGATGAAATGATGACATGTATGTTTATGAATGCAGGTGCAGTGGAGACCCTATGAGGGGATGACAGACGAGGGCCAGCCGTGGGTCGTAGCGGGCCATCCTCGCTTTGAGCATGAGCTTTGGGTTCATTGCCTGAGCGAGATCGAGCCGTTACGGCTTAGGTTGGTGATGAGGGCGCTGGGCCTCCACCAGGAGTGGGTAGAGGTCGACAAGCCACGCAGCATCGGGAAAAAGATGTGTGGTCATACGAAGGCGACCGACTGGAGAGTGCGGTTTGAGGAGCAGTACGCCGACTGGCAGCGAGGTGGGACCAGAGTCACCTCCCGGGCGACTGACAGCTCCGAGTAGCTCCGGCGCTACTGGGAGGTTTACGCCGGCCGACCCCAGATGAGGGTCCTAGGGGTATGTATGAATGCAATTATTTCTATATTAAATGCAAATGCTTATGTTTCTATCATGTGACTAACATGTAATGAATGCAGGATGCGCGGGACATAGCGGCGATGGATGCACAGGCCCACCTACACAGCCTGGAGGACCAGCTGGCCGCCACACGGGCCGACCTAGGGACCATGGTGAGTGTTTAAATTATTTCTATATGCAAATGTATTTTTTTTTGAATTATTGATGATTAGCCACTGACGATCTCAATGAATGCAGCGTGCCCAGCAGGGAGCAGTGAGGAGAGACCCAGGGGAGGCCTCCAGCTCGAGAGGGCCCAGTGCAGAGCTGACTGCACTGGCAGAGCAGCTAGCTAGAGCGACCGCACGAGCTGAGGCAGCAGAGCGTGATCTCGCTTCACGGGTAAGTTTCAAAACACAGATCCATTCAATATTGATTATATAATTGTGCACTGATGAAAATTCATGTTACAGACTGAGGAGCTTCGAGCCGCTCTTACCTGCGTTGATGAGGGCTTCCGTGCGACGAGCACACAGGTGAGTGGTTCAATCATGTATTGCTTGTATTGCTAGATTACTGAATCATTGCATTAATTGTGGAATTGATGATTTGCTTACCTGTTTGCAGACGACTCAGCTTCAGGCGGTACGTACCGAGTTGGCGATCCGTGATCAGCGGATCTCAGAGCTAGAGAGGTCCCTGAGGCGTCGAGAGGAGCTGCCTCAGGACGTGGCCGAGCTGCGGGTGGCCCTTGAGCTGGAGAGACGGGAGCGTGCCCGTGAGCGCGAGGAGCGTGCTCGTGAGCGGGAGGAGCACCAGGCGGAGCGTGCCCAGTACCAGGAGCAGGTAGCAGCACGCGAGCGAGAGCTGGCAGACTCGAGGACCCAGTTGATCCTTTCTCAGGAGCGGCTACGAGTGTCTGAGGAGAGTCTCCAGCGAGGGCGTGAGCGAGCACGGGCTGCGGGGTACTCCTTTACCAGCTCCACCTTTGTGGCGGGCTCTTCCCTCCGAGAGAGGAGCGAGGCAGGGGGTCAGGTTTGGGTTCCGACTTCTTCACGGGGGCCCATGCCTCCTCCACCAGCACCAGCTCGGGACGGCAAGGAGGAGGTTGAGAGTAGGAGAGAGGAGGGTGGAGGCGAGAGCTGAGAGACTTACTTGTACTCCTCCACCCTCACACTTGTACATGATAGACATTCATGATGTATATATATATATATGAGATTGACATCTTTTGTTACCTGAGCACTTTGTGTGGTTGTGGCCTTTGTGTTTGTGTACTTTCCTCTTTCCACGTTCTTCGTTTTTGCTTTGCTTTTCCCTGTTTCTGCAACTGTAATCCACACTTTGAATAAACAGGTTAATTCATCTGTTCGACTTGGCCCCTTGCTCAATAAGCAAGGGGTGCCTTTACTTTTGACCTTAATAATGGGTCAAGGGGCCAAGCCTTTAATAAAATAAGACAAAATAAAATAGCTGATAATGGGGAGATGCATCATGCAAGCATGCATATGCAAACTAAAAAGATGTCCATGCAAAAGAATGCAAGCACACATCGTGAAGAAATGCATTTTTTCTTTTTCCTCTCATTTATATTTTTTTTGTTATTTTCCTGCAAAATGCGCCTTAGAGTAGGTCGTGGTTCGCATAAAGATGCCCTAGAAGACGGCGTTAATTTGAAAAGGAAATCTGATTTTTGAAAAAGTAACGACCTGCTCAGAGACGTTATTCAGAAAGAGACTACCTAATCTAGGACGTTAATTCTATAAAAAGCGCCTTAGCCAAAGGCGTTAATTGAATTATTCTGCAAAAAAGGTTGACAAGGCTATCAAGACCCCGGGTCCTACATGGTCACCATCTAAAATTCATTGACCTTTCTTGAGTAATTAAAAGGGGGTCGACGTGCTCATAGTTAACTTGTATTCGAGATTTCGTACAGTACAATTTCTTAAGTCTGTCTTGACCATCCTGCCAGTTCGTGACTTACCACATAGAAAGGATGGAAGAAAATATAAGGGAAACCCATAAGGGATTATGAGATGCTCGAGGTAAAGTTACCTCCCCTACTCTATGCCTGTTGGGGTTCGGTCTTTGGCGTAGGGAAATTTGTTATCTTTTTACCTCTTTTATATTGCACGCATACGCCCAAGGTTTTCCTTGCGGGGACTTTGCCCTCTTGACATGCTTTTCTTTTCTCAACTTGACTTTCACTTTGGAATTTGATTTGCATTGATGAAAATAAACCTAATTGTACTTGGGCTTTTGTGGCATTTGCTCCCTTTTGGGCCCTGACTTCCACCTACTAGGGCGACGGATAGGCTTGGCGTGTCTACCCCGAGGTCTCCCTTCCTCCCTTATGGGCCGAAGAAGAAAAGAACGGGTATTATCTTTCACTATTAGTCAGGTTTTCGACTTTCCATCAAATTTTGCACCGCTTGAGCTCAAGAATAAAGCGTGTAGTGTGTGCGGGAGTCAACCCCCTTTTAAGTTAGCAAGACTGATGAATGAATTCTGAATTTTGACCTTTCGGACCTTGATCCTTCGTGTGCCATGGCACCAATTTTGAAAGCTTTTGTTTTTGATCTCTTTTTGATTTTGAAGAATTTTTATTTTTTATTTGCTTTTTTGGTATTTCTATATTTTTTTTTTTGGAAATATTCCACTTTGTTTTGGATTTTTGAAACAACATTTATTTTTATTTTTTTTTGGATTTTGAAAATTTCTCCATATATATATATATATATATATATATATATTGGATTTTTGAATCAAGGGTAGTATTTCTTAAGATACAAACCATTCCAAGGGTGAGTTAACTCTTCTCCTTCAGCATTAATCAGTTTATAAGCATTGCCTGGAAAAACGTCTTTTATAACAAACGGTCCCTCCCAATTGGGTTGGAGTTTTGAGCGGGGGCCACCCGGCTTTACAAAAATCCTCTTAATTACCATCTCACCGATTTTGAATTTTCTCTCAATCACTTTCTTTTGATAAAAACGTGAGAGCCTGTTTTGATAAACGCGCGCATGCTCAGCGGCGACCAGACGCTTCTCATCTAGGAGTTCCAATTGGGCAAGGAGTGAATCACGACGCTCATCAATAGAGAGTTCCTTATCCAATTGTACTCGTAGAGAGGGAATGAGAATCTCATAAGGGACTACCGCCTCCATTCCATAAGTAAGGGCGAAAGGGGTTTGCCCAGTGGGGGTTCGAATGGAAGTGCGATAGGCCCAGAGAGCTTCAACTAGCTTATCTGGCCAGTCCGAATATTTATTAGCCTCACACGTCTTTTTGACAATTTTTATCAAAGTTTTATTAGTTGCCTCTGCTTGGCCATTGCCCTGCGGATAATAGGGAGAAGAATGATGCAATGCAATGTTGTACCTGTTGCAGAGATCCTTGATCTCTTGAGAGATAAATTGAGGTCCATTGTCGATGATGATGGTGCTCGGGATGCCGAACCTTGCGATGATGTTTTTCATTATAAACTTGCAGACGGTTGACGCTTTGATCTCCACGTAAGCTTCCGCTTCTGCCCACTTGGTGAAGTACTCCGTTGTCGTGAGAATGAACGATTTTTACTTGGTCAGGAGATTCGAATCACCAAGAGGTCCAATGATATCAAAAGCCCACATGGAAAAAGGCCATGGGGAGGACGTAGGATGGAGTGAAGAAGCAGGAGAATGAATCTTGTCGGCGTGCAGTTGGCACTTAACACACCTTCGAACATAGATGGAACAATCCTCTTCTAGAGTTGACCAATAGAAACCTAGCCTAAGGATCTTCTTAGCTAGCATCTGGCTATTCACATGACCACCACACACTCCTGAATGCGCCTCTTCCACAACTTTCCATGATTCATCATCGTCGAGGCATCTTAGTAAAACACCGGTGAGCCCTCTCCTATAGAGCACACCTCCAACCCAAACATAACGCTGAGCCACTCTTCTAATTGCTTTCTTTTCTTCTGCAGTGGCTTCCTCGGGATAGGACTGATCATTGTAATATCTTGCAATCTCATAATACCAAGGCTTCTCTTCGTCAGCCAATTCTTCTTGCCAATCTAAAAGCATGACCTCTTTGCCTTTAAGAGATTCCTTCTGCTTGTCCTTCTCAAGCACCTTATCTCTAATATCGAGGAATGCACGATCCTTAATAGCTGGCGTGTCACGCTGATGAATTAGAGGAACATGAAAATCACGCTCAAGAGGGAAGACTAAAGCAGAGGCTAAAGAAGCAAGAGCGTCAGCCAAGATGTTCTGGCTTCGAGGAACATGGATGAAAATCAATTTGGTGAAGAGCTTGGCATAAGCTGAAGCAAGTTTCTAGTAGGGTTTGAGCTTAGGATTGATAGTGCGGCACTTGACCAACACCTGGCGCAGAATGAGTTGACTATCACCCACAATCCTCAAATGGGTGACACCATATCGATGGGCGGTTTGAAGACCGGCCAAAAGAGCCTCATACTCAGCTATATTGTTGGTGGCGGGAAAAGTGAGCCGAGCAGCAAATGGGATGGTGACCCCTTCTGGTGTTAAAAGAACCATGCCGATCCCTCTTCCTTGAAAATTTAAAGCTCCATCAAAATGTAATGTCCACATAGGATCACGAGGTTGATTAATGGACATCAGTTCTTCATCTGGAAACTCGAATTGACAGGATCAAAACGAGGTAGAGGGTGATGAGCAAGGTGTTCGGCAATGGCGTAACCTTTGATAGCTTTCTGCTGAATGTAAGTGATATCAAACTGAGAGAGGAAGCTTTGCCAGCGTGCTAATCGATCAGTGAGGACAGATTTTTCAAGGAGGAATTTAATCAGATTCATGCGAGCAATGAGGTGAACCTCGTGAGCTAGGAAATAGTGTTTTAACTTCTGAACTACCCAGACCAAAGCAGCGCAAGTCTTCTCCATAGCTGAATACCTCTGCTCACAGGGGTTAAGAAGTTTAGACAGGTAGTACGCTGCCCTCTCTTTACCTTCTTCATCTACTTGAGCCAAGACAGCACCTACAGAGTCACCCAGGACTGAGACATAGTGAACGAGTGGTTTGCCTGGAATCGGCGGCCTCAGGACAGGAGGATTGGCCAAATAATCCTTCAATCCGTCAAAGACTACCTGGCACTTGTCATCCCAATTAAACTTGACTCCCGGCGTAGTAAGCTCGTAAAACGGCCTACATCTTTGTGAATGTTGGGAGACGAAGCGGCGAATAAATTGCAACCTCCCGATTAATCCTCGAACTTCCTTCAAATTCTTGGGAGGAGGCATATCTCTAATGGCCCTTGCCTTGTTGGGATCAACTTCAATTCCCCTCTTGCTAACAATGAAACCAAGCAACTTCCCTGATGAAACACCAAATACACATTTCTTGGGGTTCATCTTCAATTGATACTCTCGCGATCTTTGCAAGACCTTGGCTAGAACCCCAGGATGCTCAATCCTTGTCCTTGATTTCACAACCAGGTCATCCACATACACCTCAATATAAATATGAATCATGTCATGAAAAATCACCATCATAGCCCTCTAATAGGTGGCTCCAGCATTCTTAAGTCCAAAAGGCATGACCACATAACAGTATGTACCCCATGGTGTAGTGAATGATGTCTTCTCTTGATCTTCTTCAGCCAGACGAATTTGATTGTAACCTGAGAAGCCATCCATGAAAGAGAGAGTCTCAAATCCTGCCGTATTATCGATCAAAACATCAATATGAGGGAGGGGGAAGTCATCTTTAGGACACGCGCGGTTGAGGTCCCGGAAGTCTATACAAATCCGAACTTTTCCATCTTTCTTCATAACCGGGACGATGTTAGCCACCCAATTGGGATAGAGGACAACTCTAACAAATCTAGCCTTATGGAGCTTGTCGACCTCTTCTTTCATCTTTAAAGCCATATTAGGGTGGAAACGCCTCAACCGTTGCTTGACCGGCACAGACCCTGGCTTAAGTGTAAGGCGGTGTTCAACGAGCGCAGGGTCTAAACCAGGCATATCTTCATAACTCCATGCGAACGTGTCTTTGTATTCTTGCAGGACCAAAATGAGCGCCTCCTCTTTGGAGGGCGGTAAATTCTTGCTTATGAGGACAATCCTAGGGTCTTCCTCGGTACCCAAATTAATTTCTTTGGTAGGCTCTTCTACAGAGGCTGATGGTTCGTCGAATCGTCTTATGCCACTAGTAAAGGCATCAGCCTCGTCCTCATATTCTTTATAACTTTCATCCCCCTCTTCAATAGGGTCTTCGTCATTCATAATTTCATAGACACCCAAACCCTCATAAGAAACAACAGCATCCTCATATTCTAACTCTGGTAGGATGATTGGATTCTCTATAAATTCAGGAAGAGCTAAACAAGCCTGGCATTTGATAGCTAACTCCAACAGAAACCTATGGGGAATCTGCTTACCCTTGGACTTCTTATGTGAATCTACCCCTTGAATTTTAGTGTTAGCAAAAGAAGAGGAGGAACAACTAGCTTGATCAGAAAAAGGAAGGAAAGGGGGTGAAAAAGTGGATACAGGAGGTAATACAGAGGAAGTCCCCTCACTAGAGGGGGAGAAAAGATTTAGCAATGAATCTTGAAGGAGCGGCCCCTGGGTCGGGACGCACTCAGAAGAGAAATAAGAGGTCTCCTCAACAGAAATGGAGGTTTGGAAAGTTGGGAATTTGGCGTTTTTTTTCATTTTTGTTTTTGTCTTTATTTTTATTTTCTGTTTCAAGAAGAAAGCAGTGTGCAGGGAGGATAGCAGGAGGAGTGGAAATTGCCAGATCAGAGAAAGATTGAATCAGTGATGGCCCGCGCGGGGGCGTGATGGAAAGTTTAGAAAATCGCTCGAGGAGCGAAGAAGGAATTGTGAGAGAAACTTGGATTGAATCTGGAGATAAATTGATTATAATCGGAGGCGGTCTTGGCACGCGACCAAACCGATGAGAATATAGAGAAGCAAGCACAGATGGATGCATGGAAGTGAGAGAAAAGAGGCCGGCCCATAGCCTGTCCACGGTGAAACCTTCTTCAAACGGAATATCTGGCTCTCCAGTATCAGTGTAGTCACTCAGCAGCTGTCTCTTATCTGTAATTACGGCCGGCTTCTCAATCAATTCATGAATAAGTGGCGGCCATTCCGGATCAGTCGGCATGAAGAGGCGGCTCAAAGAAATAGTAATATCCTGCATATCGAACCACCTGTACCAGTCACATTCTGGATCATCCATTTTCCTTCTCTTGTCAGGCCTTAAGGACTCCAAGGCTTTGTATGTGGTCAACGGGGCAATATGACGAGCAAACTGTCTAGCATGAACATCCTGACAGTCTAATATGGAAGTAATTATGGTAGTTTGCTCCTTATTTTGAAAGCCACCTGTGACAAAATGTGTCTTCAATGTCCAAGTGAGCGGTTGGCGATCTGTTTTTAATGTGGATGTCATAAATGCCCATGGTTCATCTTTGTTTTTGCTTGGCCCTTTGTAGCCTAGGCCACCTCGTGTAATCAGCTTCTGAGGTTTAACAGGCCTAATCCTGGCTTGATGATTGGCACCCAGACCTTTGCCATTTTGATACCCCATTTTCATCAAGATGTTCAAGCCAGAGGTGTTCATCATTGTTTTCTTCTTTTTCCCCTTGGGAGGCAGGGGTGTCATAGCAACTGTTGTGACTTTTTCTGGCATTGGTCGTGGACAAGGGATGTCTAGCACAGATAATAGTGGTTTGTTGGCCGGCCACATGGATGGAACTGATGAAGCCACATGAATATCTTCCTCTGGCAAAATTGGCATACTGGTAACTTTAATAATGCGGCCCTTGTGTGGGAATTTAAGGCATTGGTGATTTGTGGAGGGCACCGCATCGAGTTGCTGAATGTAGGGGCGTCCCAGAATGCCATTAAATGTCGGATCCATATCCAGAATGTGAAAATCTGCTGCGATGGCGGCAGGACCCAAACTTACTTTTAACGTAATCATGCCTAGAGGAGGTTTCTTCGTGTTATCATATGCAGTTACTGTGATAGTAGACGGTCGAATTTGGCTTTCCGGAATGCCACACAACTTCAAGGTGCTAGGTGGCAAGACATTGATGGATGCCCCAGTGTCCACCAGACATTGCTTAACAGCCACCTTATTAATGTCAACTGTGATGCATAGAGCGTACTTTCTTGCTGAGAGTGGCGCCAGTTCATGTTCATGGAAAGTAATTGTCGGCTGACTACTAGCGGGCGTTAAAACCGTGACTATCTGCTCAACTGGAATGTCCTCATTGACCATCACCTTTTGTAGATATTCTTTTAAAGCTAGCTGATGAGTGGTGGATCTTTTAATTAATTCTAGGATTGAAATCCTTGCTGGGGTTTGGTCCAAGTGTTTTAGCAAATCATACTGAGTCCCTGGCACTGACTCTTATTCTTGTTCTTGCTCTTGCGGCCCCTGCACGGGCTCTAGCTCTCTCTGTGGAAAAATACGGTGGAACATCCTTCCACTGCGGAGCTGCGCCACGCCTTGACGTGCCTCTGTCGGGGCAAGTGCGGGAGGAGGATTAGAAGAAGAAGAAGGCATGTCGGTGTTAAGAAGTGGCGGGGCGGGAGTTCCCACAGAGGGAATCTCCGTAGGGGATATTGATGCCCTGGTAGGAAGCGTAGGAGTAGAAAGGGATACCCGGATGCGGGGGGAATTGGTGGGGGGTGGAATGAGAAGAGTTCTGGGTACAAAAGGTGGTGGAACCGATGGTGGGGGGATCCTTGCCGGTGAAGGAGTAGTGGTGGCGTGTGTAGTGGGCGTTGGTGATGGGCGGATGAGGAGTGGCCTAGATGGCAATGGCGAAGGGTTGGTGGTGGATGGGTTTTGTTGTGGCGTAGGCTGTGGAAGTGGTAAGCGTGTAAGAAGGGGGCGAATCGGCAAGGTCGGAGAATAGGCGGAGGTAGGTGGATTAACGGGGCGCAGAAGAGATCGGCCCAATTGAGGGGTAGGAGAAGAAGAAGGGGTGCGTAAGAGGCGCGGGGGTTGATTTTGATTATGATGAAGTGCCCCGACAGAGGCATTTTCTTCATGCCATCCCTGCCCTCTCTCCACCTCATAGAGAGACGTGACAGGGTTTACGTGCTGGTTTGGCGGGTGCTCCGGCAGTGGATTGTGGACGATCCCCATATCGTGCTGAGGTGCTGGAGCTTGTTGTTGCTGCTGTGGAGCTGGTTGCTGTGGCTGCTGAGCCTGTTACTGCCGAGGAGACCTTCTTTCTTTCATGGTGGCGATGAATTGTCTCATCTCATCCCAATTGATGTCACCCTGGTCATTTAGGTCATAAATGTAATCTCTGAAGTGGAAGCAACGATCAAGGTTGTGACCAGGTGCACGATGGAAAGCGTAGTAACGGGATGTGTCAACATTAGCGGGCCACACCATTCTTTCCCTTGGTAACATGAGCAAATTGGCGGCCATTAAAGCATTAAAAATATCCGGGAGACTTTCTGGTAGTGGAGGGTAGTGGTCCCTTTTGGGGCCAAGTGGTGGTCTCCGTTGTTGTTGTTGGCCATAGTTGGTAGGTGGTGGTACCTGGTGGTACTGTTGCGGAGCTGGAGGGTTAGCGCGGGGCGCTTGGTTTTGCGGTGAAGCAAAGGAATGTTGGGGTGCGAATTGGCGTTGTGGAGCGGAGTTGAAATGGGGGCTTTGTGGTGGAGGTGGGTTAGGTCGTGGGTTAGATTGGTGGTGAGGGTGGCCAACTACGCCAACCTGCTCATTTGCAAAAGTGCCCTCCGTCCTGGGCCCGCTGTTGTTGACAGTTGTGGTTTTCTTGAATAGCCGTGGCTTCGGCTCAAACATGCCCATAATGGGCGAATCCTTCATCTGCGTCTGGATATAACAAGCCCTTTCATAGAGCTCCTCCATGGTGGTTAACCTATTCATGGCCAAGATATGCCGGAACTGAGGAGTTGCATTGGAAATTATCATCTTGACTTGCTCTTGTTCCGACAGTGTATCTTTCAGCTTCTCGGCCATCAACCGCCATCTATCAGCAAACATTATGAAGTCTTCCTTGGGCTTCATTTTTTCCGCAACCAGGTCCGTGAGTGAGAGGGAGGGTCCGACCCGGTCTCTGTACTTCTGCAAGAACTTCCTCTGAACAACATCAAAGTCACCGGCATCAGCAGGATCCAATGAATAGAACCATTCAAGGGCTGGCCCCTCCAGAGATCTCCTGAATAAGTAAGCCAAGGAGGCCTTGTTGTCTTGCCAAAAGGAGGCCTCGTACATAAAATCCTTCAAATGAATAAAAGGGTTACCGGTCCCATTATATCGCTGAAAATTCGGCATCTCAGATGGTGGTAAGTGGAAGACTGGCAATGTAGGGAGCGATATCTCCGGGGCATTCTTAGCCGTAGTGACCTTCTTCAGTTGCTCTTCCATGCTTGCCAACTTCTGAAGTAGTAGAACATTAGTGTCGGACTCGACTGGGGCCGGATTTTGAATAAAAGAATGCGGTATAGGCGTCCGTAGAATTCGGGGAGGTTGGAGAAATTGGTGCCTAACCGCAGAGCGGCTCGCCTGTTGGGCCGGCATGGCCGTACCGGGCGTTGGTGGACGGGAAGGAGGTTTATGCAGGACCGCCTGGTCATTAACGGGGTGATGGCCACTCTCGACCGGAGGGGGATTGGAGGATGAAGAAGGAACAGACTTGAGGATAACGAGACTGAGGAGGAGGGGGAATGATTCCCCGAAGTGTTGGAAGGCACAGCCTGAGAAGAGGGCACAACCTCTTGAGGAGTGGTATCAACCACATGGACTTGAGGATAACGAGACTGAGGAGGAGGGTAATTTCCCTCATGATAGATGGAATCTTGGAGGGGACTTTCATATTGACCAAAAACATTCTCATCCTCATCATCATAAGAATATCCGTAGCCTGCCATGTTGATGATTTTACCTGAACGGAGTTGCATGCTTAAGAGGAGAGACGGCCTTATAAAGGAACTATCAAACAAAACCCACTCAATCCAAACAAGCCAAATCAACCCAAGCAAGTTTATGCAACCAAGTTGAGATGAACGCAAGATTTTAGTGTTCCGCTTGAGATTAGAGTGGATTAAATTGCAGAATAATTCCCTCTTTTGCAAAGTGAAACCTAGTTTATCCAAGTGTGATCTCCGGGATAACTAGATTCTTTCTCTCCCCTCACCAACGATAGGTTCTCTATACTCCGGGTACTTCAAGGGTACAACCAGCCCGGCGTCCGTGAGGGAATCCACGGGTGCGGGGACTTACAGAGGTATTGGAAAAGGGATTTCCGGTCCAAAGAGACGGAGTGCTCAATGGAGGGTTGTCCCGATTCCAAGAGAGGTGTGTGGAATCCTAGTGTAGAGAGAGGAGGTCTCTCAACCAAATGCCACAAGATGCAAAATAATATGATCAGATCACAGCAATATAGGCAAGCAATGTAATAATAAATCCAACAATCACAGACAGCAACAGGAAGCAGGTTTTTGTAAAAACGTAGGAAAGAGACGACCTCGGGCAGGTCGCTATCAACCAAAAAGACGACAGAGTCACTGTCGTGAATCACTGTGGTGGCCCATAGGTAGTGCAAAACATGCGCCTTGGTGTGAAGCGCGTAATATCTGCCTCTATAAAAGGGCGTCAAATATTAGTGGTGCACACGGTCGAAAAAACACGCGCCTTGGTATAAGGCGCTGCCAAATAAAAAGACGCCCAAAGGGGAGGGCGCGATTTACCAAACAGAACAAGAAGACATCAGATATGATAAAAGATGCCTTCTGGGAAGACGTAACACAGAAAATAGACGCCCTCGATGAAGGCGTTAAACGAAAAAGCATCTCTGGGTGAGGCGTTAATTTAGGAAAATAATCAAACAATCACAAACTGGCTGATCCCGGGAGTGTGCAGTGTGCACAGTGGAGGGTACCCGTGGGGCACAAAAGGAGGGGTACCGTGGGTACCGAGGGGAAAGGGCACACGTGGGTGCCGAAGGGGAAAGGGCACACGTGGGTGCCAATAGGAAAGGGCACACGTGGGTGCCAATAGGAGATGGTAATCAAAAGAAAAACAGTGGAGGTCCCACCGTGATCGCCAATTTGTAGATTGTGATAAATCCACACATGAAGATGAGGGATTAAATATGAGAAAAACACAAGGGGGAGAGATGATATAATAATGAATAAAAGAAGCACGTGGTGCTACTAAGGAGGGTGATCGCCAGAGGGGTTACCTCAAGAAGAAACAAAGAAGATCGCGAATACCTGGTGGAAAAAAGAACGCGGGCTGGATTGTGAATTCCTCCTCCTCCTTCGATCGGCCGGCCGATGAAGGGGGTTTTCCTTTATTGATTACCCTTGCAAAAAAGACAAAACAAACAAACAAAAGAGGTGGATCAGCCAAGTGAATGTAGTATCAATCCCAAGTAGATGACATGATGATGAATAGAGAATAAAAACATGCGCACCTTTTTTTTTGTTTAAAAACCCCTAAAGAGTTAGGGAAGGAGAAGATATGATGAAACTAATGCAAAAAAAGAGAAAAGCGTATGATGATCGACGGAGAAAACAACAACTAGATAAGCAAGAAAAACCCCTGATGTCCCTGATGACAGTAAAGGGAACTGAAGCCGATGCTGTTGGCAGGAAGAAAAAGGAAGCGGAGAGCTTCAAAGACCGCGCAGGAAGAAGAAGGAAGCAGAGAACGTCTATGCATAAAACTCTGATCTCGATAGCCTGCTCTCGTAACCTGCCAACCTTAACCTGCCAACCTTACGCGAGGTCGAGGAAACATCCCTATATAGGGTTCCAGATCCAAGATAACCTCAGATTCGGAAGGATAAGAACAGGCAATGATCAAAAGAAGGCAGGACTCTAGTTCCAATTCGAGCAAGGAGACCATTAAAGGCATAGAACTACTCAGGAAAGGCATACTCAAACACGACACCGAAGGATAAAACACGACCTTCAGAAGGGCGTCAAATTACAAATTGACGACCTACATCACGACGTTACTCAAAAACACGACCATGATCAAAGGCGTCACTTCTTTGATTAAATTTGGCAATAAAACTTTCTTTATTTGAAAATTATGAGAAAACGCCTGAGATGAAGGCGTTACTTGAAAACACGCCCTGAGGAAGGACGTTAATCAATAATTTGAATTTATTTGGAAACCGGATAATACCAGGAATTGACGCCCTGACATTTGGTCGTCCTTTCTTTTGAACACGCCCTAGATAAGGTCGCTTTTTAAAACACGCCCATCTTCAGGTCGCGAATCACAAAAATGCAAAGATCAAATCAAAAACGCACAAAAATAGAAAAACTTCATATTATGAATGTATTGAAGTTCACTTTGGGGCGTCAACATAGTGACATGAGATTTGATCAACATAGCGTCAATTTTGGCGTGTCTACAGCGAGCATATTTACCTTGGTGGCCTTGACTTGGGATGTACCTTCATAGATTAGCTCTAGTTCATCCCACATCTTCTTGGCTGTCTCACAAGCTGAGATCCTGGTGTACTCTTCTAGATGAACTGCGCACTGGATTATATTTAGAATCGACCAGTTGACTGTTGAAAGCATAATGTGATCCTTTGTCCACATATCTTCATTTGGTGGGAGATCGTATGGTCCCGTGGTGATCACTCTCCAGAGTTCGTGGCTCTACGCTCTTAGGAATACCTCCATCTTGTTTTTCCAGTAAAAATAGTTATTACCATCGAAAAAAGGAGGGTGACTAATAGATTGTCCCTCGGCCATGAAACTGCGAGGATTACTAGATCCAGATTTACCCTAGTCATTAGACCACATGTTGGGTAACCCGCTCTGATACTCATTGATAGTTCACACAAAGGGTGAGCTAGAAGGGGGGATGAATAGGTCACCCCCAATTCAAAAATCAATTTAAAAACTGACTTATGTAGATCAGAAACGTAGTAGGGAAGCTTCTCTAGACTAGCCACGTAGTAGACAGATGGATGGATGTTTAACGAAAGCGAGAGCTATAATGAGCAATGATCGAACAGCTGGCGAGCTGAAAATAGTATGATGGACAGATCAGTAAACCACACCAATGGGATAGAGAATTTTTAAGGTGGTTCGATTGCAATCTGCAATCTACGTCCACCCCTTACTCCTCTGGAGTAAGGCTTCCTTGCACTAAGTAAAAAGAACCCCAGACTCAGTCTGCAACATCTGCTGCCTTACAGCTTGCCCTGAGGAACACTCCTCGATCTTCTGATAACCAGAAGAAACACTGGAGGACCAACCTTCCTTCCTTTGCACACCACAAAGGGGAACCCCGTGAATTGCTCCCAGCAACTCACGAACCAGAGGAACAATCCTCTCTTCCTCCAAACACAATGGAGGGAAATCACGAGTAGCACACCACTACTCTCAACCGGAGACACAGTCTCCCTTCCTCCAATTGAACTTGGAGGGTAACAGAAAGGAATTGAGAAATGCAAAACAAAAAGCTCGAAGAAGATGAAAACAATCATAGAACCAATCGCTCAAAGACAGTAACAATGTAGCTTTCGAAGAAGCAGCTTTCAGACTCTAATCATTGAGATCACTTAGGCTCTCCTCTTTCTGAACTGGCTCTCTCCCTTTTTCAGTCTTTTTGCCGCACTCTCTCTCAGCATTTTTATCCCTTTTTTATAGGTAGATGATGGGCGTGTGGGTACCACGATTCCCGCCCAATACTTTCACCCAGATCTGATCCTTTTTGATTCCACGTGTCAGAATCATGGTACTATAGCAGTCCACGTGGTAGGTTCATCTATTCAGGTCCTAACCTTGGATCACGAGCCATCGACCTGGTACTTTAACTAACACATGCAGTTTGCTCAGCAGATGCTGAACTATATAACTCACCTAGCAAAGACATTCGTAAGTGTTAGCCATTTGATAATAGCACTGCCCTTAATGCACAAAGACAAGGACTAACATCGACGTTAGAAGCAGATATGCACGGACCTCGTATGTACGAGGCAAAGGCTGCATAGACTTGATAAGCAACTGAACAAAGAATGCACTGACTTTGCTTTTCGAAGATAGAAATGTGCACAGACTCTAAACAATGTGTACAGACTCTAAAAAGTGAAGTGCACGGACTTTATGGTGTAATGTGCAAACTTGCACAGACTTGATCATGCTACTGCCAGAAAACATGCACATACTTGCTTATACTGTTGTGAGAACATGCATGGACTTGCTTCAACATTCCAAAGCATGTGCTTAGACCTGATATATATATTTATGCACTTATGCTCAGACTTACAAAGCACATGCTCAGATCTAGTGCCAGTGTGCTCAGACTTGATATAGCACAAAGTTAGTGTACACTGACTTCCATTCGGCACAGGATAAATGTGCATTGACCCTGATGACGCTGTATGAAAAGCATGCACAGACCTTGTCATGAAAGGGGCAAATGTGCACCGACCTTAGAAGGTCATGTGTACAAACTTTATGCTTGAAGCAAAAGAACTGCACCGACCTTAGACACCAAAAATGCACAGACCTCAAATAATTGCACTGACCTTGTAGAATCGTGCACGAACCTTTACTACACATGTGCACAGACCTTGTGTGAAGTAGGGAAAGCATGCACAGACCTCATACGCTATGCAACACAATGTTCACAGACCTTGGTCCTTGTGTGAAAACCATGCACAGACGGTTATATGGCTACATGCAAGATGTGCACCAACTTGCTACAGTGTATGCACAGACTTTATATGTATTGAAATGCAAGATGTGCACAAACTTCACATGAATACTAAGGTAGAATGTGCTTAGACTCGATAGCAACATACAATGACTTCATGCAGACACACTGACTCCAACAACTCAAGTGAACAAACTCCAATGCACAGACTCATGATAGCTTCAGACATATTCAGTTTGATTTAAGGTGTTTGACTTGTTTATGGTGTCTGACATTTGACTTATGGTGTTTGTCATCTTCAAAATCACAGGGATACAATAGTCTCCCCCTTTTTGATGATGGCAACACTATGAGCTCAAACAGATTTAATGCTGTCATTTGAGAATGAGGGTGTTCAATCATGCAAACAATCAAACATGCAAACAATGTCACACACTAACTCCCCCTGACACACAAACTATCAACTTGAATACACTTCATGCTCAAAGACATTCTTAAAGTTATTCTCATAAGCCATTTAAGCCATTCTCCCCCTATTTAAGCCATTCTCCCCCTAAACACTCAGACATCTTCTCCCCGTTTGACATCATCAAGAGGAATGTAGGGAGAATCAAGGTACTACGAAGCTTGAGAAACCAGTCACAATTAGTTCACTTAGTAGAACCATCTCATAAGCAACTCTTAAAGATCCAAGTAAGGTAACTGAATAGAGCTGAAATACCTCATAGCTAATAAGTGAAAGGCACATTATAAGAGTGAAGTTTGTCATCGTACAGAAGTAAGAATGAGGACCAATGTGAAACAGTTATGCCAGAAGAAAGCTGTCTAAATGTTTTACTAATCGAGTAAATAGAGGCTCATCTATAGGTGGATGGTCCAGAAGTATTGAGGATAAATATTCTACAAAGATTTTTGGAGGGGTGAAATATTTTTCTTTGTTGAGCAGTAAAAGTCATTGAGTAATATTGGTAAATCACACATTGATATGTGAGAAGACACCTTGATTAAAGGCCAGAATTCCCAAATTCTCAGTGTGATAACTATATTACTTCTCTTTAGAGAACAGAGTTAGCAATATAAGTGTCTTTTGACATGAGGAGACACCTTGATCAGAGGCCTGAATCCACAGCTACTCAACACTTTAATGCCATTGCTCTGCCATAAATTCTTAAAAAAAATTGGAAACTTTTTAAACAGTGATATTCTGGCACTTCATGACATAGAATATGATTAATTTCTTTGATGAAGCATCTAGTTTCTCAGAGACCAGAACATTGCTCTGAACTGTTGAAATTCCCCTGAACAAATTGATGTTATTTGTTATATGATGTTTGAAGATAGTACCAGATGTACTAATCCACATAGAGTTTGCTTCCAGAAATTTGAGTTTCAAACATTTAGGAGATTTCATGACATAAGTGTCAACAGTGATCCATGTTCATTAATGATGTACGAAGATAGTCTTCAGATTCTTTATCTAGGTCTTTGCCGGATTATTAGAGAGAAGCTTTTTAGCTACATTTCAGTTAATCAAATTTGGAAGTTTAAGAGAGTTGAGAGCTACTAACTTTCGTGAAAAAGACTGCTTTAGGTTCTCAATGAGCTTGGTGCAGTAATAAGATCTCTTAAAATCCTTTGAATCAGTCACCTAAGACCTCAAAACTGACAGACATGAAGCTCCCCCTTTCACCTAGACTGACTTATGGACTTCAACCTATCAGCTTAACAGATGCAAGTGTCTTCTATAGAATACATACTAAAAATACCTCCCCCTCACAATATGAATCATATGACCATACAAGTGAGATGCAAAAAGTATGGAAATGCAGAAATGAAAGTTTATGGGCTTGAACCTGAGCTATATGGAAATGAGCCTGTGGTACAAGGTGGAGAACGTATGTCAGAGGACCTCCTCACACATGATGTGGGTTTCTAGTCAAAAGAAATCTGACTTTCTCCCAGCTTATCATTTAATATACCAACAAGTTATGCATGCCAAAAAAATATGACAGACACAGGATGAAAATACCATGCAAATGAGGTATACATACAACTCAACATGGGCACAGATACATGAATGCATTTTATTCCAAAATTCAAAAATTCAGATGGTTGTGAAAATGCCTAGTTCTCTCCTCAATGTAGAGAATTTGTCATTGTCTAGAGGCTTAGTAAAAATATCAGCTATCTGATGTGAGGTATCTACATGAATCAGTTCAAAAGTATTTTTAGAAACCTCATCTCTGATAAAATGATGTCTGATTTCAATATGTTTGGTGCGAGAATGTAAAACAAGATTTTTTGCAAGATTTATGGCACTAGTATTATCACAGTAAATGGGTGTGCAGCCCAGTTCTACTTGGTAGTCCTGAAGCTGGTGCTTAATCTAGATCACTTATGTACCACAACTCCCTGCAGCTACATACTCAGCTTCTGCAGTGGAGAGGGCCACAGAATGTTGCTTCTTGGAAGCCCAAGAAACTAAACACCCACCTAGAAATTGACATTGACCACTAGTGCTCTTCCTATCTAGCTTACGCCCAGCATAGTCTGCATCCATATATGCAATGAGATCTAAGGTGTGTGATGCAGGAAACCATAAGCCTAGAGTGTGTGTAGCAGATATGTATCTAAAAATCCTTTTCACAGCAGCTAGATGCAATTCAGTAGGCCTAGATTGATACCTAGCATACATACCTACATTGAATTGTATATCAGGTCTTGAGACAGTTAAATAGAGTAGGGATCCAATCATACCTTGATATAATTTTGCATCAACTTCTTTACCTAATTCATCTGCATCTAATGATGTGTTGGTATCCATTGGAGTTGAGATGTGCTTCAGATTAGTCATTCCAAAACACTTGAGTATGTCCAAGGTATACTTGGTCAGGTTAATGAAGCATCCATCATCCTGCTGTTGTATATGCAAGCCAAGGAAATATTTCAATTCTCCTACCAAACTCATTTCAAATTCAGCAAACATCAGTTGAACAAATTCATTACATAGTTCAGAACATGTTGAACTAAAAACTATGTCACCTACATATACCTGAACTATGATGAGATTTTTACTCAAACTTTTGGTGAACAGGGTTTGATCCACCTTACCTCTGTTATAGTCCTTGCTGATCAAAAATTTTGTCAGCCTCTCATACCAGGCCCGAGGAGCCTGCTTTAGACCATATAGAGCTTTATTTAACCTAAAAACCTTGTTAGGATGTAAAGACAATTGAAATCCTAGGGATTGTTCTACAAAGACTTCTTCTTTGATAAAACCGTTTAAAAATGCACTTTTGACATCCATCTGATGAAGTTTTATGTTTTTAGAACATGCAAAAGCTATTGAAATTCTTATTGCCTCCATCCTAGCAACAGGTGCATAGGATTCATCAAAATCAACCCCAAATTCCTAACAGTAACCTTTGGCTACTAGTCTAGCTTTATTTCTTAAAATTATTCTATACTCATTTATTTTATTTTGGAATACCCATGTAGTTCCTAGTATATTTGTATTTTCAGGTCTCAGAACTAGTTCCCAGACATTATTTCTTTCAAATTGACCTAGTTCCTCACTCATAACATTAACCCATGATTCATCTTTCAAGGCCTCATCAACAGATTTGGGCTCAATCTGTGACACTAAGGCAACTAGATCTTGTTGATTTACATTTTTGAGATAAGACCTAGTCCTAGGGGGGTCTCCTAGGTTGCCTATGATATTATTCACATGATGATCTTTCAAGAATTTAACATTAGTTGAGGACTCACCTCTTTCAGCTGGGCTTACTTGACTTGGAGCAGTTGAAGCTTTAGGTTGTTCAGGTTCTTCCTCCACCATCTCCTCTAGAAAGTTTCCATTATGCCTTGAGCTCCTGTCATCATCATCATCCAAGTCAGTGACAGTGTTTGTTTCATCGAATATAACATGAGGAGATGCTTCTACTGTTTGGTCTGAAACATTAAAAACCCTACATGCCCTAGTTGTTTTAGAGTATCCTAGAAAATTTTCAGGACTACTCCGTGCATCAAATTTATCTAGGTCCTTTTTATTATTGTTATGAATGAAGCATTTTGAACAAAAAATATTAAAATATGAGACATTTGGCTTCTTACCTTTCAAGAGTTCATAGGGGGTTTTCTTATGGACAGGTCTTACCAAGTCTTTGTTGATGATGTAGCAAGCGGTGTTAGCTGCCTCTGCCCAAAACCTTCTGGGAAGCATACTCTCCACTAGCATAGTTCTTACCATTTCAATGATTGTATGATTTCTTCTCTCCACTATGCCATTCTACTTCGGAGTCCTAGGAGAAGAAAACCTGTGAGTTAGTCCTTCATTGTTACGGAATTCAGAAAATATAGAGTTCTCAAACTCTCCTCCATGGTCAGATTGAATCATGGAAATACTGTGAGTTCCTTCTTGTTTGACTTTATTAAAGAAATGTTCAAACTTCTGAAAAGCATCACTTTTATTTGCTAAGAAAAATAACCATGAATATCTAGTAAAATCATCTACAATCACAAACCCAAATCTCTTCCTATTAAGACTCTGAGTCCTGGTTGGGCCAAAGAGATCCATATGCAAAAGCTCCATTGGCTTGAAGGACAAAGGCTCAGATCTGAGCTTAAATGATTTGCAGGTTTGTTTGCCTAGAGCACAGGCATCACAGACTTTTGAAATGGAACTGAATTTGATCTTAGGCATGCCTCTAACTAAATCATGCTTGACCAGTTTATTCAATGTAGAGAAACTAGCATGACCTAAACGTCTATGCCAATTAAATGCATTATTTTTAAAATCAACAGCCAAACAAAGATTTGATTTATATTTTTCATTTAAATCAACAATATAAACATTATTGACTCTATGTGCTTCAAACTTGACCTTGTCAGAATTTATTTCAAATATTTTGCATGAATTATCATCGAACACAACTCTGTGACCCTTGTCACATAACTGACTAATACTTAGCAAATTGTGTTGAAGACCCTCTACAAGCAAAACTTTTTCAATAGAGTTTGTGGAGGACTTACCAACTGTTCCTATTCCAACAATCTTACCTCTATTCTTTCCTCCAAACTTGACCAGACCCCCTACCTTCATTTCCAGTTTGCTGAATTTGGATCGATCGCCCGTCATGTGCCTGGAGTAGCCACTATCTAGGTACCACCTGTTGTGCTCGGCTGCAAGGCTAACCTGTGGAGGACAGATCAAGTAGAATGGTTTGGAACCCAAGACAGGTTGGGACCAAAGACATTGTTCAAATCTCTAAGCAGACATTTCGGAATCCAAAACTGTTTCACAGTATTTTTCTTTTCCATGTTGTTGACAGTTTTGTTGAAATAATAACTAGTGTTCTATCCATTTGGTCTAAAGGTCTGGAATCTGTTCCTATTATTAGACTGTTCATTCTTCGGGTATCTTTTGTACCCATTCTGTCTAGGATAGACATACTCATTGAAGAATTTATGTGGAACATGATTTTCCCAGTTTTTATTATATTGACCCATATTTTTATAGAAGAATGGATTTCTGTTCTGGGTCATGTGTCTTGACTTGTGAAAATTCTTGTTCTGGGGGATATACGCAGGGGCTTGCCTAGTTATGTTCTTTCCAGTTTTAGATTGTTGTCCAGCAAGGTTTATTGAATTAATTCTTGGTGGCTCGACATTCTGAGCATTGTTGGAGCTAGATGGTGTGTCTAGCTTAATTTCCTTCCCCTTCTCTGGGCAGAATGACACAGTTGTGAACTCAAAAGGTTTGTTGTGTGTAGGTTCATAACCTAAACCCTCTTTGTTGAAATTGACCCTAGTACCTAGAATGGTATCCAAGTTTGTTTTTCCTTGAACAATTTTTTCTAGGGTTCTTTGCTTGTCTTCCAGTTCTTTTTGCAATGTTTCACAATTTCCCTGAAGTTCAGAGTTCACCTTCCTAACAGCTTCATATTTTTCAGTGATTAAACTATTTTCACTTTGGCTTTCTTAGAGTTTTATCTTGAGTTCTTCAAGTTGTTTTTGAGCTTCCTGGTTTTCAGACTTAAGATTTTCATTTTCTTTTCTAAGAGAATTCATCTCTTCTAATTCTTCCTTAACCTTCTGATTTTCTTTGTCAGTTCTAATTTGTTCTTCATTAGCAGCATTCAGTTTTCTCTTTAACACCCTATGATCTTTACTCAAAGCATTAAACTTTTCTAGCAGTTCAGCATAGGCATCTTCCCAGTCATCAATAGAGAAATTTTCAAAAATATTGGTTACCTCTTCGTCACTGTTAGCCATGAGGCATATTCCTTGGTCGTCTTCTTCAGCAGAGTTGGCCTCAGGGTCTTCCTTCTTGTCACTCCACGTGCAGACCATAGCCTGGGGTTTCTTCTTTTGCACCTTGGAGCTTTTCTTCTGAAGATCGGGGCAGTCCCCCTTCATGTGTCCAGGCCTCCTGAAATGAAAGCATGTAACCTTCTTAGCATTCCTATATTTATCATTATTAGAATCAAAATGCTTACCAGAAGGATACGACCTTTTTCTTCTAAATGTTTTTCCCTTGGTTCTCAAGAACTTACGAAATTGTCTAGTCAGCATAGCTTGCTCCTCTTGATCAAGATATGAGAACCCATCAGACTCCCCACTACTACTGCTACTCCCACTGCTGCTACTGCTACTGCAGGACACCTTGATTGTAATGTTCTTGCCCTTCTTGTCACTTCCTTCACCATTTCTTTTGAAATTCATTTCGTAAGTCATTAAGGATCCTATCAGCTCAGCGACTGTCAATTTTGATAGATCCCTAGACTCCTCTATCACAATGGCCTTGGTGTGCCATGTGGGGGTTAACGACCTAAAGATTTTCCTAACTAGATCCTCTTCTGAAACCTGTTTCCCCAACCCTCTAAGATTGTTAGTGATCAACGACAGCCTAGCATACATTTCCGTAATACTTTCCTCGGATTTCATCTTAAATAATTTATACTCAGAGGTGAGCATATTTACCTTGGTGGCCTTGACTTGGGATGTACCTTCGTAGATTAGCTCTAGTTCATCCCACATCTTCTTGGTTGTTTGGCAGGTTGAGATCTTGGCGTACACTTCTGAATGAACTGCGCACTGGATTATATTTAGAGCCGACCAGTTGAATGTTGAAAGCCTGATGTGATCCTTTGTCCACGCATCTTCATTTGGTGGGAGATCTTATGGTCCCGTGGTGATCACTCTCCAGAGTTCGTGGCTCTGTGCTCTCAGGAATACCTCCATCCTATTTTTCCAGTAAAAATAGTTATTACCATCGAAAAAAGGAGGGCGACTAATAGACTGTCCCTCAGCCATGAAACTGCGAGGATTACTAGATCCAGATTTACCATGGTCGTTGGACCACATGTTGGGTAACCCGAACTATCAAGGGAGAATTGTATAGGCGTGCTCTTAATGGAGTTCTCAGGAGGTGTCTAGATGATAATGAGGCCTGGAAGGTTGTTGAAGCAGCTCACTCGAGCGAGTGTGGAGGGCATGTTAATGGTCAGGCCTTGGCGAAGAAGATTCTTAGGCAGGGCTATTACTGGCCAACCCTAGAAGAAGATTGTTCTACCTATGTTCATCAGTGTCTTCAGTGCCAACTCCATGCTGATAAGATTCATGCTCCTGCTTCATCTCTCCATCCTCTTTCTGCTCCTTGGCCATTCTCCATGTGGGCTTTTGATATTTTCGGCCAACTAGGTGATCCTAATTCTCAGACCAAGCAGAAGACCTTCATTCTTACCGCTATGGAGTATTTTACCAAGTGGGCCGAAGCTGAAGCATACGCGGAGATCAAAGCTACCATAGTTTGCCGCTTCATCCTGAAAAATATCATTTCACGATTTGGAGTGCCAAGCGACATCGTCACCGACAACGGACCTCAATTTTTGTCACAAGAACTCCATGACCTCTGAAAGAAATTCAATATTGCATTGCATCATTCATCACCATACTATCCCCAAGGCAACGGCCAAGCCGAGGCCACCAATAAGACTCTTCTTAAAATCATTAAGAAAACATGCGAGTCGCATAAATTCGCTGACTGGGCCGATAAATTAATAGGAGCTCTATGAGCCTATCTCACCTCCGTCCGTACTCCCATGGGGCAAACTTCATTTGCTCTCACTTATGCGATGGAGGCGGTGCTCCCGTATGAGATCTTGATCCCTTCCCTAAGAGTGCAGCTTGACAAAGAACTTAATCTCGATGAACGTCGAGAGGTGTTGCTAGTCCAGCTGGAACTCTTGGACGAGAAGAGGCTTAATGCGGCCAATCATGTCTCCGTTTACCAAAAGCGTGTCTCGCGTCATTTTCAAAAGAAGGTCATTGAAAGAAGATTCCAAATGGGAAATATAGTTTTGAAACACAAATTCATTAGATCAGGAGGTCCTAGGTCCAAGCTGCAACCCAACTGGGAGGGCCCGTTTGTAATCCAAGAAGTTTCTCCTGGGAACGCTTATCGTTTGGTTAACGCTGAGGGTGAGGAATTATCTCACGCGTGGAATGGGCTATATCTTAAGCGTTTTTATCCTTAAAAGAGTCTGGATGATGATGGCTGGGTAGCAAGGCAACCTCGCCTTAATCATTAGGAGAGATTCTTTAATGCAGCGTTCATACACTACACGACACCCCTCGGTCAGGGTCGCCCTTTTGTAACTTTGTTTCTCCTTCGACCATGTTTGGGGGGAGGCGAACGTCTTTTACTTTTCTCTCTTCGGCCAAACGTAGGGGCAAGAGATAGGCGGATTAGACAACTAACCTAGGCACTCCCCAATACGAGAGCAACCTCAAACAGGGGCAGTCTCCAAAAGGAAAGCAAAAAGTAAAAAAAATAAAAAAAACACCATGAAAAATGCCCCTGATCCTAGTAACCGGGCATGCTTCTCCTAAGACAAGAGTTGAGGTTCATGTAAAATGGTGAAGGGCTGTGCAGCAACATGGGTGTACCTAAAGGAAAAATTATGAATTAAAGAGCACGACAAGAGCGGCAAAGTCCCAACGGGTCATCACAAACCCGGGCGTATGCGTGCTAGTGAAAGCTTGATCCCTCAATACAATACACTGACTCCTTGAGGGGTGGTGCCCTAGGAGGGAGTCGAGTCCTGACATCCCACGTCCCAACGTTAGGCTTATCCCCACTTTTCTTCAATTTCCTCCTTGAAGACTGGAGCATACCCTAGGTATGGCCCTGGGAGAGACATCGTTATGCAAATTGGACACCTGGCCAGGGGGTTGTCACCTTAAGCACACGCTGTGTTTTAGAAGGTTCCTGTGACATAGGTTGAGGTCCTCATTGCTTAGCTTGAGTTAGCTTTCAAAACCCAAAAAAAGTCAAATACTTTCAAAACCCAAAAAATCAAATGCTTTCAAAACCCAAAAAAAACAAATACTTTCAAAACCCAAAAAAAAGTCAAATACTTTCAAAACCCAAAAAAAATCATCATTATCATGATTTGCATTTCATGACTTGCATGGCCTCATTTTCCTTATGTCATTTTGCCTATTTAATCAGGCTTACCCCCTTGACCAAAAATCAAGGATTGGTCATTCCCTAACTTGCTGCATCAAGGGGTTAAGACTAAAACAGGTCTAATCTATTTTTTCTTTAAGTATGTGTGCAGAGATAGGTCTACGAGTAATTCTGGCATCTACATATAGACGGTCTCTCGACGACCACTTCAATCCTCTCAAGCAATCACAATGTGACCGTTTCATTCTTATAAATGGTCTTCAGAGGGCCGCCTTCATTTCCCAAAATCATCACTCACCAGCCCCCTAGCTCTCCTTTACGCTTGGGGTACCCCGGTCTACCCGTGATTGCTTACTTCTTTTAGGCGGTCCTTCTTTAACCATTTTAATTTCTAACGATCCTTCGATACATCATCTTCTTCCCCGAAGACCCTTAAATCAAAATTCCTGATATCTATTTCTTGTGCGGTCTAGCTAAGGCCATTTTCCTTGTGGGAGCGGTCAAATACAGACCATTTTATTCATTCAGCGGTCTTTTCATAGGCCGTTTTCTTCTCAAAAACTACCTCAATCCATACAAATGCAGAAAAGAGAAGGCCAAAATCACATTTTATTCAATCAAAGCATTCCATTCCTTTATTCAAAATCAAGTAAATCAAGATCAATCCATGGGTCCCTATACCTCATAAAACAAAATTCACTCAATCCTCAAACGGACATCCCCGCGAGGCCGAATCTCTCGTAACTCTCTCACATAGGCCCGATACTCCTCTGGAAGCTTTGTCACCTCTGCTGGTAGGGTACGTACCATGCTGACCTCCCACATGATCAGGGCACTCCTGACCGCCGGCTCATCCTCCACTGTCCTGAATCTCCTCGCCTATAGTGCAGGAAGGTGGGGTACGCTGGAACTGTCGTACGGGGGAGTCCAACCTGTAGAAAGCACCTATGGGGGCTGTACATCGCTAGGGTGGTGTCTTGATGGAGGCATCACCCACGACTCCCTCTGGCTCGGGTTGTAATCACACCCCGGAGTTGTGTGAGCTCGGGCATCGCTCTATGTGGGCCCAATTATCCATTTTGAGCTTTCTATTTGAGTCATTTGATGTATTTTCCCTTTTATTTGAGTCATTTCCCTGGGTCTGTGGTTTATGTTCCTATGTTTGAGTCATTATTCCCTGGATCTTTGGTTTATTTCCCTATGTTTGAGTCATTATCCCCTTGGTTGGTGGAGAGGGGGATTTCTGTAGCCCACCCAAAGAGCAGCCCAACTAGACCCAACAGGGTCCAACGAGGCAAGCCCACCTGGGTGACAGCCCACAGGGCCCACTCAGGAAAGAAAAGCCCAATAAACAAACACTCGAGGAACCAACTCTCCTCGGCGGCCCCTAGGCTCGGAGGGCCCGAGTGATGGTCAGGTCATAAGGAAGGTCCGGCCCAAGCCATTTTCCCCGCCCGGGAGAGACAGGCATTCGCCGACCTATCCGACCCCTCTTTCACCGAGCTATGCCCATCGCCCGGACAGGGCTGGCGTTTCATGAGCTCGGCCAGACCAAATATCATCCGTTCGTGCTGCCGTTAAGAGTCCCCAACGGATAGGGGAGTCAAGAAACCGCCGGACTTCAAGGCGATAACGTTCCCACGATAAGGCCATGAAAGCCCACGTTGAGGACGTAACTCCCGCCGGAGACCCCTCAGCTTGCAGGACTCCTGAAAGTGGCACACTATTTAAACCAGGGCTACCCTCTGATGGAAAGGGAGAGCCATTCAGGTACTCATATACCCAAACTCCAGAGCAATCTGCTTCACCCTCTGGTGGAGAGGAATCTCATGCACTAGCTTTTCTCCTCCCTATTATTGCTTCCACCACAGCTCTACTGACTTAGCCATTGGAGGGTTTTACCCCAGGAAAACCCCCTGGGCCCTCTGATACGTTTCCCTGTCTTGCAGTTCATCTTCAGGTGATCCACAGCCCGCTCAGGATACAAGCGTGAGATTTCACCTCTTCATCTGGCGCCGTCTGTGGGAAACGCACGAAGAGCCGAGATGGTGAGAAGAAGCTCAGGGAGGAGATCCACCGTCGAGAAGGGTAAGGCCGTGGTGGTGGCAGGAGATGGCCCCTCTAGGGCCTCACAGAACCCTCCCTCCAATGCCAGCGTCCCCACCAACGAGCCCCCCCCCCCCCCCCGACTGCGACGGGGGCGCCCCCCAACGGTGGCGACGAGGTCTTCCAGGCCCTCAATAAGAAGCTTGACGTCCTCGTGGAGCTCATGAGGGCCCAGGCGGCAAGGGATGCCAGGTCCCGCGCCCCATCTGGGAGCCCCCCCTGTCGAAGTGCGTCCCAGCATACCGCTGGGGGCCGCTTCACCCTCCGCGGTCAGCAGCTCATCCGCAACAACGTGGGAGGACCCTCGCAAGCTCCGCCCCTAGAGCAAGAGGCTTCCTCCACGCCCAGAAAAGGGAGACAGGGGGCGAGGCCTCCACGCCCGAGCGCTGGCGTTCCTGAGGATCGCCACGACGCTCCCCCCTGTCCCACGGCACGACCGCAGCCGGAATTATCCCTCCGACTAAGGGATTTTGAAAGACGTTTTGCAGAGCAAGAGCGCGCCCTCCGCGCCCTACAGAAAAACTCTTTCCCGGAGGATGAGGAGAAATCCCCTTTCTCTGAATACATCTTGAAGGCAGAGGTGTCTCCCAGAACCTCCATTCCGACCTTCAAGCTCTATGATGGCCAGGGCGACCCAGCCGACCACTACGACAGCTTCGACGCCCTGGTGACTCTGCGTGGAACACCGGATCCTATTAAATGCCGAGCCTTTGCGGCCACCCTGGTCCAAGGCGCTCAGGCATGGTTCCGGGCCCTTGCCCCTGGGTCCATCCGGGACTTCAGGCAATTCGGGCGAGTCTTCAAGGAGAGCTTCACCGGAAGCGCCCAGTAGCGGGGCTCCTGGCCCTCAAACAGGCGCAAGGGGAAAGGCTCCGGGCTTATGTCCACCGATTTAAATCGGAAGCCCTCAGAATTCCCCACCTGGATGTGGCCTCGGCCACGACCGCTCTGACCGGGGGCACCCGGGACGAGAACCTCCGACGCGAACTTGTCCTCCACCCTCCCTCGACCCTTGCCGAGCTAGTGACTCTGGCACTGCGCCACGTCGAGTGCGAAGAAGTACTCAGCACCTGCCGGGACACAACCGGCTCGGGTCGGGAGGGGGACAAGAAGCGAGCCTCCGAGCCAAACCCTGGCTCGGGCAAGAAGCGCGATCGGGAAGGAGAGCGCAAACAGAAGTATGAGCGGTACACCCCGTTGACCGCACCAGTCTACGAGATCTATGAAGACATCAAAGACTCGGGACTCCTCCGCCGGCCCAAACCAATGAGATCGAAGAACCGCAAGCGCGACAGGCATTTCCTGATCCACGGCGACCACGGGCACCACACCGGCGACTGCCACCAGCTCCAGGACGAGATCGAACGTCTCATCCGTCAGGGGCACCTGGCCCGATTTGCAGCCGGGCGCAAAGAAGACCGGGACGCCACCGAGGAGATCGACAACGCCCCCCGAGGGGTCCACATCAACGTCATCTCTGGAGGAACGGCGTCGGGCGGCGACACCAGCCGAGGAAGGAAGCATCATGCCGAGCGGGCCAGCCAGGTCTTAGAACCCTCCAGCGGCCCGCCGAGGGAGCCCCAGGTCATAGTCTTCTCCGACCAAGACTTGGAAGGGCTGAACACCCCGCATGATGATGCCCTCATTATCTCGGCCACAATAAACCATTGTAACGTAGATAGAATTCTGGTTGACAATGGGAGCGCCCCCGATGTATTATCTTACGACCGTTTCCTTAAGATGGGGGAAGACCCATCCAAGCTCCGCCCGATCCGAACACCCCTTTGCGGGTTTAACGGCCTAGCCACCTACCCCGAGGGAGCCCTTAGCCTGCCGGTCACCATCGGCACCCCACCCAAAACCGTTACGGTCATGGTGGACTTCATAGTGATCAAGGGTATGATAGCGTACAACGCCATTTTCGGTCGGAAAATTCTCAGCCGGATAAAGGCCGTACCATCTACCTATCACCAAAAAATGAAGTTTCCCACCAAAAACGGGTTGGGGGAAGTCCGAGGTAATCAGGCCACGGCTAGAAGGTGCTACAACATCTCGGTGGAAGCCTCAAGGCCGGACGGGGGAGATAAGGGCCCTAAGGGAATCGAAGGGAAGACCGTAACCGCCGAGCCCGGTGGCGAATTGCTAACGGTATTCCTAAACGATGACCCGGCCCTCGGAGTAAGGATCGGAGCCGACCTACCACCCATGGAACAGCGGCAATACAAAAAATTCCTTTCTGAGTACGTTTAGGTCTTTGCTTGGTCCGATGATCAACTCCCTAGCATACCAGAGAAGACCGTGATGCACAAGCTCAGCCTCGACCCCACCGTGAGGCCCGTACAGCAACGGAGAAGGAAGCATGCGCCCGAGAAGCAGGCGATCATCAAGGCGCAGGTCACCAAGGGACAGGAGACTGGCCTCTTCAGACCAGTCCTGTACCCTACGTGGCTAGCCAACGTCGTCCTGGTGCCAAAAACTACAGGCAAATGGCGAATGTGCGTGGACTTCACCGATCTGAATAAGGCTACCCCCAAGGACTGCTATCCGCTACCGAGCATCGACCAATTGGTTGATTCAACCTCGGGCAACGAGATACTCAGTTTCCTGGATGCCTATTCAGGTTATCACCAGATCAGAATGAATCCAGAAGACGTCGAGAAGACCGCCTTCATCACCGACTGCGGCGTGTACTGCTACACCCGGATGCCCTTCGGGTTGAAGAACGCCGGAGCCACATATCAGCGACTGGTAAATCACATGTTTGAGGGAAAGCTAGGTCAGAACGTCGAGGCTTACATTGACGACATGCTCGTCAAGACCCCCAAGGCCCAAGACCACTTCACCGACCTTGCCGAAACCTTCGGCACCCTCCTGAAGTACAACATGAAGCTCAACCTCGCCAAGTGCGCCTTTGGAGTAAAATCTGGGAAGTTCCTGGGTTTCCTAGTCACTCAGCGCGGGATCGAAGCCAACCCCGACAAAGTCCAGGCCATCCTAGACATGCGCCCGCCCACATGCATTAAAGACGTTCAGCGTCTGGCAGGGCGTGTGGCCGCTCTCAGCCGCTTCCTGTCCCGTGCGGCCGAACGATGCTTGCCCTTCTTCAAACTGATGAGGGGACCCAAGCTAGCATCTGCTATGTTCTCATGGGATGAGGAGTGCCAGACAGCATTCGCCGAGCTTAAAAAGTTCCTGGCTTCGCCACCGGTGCTCTCCAAGCCCGTCCCAGGTGAAGTCTTGCTGCTCTACCTCTCGGCGACGCCATCCACGGTCAGCTCGGTCCTAGTCAGAAATGACTAGGGAATCGAAAGACCAGTCTACTACACCAGCAAGGTGCTCAATGAGGCCGAACGGAGGTACCCCGCAACCGAGAAACTCGTGCTAGCGTTGGTTACCTCCGCAAGGCGCCTCCGACCCTACTTCCAGGGGCACCCCATCACCGTGCTAACCGGCGAGCCGTTGAAGAAGATTCTGGCCCACCCCGAGGCCTCAGGGCGACTCGTCAAATGGGCCATTATGCTCGGGGCCTACGACATCTCGTACCGGCCGCGATCAGCAATCAAAGGCCAAGCGCTCGCCGACTTCATTGCCGAAAGCACCATCCCCGCCGAGGACAGGCCTCCGACCACGACCGGGCCAACCTGGGAACTGTTCGTCGACGGATCGTCCAATTTGGCAGGCAGTGGTGCGGGGATACTCCTGAGGTCCCCCAAAGGGATAGAGCTACAGTACACCTTGAAATTCAACTTTCAGGCATCCAACAATGCTTCTGAGTACGAGGCCCTTATCTCGGGAGCACGCATGGCCCGACGGCTGGGGGTCGAGTGAGTCAGGATCCACACCGACTCTCAACTAGTCGCAGGTCAGGTCAACGGTGAGTATGAGGCTCGAGAGGCACCCATGATCAAATACCTTCAGCTGGTCCGGAGCCTGGCCCAACAGTTCGAGGAATTTGGGGTAGTCCGGATAGCTCGGGAGCAAAACTCTCGGGCGGACGCCCTCTCTCGATTGGCCTCCTCCCTAGACCCAGAAGGTACACGATCGGTCCTCCTAGAAGAGCTAGAGCGCCCGAGCATCGACATGGAGCTCCTCGCTGTTGACTCGGACACTCCAAATGATTGGCGCTCCCCCTACCTGTCCTGGCTACAAGACTCCCAAGAGCCCTCCGACCCTCGAGAGGCCCGCCGAATGAAGTATCAAGCTCGGTGCTTCGTCATCTTCGACAACGCTCTCTACCGAAGATCGTTCTCCGGTCCCCTCCTAAAGTGCCTCGGTCCCGACGAAGCGAGCCGAGCCATCCAAGAGATTCATGAAGGCCTGTGCGGAGCGCACTCAGGGGCAAGGTCGCTGGCCAGAATCCTGTTACGACAGGGGTACTGGTGGCCCACCCTGCAGCGCGACTGCTCGGCCTATGTTCAACAATGCGACCGATGCCAGCGGTTCGACCACTTGGTCCATCGACCGGCCGCGGAACTTGTCACCCTAGCCGAGCCTTACCCTTTCGCTCGGTGGGGAATCGATATCCTTGGGCCATTCCCGACGGCCCAGTCCCAGAAGAAGTTCATCATCGTCACCATCGACTACTTCACCAAGTGGATCGAGGCCGAGGCTACGGCAAGGATCACCGAGACAGTCGTTTGGGGCTTTGTGTGGAAATCGATCATTTGTCGCTTTGGCGTCCCCCGAGTGATAGTGAGCGATAACGGCCGGCAATTCGACTCTTGGTATTTCCGAGACAGATGCGCCGACCTAAATATCCGCAACCACTTCACTTCGGTCGCCCACCCTCAAGCCAACGGGTTGGTTGAAAATGCCAACAAGACTATCTTGAAAGGCATAAAAACCAGACTCGGCAAGGCTAAGGGTAGCTGGCTCGAGGAATTGCCTAGCGTACTGTGGTCACACCGAACAACCCCCAGGACGGTAACCGGTGAAAGCCCTTTTCAGTTGGTATATGGCACCGAAGCCGTCGTTCCATTGGAGATCGCCAATCCGTCTCTCCGAGTGATCAGCTTCTCACTAGAGGCAAACGGGCAAAAATTGCTCGAGAACCTCGACCTGGCAGACGAACTCCAAGAGATCGCGAACGTCCGAGCAACGGAGTACCAGCGCCGCCTCACTCGATACTACAACGCCAAGGTCCGAGACAGACGTTTCCAACCGAGAGACTTCATCCTCAGGAAGGCCGAAGCCTCTCGACCACTAGAGGCGACGGGCAAGCTATCCCCCAGCTGGGAAGGCCCCTACCGACTGGTCGAGACGCTCGGAAAAGGTGCGTACAGGTTAGTGACAATGGAAGGGGAACCTATTCCTCGGACATGGAATGTAGCCGCACTACGCAAATTCTATTTTTAAAATTGTACAGCAAGATGGACGGAATAAATCCCTTTTCTTTTCATTCCAAACCATTGGTACATCAGATAGGCAAATGCCAGTACATCACATAGCAAAAAGCAAAAATCCGTCTACCACCGCCTCAAGGGGTCATCGCTCGACTGACTCGGTCTTGATCTCCTCGCGTGCAGCCACTGACTCTGCCTCGTGTGGAAACTGGCTCGGACAAGAGGTGGTCAAGCCAGTTACCTCGGGTGGCCCGTGACAAAGGTGACAGAGGGATTGCAGGTGGAAGGCCACCTTTAAACGTTGAGGAAGGCTACCTCCCAAGTTGGCAGCAACCAGGAAAAAGGAGCACCGTGAAAGCCTCCCCTCTTCCAATCTGCCAACTCCTTGGAAGGAAGGAGAGAGCAAGCAGCCCCCGAAGAGTGAAAGAAATGAAGAGCAGAAGAGGGAGAAAGAGGCTGCAGACGGAGGAAGGCTTCAGTGAGGAGGGAGCTTGATACGCCTCCTCCCCTCACACGGAGGGAAGTGACGGCAGGCTCCCCTGATGCCCCCATCCGTCCTCCGCCTCGGCGTCCACCCGGAAGCCTCGCCGGAGCTAAGAAGAGGCCAACGGAGTGCTTCCACACGCCGAAGTCCTCCCCAGATCCGCGCGGCGACCGTGGGACCCGTTCAACATTACAGGGCAGTGGGAGCCCGCCGCTCCCCGTCGTCGGCGGCGTCGCCCTCCGAAGGATCCTCCATGCTCCGAATACAAGGGCACAACGCAGAGTGAAGAGGAAGGAGCGAGGAAAGACTGTTAGATAAAATCCCAAGCAGTGAAGAGGAAAGGGCGCCTTTCGGTCCTTCTTATAGGCCAAAGGAGGCTACACGCCTTAAATGACCCCCCCCCCTCGGAAACATGCCAAAGGATTTCTCCCCTGAACAGTCACCTCCAACTCCTCGTCCCCCGCCCTAGCGGGATTCACGAAGCGGCCTGACATTCAAAGCATGAGGGAACGGAAAGACGCCCCGTCAGAAGCCTACCAAAACTGCATGCGAAAACCACGCAGGACATATTGGCACCTCCCAACCACTCAAGATCCGCCAACCAAATCACGGCAAGGATGGTACTCAAACGGAGCAAGTCATTTATTATCACACCAAAAGGAAACCTTCTAAAAAGAGGGAAGAGAGACAAAAAGGGAAGGAGGCAAAGTACATCAGGCCTCGGGCGCACTTTGACATTCGGGAATGGCGGAAGGAGACGCGTCACCCCCGGTGCCTTCGGTGACGGTCGGCTCGGACACTGACCTCGCCTGTCCGAGAACTGTCTCGGTCGTGAGCCCTCCCGAAACGCCCGGAGCCGGTGACCCCAATGGAGGCGACCCCTCCGAATCTCCCCCGACCGACGAGGAAGAGCTGGAAACTGACTCATCCGAGTCATAACACTGGCCGAAGGAGAACTCGATCGCGGAGTTTTACTCATCGGCGTAGTCCACCGCCCGGCGATAGCCCTGCTAGAACCCCTTTCGAGCACCCCGGGGTAGTGCTACCTCGTAATAGGGTAGGGCGGCTTCCACCAGGTCGGCCGAGTAAGCATCCGAGCTCCTGTAACACTCGATTGCCTCCGGCTCGACCTGCCCCGCCCTTCCGACGAGCTCGACCCGAGCCCGCTCCGCCTCGGCCGCATGCTCCACTGCCCGGGCCCGGTCCGCCTCAGCCTCAGCTCGGAGACGCTCCCCCACCTCCGCCCGATCTAGCAGCTCGGCGCGTTCGAGCTCCCAACGATTGTCTAGCTCGAGGCGATGCAGACGCTCCTCCTCCAGGGATCGGCTTGTCCTCTCGAGAGACTCTCGGGTCTTGGCGAGCTGTTCGGTCAGCACCCCGGCTTCCAGTCGGCTCGCCCGCGCCACCTCTCGGAACGCGGAGAACTCCTGCCGGAGCCCCTGTTGACACCGGAAATATAATCAAAGATAAAGATGAGACGAAAGATCAGATTGAATCAGAAATGAAGACCCGAGGAACTCCTGCAAAACTAGGATTACAGAGAGTCCATTACTGAAGCTGTCACCCGGCTGAAGCCCTCCCCGGCCAAGCTGATGTCCGGTATTGTCGTCGCTCAGACGGCAGTACTGATGAAGTACTGCAGTCCACTGACTGATGAAAATCCCCAGAAATATTCTGATGAAGCTATGCTAACTCACCAATTGATGGGCCTTCGCCTAGCCTGACGGACTCGAGGGACCGACAAATCAAGGGACAGATTAAGCTGCTTTAACAGCTCAAGCTTACTGATGAGGAAGCATAAAAGACTAAAAGATCTAAACGGGCCCAGCCGTGTGGCGTCGAGAGCCCAACAAGACCAATATGAGGAAGGGGCGCCGGGAAGCCTACTGCCTCTGAATAAGGCGCGCCGGGAGCTCATCAACCGTGTGCCGAGATGATCATGCCGATAGGCGGAGAGGGTGGTGTTATAAAAACCCCCCTTTCTCTCGAAAAGATAGGAGCACAACAAGAAAGAAGTAGAGGACAGAAGAAACCTCATCCAGAAAACAGATAGAAAGAAAGAAAAAGAAAAGAGAGCGAGTGAAGAAGCTGCTGCGAAGCTCGAGAGAAGGAGAAGGTGGGGTGCTCGGGGAGGGAGAGGAGTCAATGCTCCACCCTCGTCCATCCTCCTGCTATTCCGAACGGGTTTTCTTTTCTTCTCTCATGTATTCTTTCTACCCTTGTATGTGGGATTTCTTCTGCTCGAAGGATGTTCAAAGTCCCCTTTCGACTATCGTCCGAGTTATCTCGCTGTAGCCAATGAAGTATGAATAATAAAGATGATGTAATGAGTAGAAGCTCGAGTTTCTTTCTCTCACCCCTCTCTGATGATCGTGGTAGCTATCATTTCGGTTGCGGATTTTGATCGATGAGTCCATGATTTCAGGTGTCTATCGGTAGTCCTGGCGGCTGATAGGTATTCCCTGCTGCTTGCCTCTCTCGCAGCCCCGGGGGAGTTGGTACAGAACCCCGATCCTCACCTCTATGGATCCCTGGGCTTTGTCCTCTCTATCTCTCTCTCTCTCAGGGTATCTGTCGTCCCCTGCATACATTGATTGCTCGAATGCTTAGGACTCTGATAATCCCTTGTGTTTATACGCATGCCTGTTTAAGATGAGACAGAGCCAACGAAGCCCCAATCCTCACTGTGGATTTTTGGGCCTTGTTTCCCCCCTCTCTCCCTCGATGTCATCGATGATTTAAACGTCGCGGAGTCCGTGATTTTCTTCTCAAATCTCTCAAGCCACTAGGGCCATTGCAGGGATCAGAGGTTGTCGTCTCTCGATCTCCTAGATGGTCAGCAATACTGATGACGTGAAGCCTGTTCCTGAGAGCTCGAAGGCCCGGTGACTCTGATCCCTCGAACCCCTTTCATCTGTGACCCCCTGCTGTCAACCTCGTAGGCCCCTGGCTCTTTCCTCACTTGCCTCCTGAATCCATTCCCCAGCCACTGCCTGAATCCTGAGAAAAATCCCTAGAACAGAGCACCGTAAAACCCCATAAGTCCTCACGGCGCTCAAGCCCAGCACCTTCTCGGCGTGAATGGTTCCCGGCGCGGCGCGTGCCGGGAACTCTCGCGCCGAGATCCTCCTATCCCCCCTTCCAACCCAGGCCGAGAGCCCCCTTCGTGGCGCGCCGGGAACTCCCTTCAGCCCGCGCCGAGAAGCTATGCCATATTTCTGAACCCTCACGCCGAGAACCTCTTTCTTCTTGGTCTGAACCTTGATCCCCATGTTGTACCCACCCGAGGAATATACAGAGAGCATTTGGCATCCCTCAGGAAATAAATCAATGGGGAGGACCTCCCCTACATTGTTCTGTTCCGATCCGGATTTCTTTATAACCTTATGGACCTAAAGGGCTATGTCACTACATGTGCTCCGACGGGTTCCGAAGGAACATCAATCGATGCTATGGATGTGGGCGATGGCCCCAAGCCTGGTGCCCCCTCTTCTTTTCCGGCTTTCATCCCGGCATCCCGTGGATGATGGCTTATCTCCTCTTGGCATAATCCAAGATAAAGGGGATATGCTGCCAAAATTCATTCACGTCACCTTGAGTGATCCTGGTATTCTCTCCTAACCCCGCTGGCCCACGGAGTTCTGCCCTTGCATGTTCTCCGAGGGTCTCCCAAAGGGGGATATCAATAAGACATTGCACCTGCACAGGGTGTGTCATGTCGCACCGGTCCTTATCCGGATTCCGGGTTAGATATACCCGATCTTTTACGGATCCCATCCTGCCGCTGCATGGGTGGTTTCCTATCCCCATCTGGCATAGTCCAAGGTAATGGGGACATGCCGCCGGATTTGCTCCGCATTTGATGTATCCTTGCTTTACTCATGCCATTTAAACGCCCTGCTGATGAACCAACCCTCTCTCTCGTTTGAGTCTTATTTTTGCCGCTACCTCCCTCCTATTTTTGGCGTTTAATCAAGGGTTGTCCTTCTTAGGAAGGGCGTAATTAACGTCATAGCCTTTATGGTATGACGGACTTCGGGTCCCGACTCGGACTTCACAATCGACTGATTAAAAGTCAGATCGAGCGCATAATAAAATTGTCACCCCGGTGACTGGCACGCCAATAAACCAATAAATAACAAATCCACGAAAGATTAAAGCAAAAGCGCATTCCACAAGTCTGGCACGCCCGGGGGGACCGAGTCTCCCTTCATCTCTACGCCAAAAATAGGAGGCCCAATGGGCCCCCCTCAAATTTCTGATTCTGTGCGCTTTCCTTATTTTCAGGAAACTACAATGATGGCTGGAATCATCTCTGTACACTTTGATCAACAAGTGGTCGATGCACATGTGCGAGGGGGCTACCTGGCGGTACCTCTTTCGTTCGGATCGATGCCGCCTGCTGTCGGGCTGCCCAACTGCCTGGGCCTCGTCTTCACCGACCTTCTGCAGGTCGACAACAACGAGCAAGGCACTGCTGCAAGTACCCCGATGAAGACTGCTGATAACAAGGGTAGCTTACCAGAGAGGACGACCTCGACAGCCGTCGCCTGCTATGTTCATCATGTTCAAAGGAGGGACACGGTCCCCGCTGCTGCCCAAATGAAGAAAAGAACTAACCGGAGGAGCCGGTATGCTGCTGCCGACCGTCGTCTTTCAAATTCTGGGAAGACGATGATGATGGGTGACGTTAGGGTGAACCTCAACGGTCGCCCGAGAGAAGTCCGGCCGGACAGGATTGTCCCGACCGTCTAGATCGACAACAAGTTCCAAGTTCTGGCCACCAGGAGGGCCAACTGGGAAGCTGATGAGAGGAAGCCGCTGGCGCCCAAGCCAGCAAGATATAAACAGGTTTGGTGACCAAAGAAGATTCAGAGCTGGGCCCCAACTCGAGATGAGGGGAAAGCTACCGAGGATGCTGTTGCCTGCTTCAGGGCAGGAAGTAGAAGAAGAGAAGGAAAAGACATAAGAGATGATGCTGCTATTTACCCCAGGGCTTGGGGTAAGAAAGATGAGAATGAAAATGAAGAAAGAAATCTGACCACTGTTCGTCCCAGGATGAGGGGCAGAAAATATGAGCAGAAGCAAGACCTCTCGGTCCCCCATCCCAGGGCTGGGGGCAAAAGATGGGAAGGAAAGAACTACGCTGCTGCTGCCAACTACTGCCAGGATGGGAGTAGAAGGTTCAGGGAGATAAAGGAAATGAGAATAAGCGAACCAGTCGCTGCTGCCATTCCAAGAAGACCAAGAGCCTGTGCCAGACAGGCCGATATACTCAAATACTGCAAAGCCGATCACCTGACTGCTCAGGTGGGGAGACTGGCTTATCAACAGAAGAACCAGGAAAGATTGATGCTCCAACCAAAGCCACGAAGGCACAATCAAGAGGAGATGAAGCAAGTGGCTCAAGACTACTTCCACTACCTGGGGAATTCTGCCCTCGGTCAACAAAGATTATCCCGTGCCTTGGGCACCATGGATGAAGAAACCCTCCAAGAAATGATGATCGGAGTCTCCTCCTCCGACTCCAATGATTATGGGGAAGGCCGCAGGGCCGGATATGGGAAAGAAGACCTGCATAGGGAAGAAGCCAGAGAAAGAATATCAGTCTTTGACCGGCTCAAATACCCCGATCAGATGAAAAGGAAAGTCTTCAGGCAGAGGGAAAAGATGCAGATCTTTGCCTGCAATATGGCCGGACTTGTCAGGGGGCAAGACATGCTACCAACTCAACCGGATGAGCTACTCAGGCTGGCAACCAGACCCAAGCCTATCACAAGAAGAGGCCAGGCGGCAAAGGATAAGATGAAGACTAATGATGAAGTCTGCAAGATCACCACTATGATAGTTAATGTGGTAACAACGGAAGAGGAAGACAATCCCTTCGTTGATGATGCTGAAGGGACTTCAGAAGATGTACAGATCCCGTCCACCCTGGATCCCATGATCCAGATGATGTTCAGAAGATACCAGCAGGAGATCAATGCTCTCAGAAGACAGCACAATGAGAGACATGAAGTTACACCGGTCTCCAAGCAAGCCGAGCCTGTGGGGCATACTTCCAGCTCAACAGAGACGGCTATCCCAGCTAATCCTCTCCTGGCTGATAAGGGCAAAGCAACAAGCCAACCTGTTCCACAGCAAACAGTAGCTCAGCCCTCTGCGTCTCAGACACAGCCTACCGCGCCCACCTTGCGCGCCACTGTGATGACAACTCCTCATAGTCAGCAACAAGCTCACTTCTTCCCAGAAGACATAGATCCAGCCATAGCCCAGAAGATGATGATTGAAAGAATTATGGAGATGAAGCTGTCTGAAAAGACTGGTGATGATGCTAGTACCTACGATGTATACAAGGTACCATATCCTCCCCAGTATGCTGCTAAGAGACTACCTCCAGGCGTCAACAAGCCGCCAAAGTTTGAAAAGTTTAATGGCCAGGGCTCTCCCAGGGAGCACGTAGCTTACTACACCACAATCATGGGTGACTTGGCAGCTGATGAAGCTTATCTGCTTAAGTTCTTCGGCTCATCCCTCACCGGGATAGCCTTTGAATGGTATTCAAGCCTGCCGGCTGGGTCAGTGACCGATTGGCCTGACATGCAAAGAAAGTTTCGCGACAGATTTCACGTCACGGAAAGAGAAATTACAATAGCCGAACTATATGCAACCAGGTAAAAGCAAGATGAAACAGCACTGGACTACATCAAAAGGTGGAGGAACTTAGCTATGAGATGCAGAAGACCTCCTCATCAAGAAGATGTAGTGTAAATATGTAAGCAGAGCCTCAGGAGAGAGGTACTAGAAAAGATGATTGGTGCAGATGTCAGAACATTTGACCGATTGAACAATATAGTAGCGGAGGTCGAGACGTTCCTGTCTAAGTGTCCGATCGCCAATGCTCCAACTGTGCCGAAAGGGAAATCTAATGATCGACGACCAACGCACTCCGAGGCCAACACCGTCGATTTCAGAACCTTCGAGCAACAGAAAGGGAAGAAGGGGGCAGATGAAGCTCCCCCACCAACAGACACAGTAGAAAGAAAAGATAAGGTCTCTCTGAGAAACAAAATGAGAAAGCCGTACTCTTTCCCGAAAGATAAGACAGTCGCACTATTCAACTGGGCATACAAGTTCAACAAGGTAACATTGCCTGAGCCAAAGAGACCCGATGACGCGGCGAAGAAAGGTGATCCACTGTTCTGTCCATATCACCGTGCGCTGGGGCACGCGATTGAAGATTGCTACGTCTTCAAAGATATTATGGAATGCATGGTCAAAAAGGGCGAGCTATAGCTGGGAGATTACCAGGTAGAGCCACCTCGTCCACATGAGCCTCCGACATTAAAAATGGCCGCCAATATGATTTCAATCTACCAGCAGCTGCCTAAGGAGGCCGTTGAAGAATGTACTAGGCATACTTATGAAGCTTGCTTCCTCACCCCACTGAAGGATCAGGAAGGATGGCAGATGAAACCCATAAAGAATAGAAAGAAGACTCCCGCAGCCAAAACAAATGGAGCATTTATCCGCGGTGTCACACCAAGACCTGAACTGCCTCCAGTAAAGCCAGTATGGCACACAGCTGAGACAGGGCCAGTCATCCGGATCCTCACTCATAACCGGAGAAGACAAGTCCCTCTACCTGCACATAAGGAAGTAAGTCCTGCAGCCAGGCGTTTACAGTAGTATATTAATGGGCTCGATGAATATGAACAGAAAAAGCCCGGGCACCTGCTGGTGAAAGACTGTATACTCTGGGAACAGCTCGAAGAATTGAAAATTAAAGAGCAGTCAGAGGCAGAATAAGAAAAAGCTGAGACTGAACCCTTCTGGGGGCAGGAGCTAATAAAGCCAAATTCCCAGAAGAAGAAGAGATGGCCCAAGTCCAAAAAGGGAAAGAAAGTCACGACAGTACAGTGTAACACTCTATCAGCACTCTTTACCTCGCCCGGGGAGGATGATGAGGATGAAACATCAAATGCCCCGCTAGAAGCCAACCATGCCGAGGCCGCAACCTCGGCACATGCAACACGCTCCGGAAGAAGGTGGGGGCGCCCACCACCAGCTAATCATAACATTATGTTCAGAGGGGAACAGCCCTACCAGATTCCCGAACCGGAGGTACGAGGTGATGGGGACATCACCTCCCATGCCCACGTTCACAGCTCATCTCCTCGCCCCGGTTGCATCCGGCATGGTTTAGTCATTTAATTTTGAGTCCTATGTAATTTTATTTGAGTCATTTGATGTATTTTCCCTTTTATTTGAGTCATGTTCCTAGATCTTGCATTTATTTTCCTAAGTTTGAGTGTCATTAGATTGTGTAATGTGCTATTGGGCCCAATTCTTCGGGCTTGGCCCATGAGCCCCCCCTACTGTAGATCTCTAATTTAGAATAATCCACTTAAGGAAAATATCAAAGACAAGGCATGCACTAATCAATAATGTGGAGAAAAATATGCACGAGGTGCACAAGGGGAGTGTGTGTGATCGCCAGAGACACGAGGGTCTCAAGTGGAAAATAATATGGGGAGATGATCGCAAAATACCTCAAATATGCGGGGGATGTGAGTGCTTCCTTTCTCTTCAAATCGGCCGGCCGATGAAGAGAGTTCTTCACTTAATTACCCTTGCAAAAAAAAGACAAACACCAATAAAAATATGGATTAGAATATGGTGAGTGTAGCATCAAATTCAATAAAAATATATGAGCATGAAAGCATGTGCAAGAACACACCTTAAGGGGATTGCCCTTAAACCCCTATGCAAAAGGGTATGGGAGATATGATGTGAATGATATGAAAAATATGAATAAAAATAGGGGGAAAGAGTGCAAGAGTTGCACTAAGGAGAGATCTCAATATGATAGTTGAGGAAAATCAATGACAATGATGCATGCATGACTTAAAAAATACAAATAAGGGGAGATAAGATAGAAAAATCTTGTTTGGGTGGCTTCTTTGGCTTGAATGCTCGATGGGAGGAAGCCTTCAAAGGATGAAGCTTGATGTGAAGAAGCCTTCCTTTAGCCAAGCACCTTCAGTTCCTGTAAAAAGAAAAGAAGACAACAGAAGAAAAGAGGGAGGAAACAGAAGTAGAAGAAGAAAAATAAGAAGAAGAAGAATGGAGGATACGGAAGAAGAAGAAGAAGAATCAGAAGAAGAAATAGAAAAAGAAGGAGACACGTAGAAGACAGAAGAAAGGGGAAAGAAGAAAAAAGAAGAAGAACGCAGGGGAGAATAAAAATTATCGGAACCAACCCCTTAACAGAGGCGAGAGCCTCTATTAATAGGTTAGGAAAAGGTGATAAGAAGGGAAGAGATTAAAGGAGGAATGGATAAGAACAGCAAGAGCCCAAATAGAGGAGGAGTCTAACGAGGCAAGGACTCTATGGGGAAAGGGCTGCGAAGCCAGAAGGTGAAACACGCCTTAGGTAAGGGCGTCAATTTCAGAATTGACGACCTAAACTAGGGCGTTTCTCAAAAACACGCCCTGCACAAGGGCGTTTCTCAAAAACCAAATTTAGCAATAAAAACTCCCCATATTTGAAACATGAAAAACACGCCTCAATCAAAGCCGCTTTTCAAAAACACGCCCCTGGGAAGGGCGTTAATTTCAAGAGCTCAAATGGGAAGTCGGTCAAACCAAAAGAATTGACGCCCTCAAGTGTGGTCGTCCTTTCTTAAGAAACGCCCTAGTACAAGTCGTGTTTTAATAAAAACACGCCCTTACCCAGGTCGTGAATTCATAAAATTCATAAAATAGATAGAATGGGGAGAAATAGATAAAATGGGAAATAAACGCCCTAGACCAGGGCGTGTTTCAAAAACACGCCCCTGATGAGGGCGTGAATTCAGAAAATAGAGATAAATGCCCAAGAAATCCGAAAAAATAGGAAAATGAGATAAAATGGGGAAAAATAGGAGAAATTCAAGAAAAGTGGGAAAACCACTCAAATAAGCTGATTTGAGGGTCAAATGGGGCATCGCAGAGCGATATGAAATATACTCAAAATGACGTCAATTTTGGCGTGTCTACAGCTGCCCCGCCTTGGCGTCTGCTTTGCAAGGGAGCGTAGCAAACTGAAAAGTAGATGCCAAGGTGTGATGAGACACGCAATCAACATCACTTGATGAGAATCAAATCAAAAGCACGAGATGAAGCAAATCTCGGGAAATCCAACGAAATCAACAATGTTTGGATAAAAGGGGGAGATGTGCACGCGGTGCACGAAGGAGATAAAATAAAATGATCAACTTCCAGCGCGGTGGAAGTACCCCAGGTCACAAACCTGTAGATTTCACCGTTGGGGAGCGGTTACCAGCCAATGTGGACGTGCTGCAGCCAAGGTGGATCAAGGGGAAAGTTGGACAATAAGATGATAAAAATCCAAACAAGGAGCTCTCGAGAAAAGACCCAAAACAGCGACAAAACGAACTGAGGACTCAATTCGGCAATGAAAATCTCATATCGGGAAAGATTAAGATCAATTCAACTTTCAACATCAGCTTCAGAATGATTTTTCAACAATTGTTTCAAAGTCCTACATGAATGCATGCTGGGCTAAAGGAAAAATTAAATCAAATAAAAATATAATATAATCAAGGATAATATTGTTAAACTGCCCAGACTGGGTCAAGAAACCAATTCTGCGAGCTGATACTAAGCCGAAGCCCGTTTATCCGCGCACCAACTCGCAAAGAGGGAACCATCGTCCCCAGTCTTGGACGGCTCAACGGCCTATCCGTATGACTAAGATGCCTCTGGAATCGTCATCGTTTTTGATGAAGGGGAACTCAAATTCCAGATTTATCAAAGTCACAAGGTCCTTGATGTAATCTAGTAACATATGTAACATAAGTAGAATGCATACAGGGAGATGGTGAAGCAATAAGTATGGGGGGAACTGAGAGATGAGGTGCGGGCACCGTGGGGCTTGGATGATGATGCCCGGACGATGGGACCAAGAGCTTCTTATCCTGCGCTCAAAATTCATTAGCCAAGATATAAAAAGTATAACAAACAATGAATAAGGCATTTAAGCATGGCAATCATAGCATGAATCAAAGCACCAATAACATGTATACGGCATGAATAGCACAAGTTAAATCATGGTATTGCAAATCATTATTGTTTGTTGTTTCGTCATGAGGATGACAACTTGGCTAATCAAAATTTGGAGGTGAATGATCAAGATCTGATATAATGCCCATCGGCAGAGTGATCAGATGAAATTAGCAGGAGTTAATTTAAAAAGATTTGGAGATGAATAATCATGAGATAATCAGGAGATATAATAGGGAGATGACAATCAAAATGCCCTTGGGTGGCATGCCATGAAAATATCGGGAGAGAATCAATAGATTGATAGCAATAAGGGGAGGGAGGACTCATCCCGTGCTTCTGGTCCTTGGAAAGCTGTTCCTGCAAAACACCATCAGAAAATACAATGCAAAATTTTTGGATTTTGGAATATGCAAATTTTTATGGGTTTTGGAATATGCAAATTTTTATGGGTTTTGAAAATATTTGAATTTTTACAGAGATTTTTAAAATATTCAAGTTTTTGTGGAGATTTTGGAAAATATTTGAATTTTTTTTTTTGTGGAGATTTTGGAAATATAGCTAATGCAGCATCAAAGGGTGTTTTGAACCACTGGCTAGGGGTCCTTGCTCCTTCCCTTTTCGCTAAGGAAACTGCCCAAAGCTGGGCGTGCATTTGAAAGTGACATCCTATAACCGACCGTCTTTGATCAATGGTGCCCCTACCGAGGCCATACCCGAGAAACATTCGGTCTTGGAGGGAGAAGAGAAGAATAATTGGAGATAAGCTTTATACAGGATGAGAGATATCAAGACTTGAATGCCTTCCAAGGTGTTAACCCTCAAAGAGGTAGTCTGTTGCGCCGGGGCTTTGTGCCTTTGATTTTTAGACCCTTGACATGCATACGACCAGGGTTTTTCCTGCGGGGACTTTGCCACTCTTGACATGCCATAATTCATAATTTTGCATCAAAATGTTGACTTGA